>JAHLJS010000005.1:7741161-8251318 GCA_038502445.1 Eremochloa ophiuroides
GCAACTACATTAGCTTGCCAGGATGATAATGCACTTCAATATCATAATCTTTGATCAATTCTAGCCATCTTCGCTGCCTCATATTCAGCTCTTCTTGAGTAAAAATGTACTTCAAGCTTTTGTGATCGGTGTACACATTGCAGGTGCTGCCTAGCAAATAATGACGCCAGATCTTCAATGCGTGAACCACAGCTGCCAATTCTAAGTCATGAGTAGGATAGTTTTCTTCATGGGGTCGGAGCTGTCGTGAAGCATAAGCGATAACTCTGCCCTCCTGCATCAGAACACAGCCTAGGCCAGTACCGGATGCATCACAATACACATCGAATGGCTTCTCAATGTCCGGTTGAGCTAGGACTGGTGCAGTAGTCAGACACTTCTTCAAGGTTTGAAATGCTGTTTCACACTCTGATGACCACACGAACTTGACTTGATTCTTCAGCAAGTTGGTGATTGGTTTGGCTATTCTCGAGAAGTCAGGGATGAAACGGCGGTAATATCCCGCCATGCCCATGAAACTGCGAACTTGGTGAACAGTGGTTGGCGGCTTCCAATTTAGGATTTCCTCTACCTTACTTGGATCAACAGATACTCCCTCAGCTGAGAGGATATGTCCGAGAAAAGGAACTTTGTTCAACCAGAATTCACACTTGCTGAACTTTGCATACAGCTGATGCTCTCTCAAGCGAGCTAGGACAATGCGAAGGTGGTTGGCATGTTCTTCGGGTGTTTTGGAATAGACAAGGATATCATCGATGAACACGACAACGAATTTGTCGAGCTCGGGCATGAAGACGGAGTTCATGAGATACATGAAGTAGGCAGGTGCGTTGGTTAAGCCGAAAGACATGACTAGGTATTCATACAGGCCATATCTGGTGGTGAAAGCTGTTTTCGGAATATCCTCAGGACGAATTTTGATTTGGTGGTAGCCGGACCTAAGGTCAATCTTAGAAAACACCTTAGCCCCAGCCAGTTGGTCAAAGAGTAGGTCGATACGAGGTAGCGGATATTTGTTTTTAACGGTCACCTCGTTGAGTGGACGATAATCGATACAGAGTCGAAGAGACTTGTCCTTCTTTTTGACAAAGATAGCAGGACAACCCCAAGGAGATGAACTAGGGCGGATGAAACCCTTATCAAGCAGCTCTTGCAACTGAATTTTAAGCTCTGCCAATTCCTTGGGAGGCATCCTATAAGCTCTACGAGAGATAGGAGCTGTTCCAGGCTTTAGCTCAATGGCAAATTCCACATCTCGATCAGGTGGCAAACCAGGCAACTCATCAGGAAACACGTCTGGAAATTCACAGACCACTGGAATCTTCATCACTTCTTCCACTGAAGTAGCACACAACCTTTGCACGGATTTCTCCACCTTTCTCACAGGTAGTGGAAGTTGGATAAGAAGTTGAGTTTGGCTATTAGGTATGCTCACTCTTATGGTTCTATTCAGCACATCAATAAGAGCATTGTGCTGATACATCCAATTCATACCTAATATCACATCAATATCCTGATTCTTTAGCACTATCATAGTAGTAGGGAACTTATGCCCTCCCAACTCTATAGGCACTCCCTGAACTACCTCTTTAGTAGACATACGCCCCCCGGGCGAGTGTATAAGGAAATCTTCCTTTATCTCCCCAATAGGTATTTCATGCTTAACCACAAATGTACGGTTGATGAATGAATGTGATGCACCAGAATCGAAAAGCGTAAGTGCAGGGTGACTGGCAACAGGGAACCTACCCATCATGACGGGCTCTCCCGCAGGGATATCATCCACTTGTGTATAATAGACCTGACCTGCTTTCTTGACGATCTTGCCCCTCTGAGCATGCTGCTGATGACCACGATGCTGACCCTGCTGCTGCTGCTGATGTTGCTGTTGTTGACCACCTGGTGCATTCTGATTGTACCGCTTGGGGAAAGGACAATTGCGTGACCAGTGTCCCATCTTGCCACAGTTGTAGCAAGGATGATTGTAGGTGGTTTGAGGAGTAGTGATACGAACGCCAGGGGCATTCGGCTGAGTGGCATTTTGCTGATTTGAAGTGTGGGAGGTGGCGGCGGTGCGCACAACCACCTGCTGATGAGGATAGGATGGGCGGTTTTGGTGGGTGGGGTGATAGATGATTTTCTGGCGCTTCTGGCTGCCAGAGAACGCAGGCCTCTTGTTCTTCTTCTTCTCCTCCTGGAGCTGACGGTTGCTTTCCTCAAACGCCAAGGCACTATCAACAGCTTCATGAAAGGTGCACTTGAGATTATTGGACAAGCTGCGCTGAATCTTGAAGTTCAGGCCCCTGATGAAACAGGCCTTCTTCTTTTCATCAGTGTTGGTGTGCTCCGGTGCATACTGAGCCAGATGGTTGAACTGCCCCAGATATTGTGTGACAGTGGACTCATTTTGCTTTAGCGCCAGGAATTGGTCTAGCTTCATCCTCATCACACCCGCAGGGATGTAATGGGCGCGGAAGGCATCACGGAACTCTTGCCAAGTGAGTTGATGTCCCGGATCCTGTGCGGCCAATAGGTTGGCATACCAAGTGGTGGCAGGTCCACGGAGTTGCTGCGCTGCGAACAGAGGTTTCTGTATTTCTGTGCAGTGGATCAAGCTGAACTTCTGCTCCATGGTACGGAGCCAATCGTCTGCTTCCAGAGGTTCATCTGCCTTGGTGAACACAGGCGGACGGGTATCGGTGAAGTCAACATAGGTGGTTTCTTCGTTGTCGCGGCGACCACGGCGCCCACCACGGTCTTGCTGACTCTGAGCTAGCATGGTTGCGACATTGGTAAGTGCGGTGATGGCCTCTGCCAGAGTATTTGGAAGTGGGGGTGCTGGGGGAACTCCAGTCCCATGAGCAGAATTGTCTCCCATCTGTTGACAAGCAAACCACTTAGGACTTATATTACATAAGTGGAACATAGTAGTAGCACACACAAATATTACATTATTTATCTTACACGACTCGCGCCCATGCGAGAATCACGTCCCATAACTAAGGTTTTTAATACAAGCACCTATTTTACAACCAGGAAAGGATACTAGTTAACATTCCTAGGCCTACGCTAGCCTAGTCCTCGTCGATTGCAGACGCGTCACTGTCCTCCTCGAAGTCCTCGTCACTCTCCTCGGAGTCCTCGTTGCTCTCCTCGGAGTCCTCGTCGCTGCCCTCGGAGTCCTCCTCAGAGTCTGCCTCCTCGACCTCGAGAGGCTCAACCTCCTCGTCAACGTCCTCCATGTCCTCATCCTCACCAAGGACAACTCCAAGCTCCGGATCCTCCTCCTCAGGTGCCGGAATAGGGTAGAGCTGATCGTTGAGCTGGTGCACCTCCTCCTGCAAGGCGATGTTGTCCGCCTCTAGCTGCGCGGTACGCTGCTCCGCCCTCAGCATCCTGTCGACGATCGCATCCTCGCGCTCCCAAGCCTCATCCCGCTGCTGCGTCAGGCGGTCGACCTCCCGACGCAGGTCACGGTTGGTCCTCACATCCTGGTAGTGGTGGCGGCGAGCAACCTCGTACTCCTCCTCGCACTGCCCGACCAACTCCCGAAGTCTCCCGACCTCAGCCTCCAACTCCTCACTACTGCGACGGGGTGAGCGACTCCCAGAGGCCTCGCCCTCCCCAGTACGCGGCGCCAGCTGGTGGTGCGGAACACCACGCGGTCCCGTCATCTTCCTGGCGGTGAGCTTGCAACGGGGCATCTAGAGAAGGTAAGCGGATTTTATAAGATATACAAGTTAGCAAGAATAGGTTTGGTAACTTATCCCAATTACCCGCTTTTAAGGAGGAAGTTATTATTATGTGATTAACATGATGCATGCACGTACTTACGAATTTAAATCATGCAAGTAAACACGTACATAAGTAAATAAACTTTTAACATAGGGCTAATAATAATAATATTATTCCTCATGCTACTACAGCCACATAGTATTAGATACAGATTAAACTAAGACTACGGAATAAGTTAAGAATAGGAGCAATTTGGACCCAAAATAGCATATTAAGTTTTATGATCCAAAACATTTTGAAGTTTTCAAAAAGTAATCCGTAATGATTAGCAATGTAATGCTCTGGTACCAACTGTAACAGAACCGTCTAAATCACCTGGCCCACAGGAGACTGTCATTATCACTAATGACTCTGACAGTCGGACCCATGTTCCATGTAACCTAGACCGGCCTGTCGGGCTACATCAGCGCCCAAAACTCCGCAGGATCACATTGCGAATACATTACAGATTACAACATTTCATAACAAATTACATCAGAGTACGGAAGCGGAATATTACATAACTTAATTTTACAAACCAGCTGTTCCAAATAGAATTCAAGTACGATTATTACAGTCCCTAGGTAGTGGCAGTAGCAGTTGAATAATTATACAACATCATACATATGATAATTCGAACCCAGCCCACGGGTCTCACATTTACTCTTCCTCGCTGCCCTCCTGGATAATGGTCATGCAGCACGGGGCGAGACAGACGTCAGACGGTGGTTCTCCTGCAGCATGGGTTAACAAACCCTGAGTACTTGGGGTACTCCGCAAGATTGACCCGACTAAGGGTGTAAAATGAGACTCAGGAATGCAGGTCATAGGTAAGGCTAGCAGGAGAGAGAAGATTTGCAGAAAAAGCATTTCTAACCAACATTGTAATTATTTATCATTATAATCATAGTCATAGTTCCAATAATCAATCTCATCTATCATCAATTCTCAACTTCCTTTGATCGTTCAGTGAACCTAGTTGCGAACCACTTTCGGGGTAGGTGTGAGGATCAAGTCTCCATTAACCGAGGAGCACGTCGATTCGAATCCAGTAAATACCCAGCTGGGGATTCTAACCACACTGCATATGCAGCACGCCGGCATACATATACCAACCCGTCGTCACGGCTTTGCTATCCCGGAACCGGTCCTGCGCCACCCGAGAGCACAGTACTCCACTCTTATCCAGGCACGCCGGCCACGTGGGTACAAGCTACTCTCGCCATCTCTCCACTCCCAGTGCGTGGTTGTCGGTTCCAGCAATAGCGTCACCGAACTCTAGGCTTTCCGCATTGGTATGTGGCTAGGCTGTTCATCATGATCACAGCAGGCCTACAACGAACGGTCCCTACTTCCTTCCTGCCGTCAGACTTGCATTGGGGCCTAGCCCGAATACAAGACTGCCCGACAGTTTTATTATTATGCCTGAAGAGTAGTGTGACATGGGAACGCCGTCCCATGAGCAGGCCACTCAACGAAACATATTTTGGGTGATACCGACCAGTTCCAAACTATTCCGAAAGCGACCATGCATCGGGACTCTAGCCCGAATACACATCGACCAACGGATAACAAGTTCTTCACCAATCATAAAGTATATACATGTACATAGTACAGAAAATAGTTTTTCTTTTATGGAATTCTAATTTCATTAAGCATGCCTAGCATTTTTCAAATTATTTATTTAAATCAGGTTTCAGGGTAATTATATGGGACAATGCATTTGGATAGGTAACAATCAACTCCTAGCAACTTAATGCAATAAATTAACTCGAATTGTAAAGATTTCACAATAGAGGGTTAATGCACCGGGGCTTGCCTTCGATTGAGAAGAGGGTGGGATCAGGGTCGGTTCCGCAGATGTCAAATCCCTGGATCACCTCCGGAGTCGGCTCCCCAGCAGTGGCCTCAACCTTCACTCCTTCGCTCTCGGTCACTACACGTGTGCAATGATGCATGCTTAACATGATGCAACAATGTAAATAGAAATGCGATAATCAACGATTAACATCTTGAGTACAACTTTTCTTCACGGAAAAGTTGTAAACGAGATCTCAAAAGTAAATAGGCGTTTCACATTTTATGTTAAAACCTATTTTAATAGTCATGGAAAGCCACTGCACAACTACAAGGCTACTATTTACATTAACATCTTACATTGCCAAGGATCATAAGGTGGTAGACCCTTGGGCTTCAATCAATCCAAAAATTCACACAAACCCTAAATCCATTCCTTCTATTCATTTTATTTAATTTTCCTAATTTCATATATATTTACTAACTGATCAAACTAACTCTAATTGCAACCAAAATTTATCAACAGTTAGGTTTTATCCCTAAACAGTGCCACAATTAATTTCATGATTTTTGGAGCTACCTATAATTTATTAAAAATCATCAAAGTTGCATTATTCATTTATTTTGCTGATTTTTACTCCTAACAGAAAAGGTCCTAAATCTAGATATTATATTTTTCCTAAATACTAGGCATCACAGAGAGCATACACAAATATTTTCACATTTTTTTAACTAATAGATTAATCCCTATGAAATTAACAAACATCAGTACTATTTAAACAAATCAATTTGGAAAAGGTATTTGAAATTCTTCTGGAAATTGGAAAACGAATCCAGCCCGCGACGGCCCACGCACCCGAGCGCGGCCCGCACGCGCCTGCTGCCAGCCCCGCCGCAGCCGCGCTGCTTGGCCAGCCCAACGGCCCAGCAGGCGGCCCGCACGCGCGCGCCTCTCTCCCTCTCTCTCACGCGCCCGCACCGAGCCGGCCCACGGCCAGACACGGCCCGGCCGCGCCCCTCGCTCTCGCGCGCGCGCGCGCACACGCGAACACGGCGGCTCGCCGGGAAACCTGCCGGCGACGACCCCTGATGCCAAACCGAGGACACCCCCACGGCCTATCACATCCCGCGAACCATCCTAGCCAATAGCCGTAGGTTCTACGCGCCTCCGACGAGCACGAGCTCGCCCATGGCGGACCGGCGGCGACCCGCACGCCGGCGCATCCTACGCCGGCCGCGAAGGACCGGAAGAGGGGAAAAAAAAAAGAGGCAGGGGAACAACCAGTGGCTCACCCCGATCCTAGCCGAGCAGCCGGGTGAAGCAGAGGCGAGGTGGAACGATGGCTTGACGTCGAGGGGATCCGCGGCGGCGACTTCCGGTGACGATCCTCCGTTCCGGCGAACCTAGAGCACCGACGGCGAAACGATCGCGAGCATAAGGAACAGTGGGCCAAAGAGGGACTAGAACACACAGATCCAAGGTCCAGAGCTCACCCAACAAGCTTCTGGACGACGACCCGCCCGCGGCGGCGCTCCGGCCGGAGCCAAGGAAGAAGAAGACGGCGTCTGGGCGATACAGGCGACGAAAGGGCTTCGGGAGAGGCTCTACGGGCGCACTAGGATGTGGCGGAGCTGGTGGCAAGATGGAGAGTACGGCGGTGGTCGAGAGGCGGCGAATTTTGCCGGCGACGAGCGGCGGTGAAGATGGCCGGAAACGGAGAACGGAGGGAACGGCGAGCTTCTCGCTTTTATAGGGGCGGAAAGGCGCTGGGGGGGGTAGAAGACGACGCCAGGGCTCGTAATTGCGCGACGTGGGTGCGGAGACGGCGAGGACGGCCGGCGACGTCGGCCACAGCCGCGGCCATGCCGCCACAGTAGGAGAACAGGGGAGCTACAGTAACTCTTACCTAATCCCTATTTTGATTTTTTGTAAAATTCGCCAATTTAAACATTTCAAATGGGAAAATGCCAAACAGCAAAAGTGTAGCTCTCTAGAAGCTGAACATTTTTCATGTTTGGACCAACCTCAAATTCTGCCTAATTTGAAAATTATTCAAAAGGGGGTGAATAGGGTTTTTAAAACCTAGATTGAATTTTTGAAATTACTTTTGATTTTTCATAACAACTTGAAAAATGGTCAAAATAAGAATTGTTCCCCTCAGAGAGCCTAACAACTTTCATTAAGGGAGTTTTGTCAAATTCCCAATAATTTTTGAAATGGCATTTCAAATTTGGTTTTCAATTCACTGTTTTGAGTTAAATTCAAATTTTTACAACAGAACTTCAAAATCTACAAAAATAAAAGTTGTCACGTTTTAAAAGATCTACAACTTTCATTTAGGGGTCATCTCAAGATTCCTTATAGATTTTGAATTAGGGTTTTGGGCCAAAATTAGGGTTAATTCGGATATCCGATTAGGGTTTTGAATTTCCAGATCAATAATTTATCAATCCAAACCACTCTAGGGCCCTAAGCACAATCATATGCAGATTAATTAATTTAAATATGATGACATGGCAAGTTTAATTGACCCGTAATACCCGAGGTATTACAGTTTCTATAACCATCACACGACAAGACTAGAAATTCTTAACGAAGCAAATATTATTCTTATCCCCAAAAAAGCTAGAGTGGAGGAGGTTTCTGATTATAGACCAATCAGCTTAATCAACAGCATGGCAAAAATCATCACAAAACTCCTGGCGTCTACGCTGGCTCCTCACTTGAACAATTTGGTGTCGCATGCTCAAAATGCATTCATCAAGAAACGTTGCATTCATGACAACTTTGTCTACGCTCAAAGAGTCATCCAATTGCTGCACAAGAAGAAGAAACAAGCGTTGTTTATCAAACATGATATATCCAAGGCGTTTGACTCAGTTGGGTGGGCTTTTCTTTTAGAAGTTATGCAGGCTTTGGGCTTCAGCACTAAGTGGAGAGACTGGATTTCGGCTCTGCTGAGATCGGCTAGCTCAAAAGTCCTAATAAATGGGCAATTGTCGGAGGCGATCATCCATAGAAGGGGACTGCGCCAAGGAGACCCCTTGTCACCGATGCTTTTCATCCTGGCGATTGATCCATTGCAACGGATCATAGAACTGGCAGCCCAACAAGGAATCCTTCCAAAGGGTGCTAACTTAAGGTGCTCGCTCTATGCTGATGACGCAGCGATTTTTGCTTATCCATCAAAGCAGGAACTAGACAGGCTATGTAAAATTTTGTACTTCTTCGGTGAATGCTCGGGGCTAAAGATTAATATGGTGAAGACTGAGATTTACCCCATCCGACTAGAAGCCTCGGCAATGCCACATCTCTTAGAGGGTTTTCCTGCCAGGATTTGCAAGTTCCCTGGTAAATACTTGGGACTCCCCCTTCATATTCGAAAACTCAGAAAGATTGATGTGCAACCTCTGATTGACAAAGTAGGCGCAAAGCTGCCCGGCTAGAAAGGCAAATTGTTGTCTTCATCAGGGAGAGAAACGCTGGTCAAATCGGTGCTTACCTCGCAACCTATCTACCACATGACGGCGTTTTCGGAAAACAAACGGTTGATTCGCAGGATTGATAGGTTGCGAAGAAGTTTCCTGTGGAAGGGTGAGTTGCCAGAAAATGTTTGTGGAGGACATTCACTTCTGAATTGGTCTACCACTTGCTTGCCGAAAACAAAAGGAGGGCTAGGCATCCTTGACCTTGAGCGTTTTGCAAGGGCTCTCAGATTGAGATGGTTGTGGTTAAAATGGAAAGACAGAGACCGAGCGTGGGCAGACCTTGATGTTCCTTGCGACAAGGGAGATAGAGATCTTTTCAATGCCTCCACTCTAGTAACTATCGGGAATGGGGTAACGGCTTCTTTCTGGACATGACATTGGTTAAATGGAACGTCACCTAAAAACATTGCGCCATTGCTCTACCAAAAAGCTAAGAGGAAAAACATATCGGTGTCTTCAGCCTTGGCAAATGAGAGATGGATCTCACATATACTGCCACTTGCCACTCAGAAACGAAATAATGGAATATGTGCAGCTTTGGGAACTTGTGCAAGGCATCCAATTGCAAGATCATGTAGAGGACAAGATCGAAGTGGACCGCTGACGGACAATATACTACCACAAGTGCGTACCTTATTCAGTTTGAGGGCACTTTCAGTAAATTGAAACTAACGCCGATTTGGAAGGCAAGAGCTGAACCGAAATGCCGCTTCTTCGCCTGGACGCTCCTGCACAACAAAATTCTCACCGCCAACAATCTCATTAAGCGGAACTGGTCGAATGATCCAATATGCAAATTATGTTCCCTGGAGAATGAGACACCTTGTCACCTCTGCAAGCATGGAACAAGCTCAAGCAATGGATGCACCTTACGGCCCTGAACTCTATTCCAACGGAGGGTTCAATCCACAGCTTCTGGCGTAGATGTCGCCAGAAGCTAAATAGGAGCGATAGGAGAGGTTTTGATGGAGTCATAATCTATTTCTGGTGGCATATTTGGAAAGAGCGAAGCCGGAGGATTTTCCAGCACAAAAGCCTTCAACCTGAACAAGTGGTGTCTCTTTGCAAAGATGACATTCACAGATATAATTGGGCTTGTCGCTTGGTGTAATCGTTGTTTTCCGTGTTTTTGTTTTCTTGGTTGGGTTTGTAGCTGCTTTTTTCCTGCAGGAGCTGTCGTTGGAGTTGTTGTAGTAGGGGGCCGGTTATTTGTTTTCGTTTTCTGTCCTCTATAACTTGTACTTTTTCTCTTTTTTCCGTTTAATAAAAATACGGCAAAGCTTTTGTCACCCTTAAAAAAAAAAGTACTGCTACTACTATCGATCATACTACTTCTGTTTGAGAGAGATGGCATGTACGAGCACTCCACTGTAGTGCTCTGTATAGGATCACTGGTCTACACATGCTCTGAATCTTTTGATTGAACGCAGCGTACCACGGTCCTCTATGCAAACCGAGTACTGTACTGTTATTCTGCCAAATCTTAGACGTTTCCTTTAATAATATTCCTTTAATAATATATAATACATAATAATATTCCTTTAATAGTATATACGAGTGCATAGTACTATAATACTCCCACCGTCTATAAAGAGTATTATTCTCGCTTTTGAGAAATATCTTTAACTATAAAAAAATATAAAAAAATATTAATATTTATAAAAACATAATTAGTATTATTGGATGGATCTTTGAGTCTACTTTATATGACATAATTAGTATCATACAGGAGTACAGAGTACTATACCACACGTATAACAAGTACTGTACAAGGCAACACAGCAGACAGCACCTTCTCCAACAACTGCAGCCACAGAATTCAGATGCATAATATACCATCAGCATCGGACAAGGAAAGTGATCAGCAGAACGCAATTTTAGGGTGCATAACACACCATTGGCACTGGGTGTTCCATCTCCATGTTTAACACCGCAGGGAGTACACCAATTCATGACTCGATGGACCCTGTCTCCAGGTCCAGTGTCCGGTAGTCCATACAGTACACTGTACTATACTGTATGTAGGAGCACTATAGTACAGTACAGTACTAGCAGCATGCATCACTGCGTCAGCATGACTTGCACAGTACTGCCCACCAGACGAAGGAGCACATCAGGTCATCACAATTCACAACATGTCGGTCTTGTTTGCAGCATAGCGTGTCTCCGCCAGCCGCCAGGCCAGCCGTAGGGACTGCGAACCTACAGACAACCGTGTTCCAAAGTATACAGTAGAGTGCACCAAGTGAAGGGGAGCCATTGACCACAAATAGTGGCCTGACAGTGCAAACACCAAAGGCCCCTGTTTTGGGAGAAAACCATCGTCTCATCTAGGATGATATAGTCACTAACCAGGTAGGAGGAATAATAGTGCACAGCTCTGTTACATCGGCTTTGAGCAGAAAGTTAGCACAGCTGAGCTTATACGTACATGATCCTGGCCTCCCAGTTCGTGCGCTTTCCTATTCCTGGTCATCGGTCCACAATCCACAATCCAAATCCGCATACCGACAGGCGACAGCCCTACCAAGCCAAAGCTACCAGCAAGGCAAAGACACACAGGGCCAAAAGGCCTGCTGCGAAGACTGAAATCACCTCCCACGATTTCACATTATAATGTGTATGATTCCGAGTATCATAACTATCTAGTACTAGTTGGTAACAGAAACACCACGCCCAGAAAATAGTTTGGAGCGGTGACATTCTTAATACTTTGACAGACTTCGACAGGTTCAGATAAGAATCTTTACAGTCAACTATTCTGAAAATGCCCTCTACCAAGACTGAAGAACATTCATGTGTTCCTACGTCTGTTACTAAACCATATACTGAATGTTTTAACTAGAACTCTACTCCTGAATTTCTGAATACACAATCATGCAATCAGTTGAATCAGGTACTAGATCAAATGACTACAGTAGAAATATCATATTGTGCTGTACACTAGAAGTATAAGTAAAAAAAGAAAAAGAACAAGAGGGCCTCAAGGTCAGTTTGATATACAGAACTCCTATAGCCATAGAAAGCTCCCCCAATGCAACAATCCACTCAATGTTAAATCTATCGGAATTCAGAATTGATGACCAATTCTATGTCAAGATGAGAAGATGGTCGGTAAGATTGATTTTTGTTGGACTTTCATCAGTAGCTTAAAAGCAAGAAAATATCGGATCAATGACCCACTGGAAGATTAAGAGAGACATCAGAACCAAGCAGAATTGGAGAAGAATAAAACCGATGAATTATATATAATCAGAAGAATGATTTCTGCATAATGCAGCATCGGTCTTCCCCATTTTCCTTCTTACAAAATATAACTCCTCTGTATGTATATGGACTATGGAGAGCTCCATGACGCTATACATGGTGTGCCACGAATTAACCGGAGTTAATTAGTAGTAATAGGAATTAATTAGCGCCGTGCGTGCATCCATCCATGCGGCGACGGGCTGGCCAGGATTCATATAATAATTGGAAATAATTTAATAAGGTGAAGACACGAAGCGTGCGTGGAGGATCGGTGCGGCGCGTCGTCGGCGTCCATGGTGGTTTTAATTAAGCCGACTTGCGGTAGCGGTGCTGCGGCTTGCCGGCGGCGGCGGCGTCCTTGTTGGTGTCCATGACGGTCTCGAAGGCGCCGACGAGCGCCTTGACCCTGCTGCACTGGCGCTTCTCCAGCAGCTTGGCGCGCGCCTGCTCGATGACGTCGTTGCTCCGCGCCACCTCCCGGCGCCGCGGCTGCTCCGACTCCGGCCGCGCCTCCATCGCCGTCTTCACCCGGCTGCCCTGGAACCTCCGCATCGCCTCCTTCTTCTCGTCCTGCTCCGCCTCGTGCTTCTTGATCGCCGCCTTCACCACCGCCACGAACTTGTCCGCCACCACGTCGTCGTCCTTCTCCACCGCGGCGGCGGCAACGACGACGGCCTCCGGCACCGGCGCCGGCGCCGCTCCTTTCTTGGGTGACTCCACCACCTCCTCCTCCGTAGGGGCGGCGGCGGCGGCGGCGGCGGCGGTCTCCTTCTCTTCAGCGACGACCGGCGGCGCGTCCTCGCGGATGATCTTCTCCGGCACGACCTCGTGGTGGCAGTCGTGGTGGTGGTGGTCCTGCTGATGCTCATCCTTCATCATGCTGCCCACGGCACCATTGCCGCTGGTGACCTCGGCAGGCGGCGGCACGGCGGTCGCCGCCGCGGCCGCGTCGGAGACCTTGCCGCTGCTGGCGTTGAGCACGGAGGCGCGTTCCTCGGCGAGGTCCTTGACGGTCCTGACGCGGCCACCGCGGGACGACCTGCTGCGGCGGAAGGCGCGGGCGGCGCGCTGCATGAGGCGCCTGGGCGACCACAGCGAGGCGTAGTACGCGGCGGCGGCGGCCGGCGTCGGCTTGTGGGGCTTGGTGGGCGTGATGGGCGGGGACGACAGCATGCGGCCGAACGACGAGGAGCACGACGACAGCCCCGGCGTGGTGGGCGGCACCGACACCGGGTTGTGCGCCGGGTTGGAGCTGAACGGCGACGGCGGGTCCGCCAGCTCGCTCGCGCTCCGCGGCAGGGACCGCGACGGCGCCATGGCCTGCTGCTGCTTTGGGATCTGCGAACCAATTGTAGCAATGGTATAAGAGATCCGTGCTATGATTGGAGATTCATTATATACGGTTGTAACCAAGGAGATACGTAATGCACGGTCAATGCGTCCAGCACCCCGTCCAAATCAAGACCGATCTCACGACCTTTTGACTTAATCTCCAAGATACTATTTTCCTCCATGATATCTATCTATATCTAAATCTATATGTACTTTTATATAACTATTATATATTATTTATAACGTTAAATAAATAAAAAATTCTTCTATCCATTTTGGGTCTGCTTGATTGGCATCCAAAATTTGCCATGCCACGAATTTAGCAAGCCAAGTGTGAGATGTTGGCAAGTTTTGGTAGCGAACCAAATACTAGCCAAAATCATGGCATGGCAAATTTTGGTTGGAAACCATGCAAGCCCTTTATTTTTACTTCTGACAATGCCATCATGCCCATATGAATCAAATTTAATAACATAAACAAACTTATATATGTAAAGAATTAGGGATTTGCTATGTGTCTGAAATTTAGTTTGTTTTTAGACGATTGCCACTAAATATATTTTGTATTAAAATTGCAGTGTTAGTATGCTGCAATTTAGGTAGGCATAACCTATAATTTTAGGATTCGAGACTAAAAAACGTGTTAACAAAGCTACAAATCTGATAAAATTCTTTATTGACACAAGGACATTTAACAATTTACAATTATTTCTATATCAAATAAGGACAAAACTTGCATATATTACAATTTGTTGTGCTAGTTAGCTGTAAAAGAGCGCTATCTACAATTATCTTAAAATTCATGCACCTAAATGAGAATTAACAAAAAAAACGTTTTTTTTTTATAAATTCCTTATATAAATCATGAATCATGATGAATGGCAAACAAAAAAAATGCAATGCCACCCAATTAACCCTACGTACGTACGTACCTCCAGCTTGACCTTCATGTTGGAGGGGTGAAGAAGATGAGGATCAGACGGCTGGATTTGCATGATGGCAGGGCACTAGGCGGAAGTGACGGCGCAGAGGGCCATTTGAAGCCCTCGCGGACGGCCCACGCGACGCGGCGCGGTGGAGGAGAGGGATGGAGACGCTGAGAGAGGCGGCCAGCCCAGGCCAGGCGTGCGGGGTTTAAAAGAGGCCCAGCTGCCCCACGTGGCAGCCTCCCCAACCGCTCCCAACGCATGCGGCCCGGAGGGTAGTTCGCGGCGGTTATTTCGGTTACCCGCTGGCTAAGGTAAAAAGTCTTTCTTTGACACCATGCACGGCATGGTTGATTCCTTTTACTTTTTTAGAGAAAAAAACAAAAAAAGAGATGCGTGTAAAATGTAGAAGATACTGGAGTAATACTTTTTAGTTTTTATAATTAATAAAAAAAAGGAAAAGGGTCAAAGGGATTAAATCGGATCTAGATGATTGCATCGAGAATTTATATAATTATTACTATATTTATTTTCATTTTAATCATAATATCGCAATTCCTTGCGTGCAGTAGTGTAGGAGATGGAGAATTAAGAGATGCGTTGGGAAGGTGAGAAGGTTGACGCCATGGCGTTCGCCAGCGGTCGGTCAGCACCCGATTCTTCCAAGGTAATGAAGCCGCCATTCTAGATGCCGCGTGAGGTTTCTTTGTCAGCTGCGTGGGAGAAATTTCAGCATTTTGACCCTCAGTTCGCGCTGGGTGGGGGAGTTTGTCAGCTGGGTGGGAGAAATTTCAGTATTTAAACCCTGAGTTCGCGCTCCGGCCTCCGGGGGAGTTTGTCAGCTGGGTTCGGCGCGCGCCAAGGGGAGCCTTTGAGGGGGACAGCTAGAGCAGCTGCAGCGGCGGGGGCGGGGGCGAGAGCATCCATCCGGCGATGGCGGGGGCGGGGGAGAAGGCGAGGGTGGTGGTGGTTGGCGGCGGCATCGCCGGCTCCATGCTCGCCAAGACCATGCAGGGCCACGCCGACGTCGTCCTCCTCGACCCGTAAGCACCTCTTCTAATTCCTCGCCGCCCTCTCCGCTCGTGCGCCGGCCACCCGTTCGCGGAAATCCCCGAGCCGACCGGCTGCCTGCTTTCTCTGACTGGGTGCCGGGTGCTTGTGTCATGGAGCGCACGACCCAGCTGCGTAATTCGGTAGCACTGGTCGATCCCCTGCCGGTACCAATCCTTTGCGGCCGGATCTAGTGAATCCGGGGGGTAGAAATGGGGATTATCTTTGAGTTTCTTATCCACAGACCAACTTCATGCTGTGAATCTAATTACGTAGCTGCTAACCGCTATGAAGTACACTTAATTTCTGATGATTATCGATCTATTCTGCGCTGAGGATAACTTAGCTTAATAACCTGATCTCGAATTAATGGAACATCACCTGGTTGGTTGACACTCATCATTGGAATGTTTCTTTATACGTACATGCTATCCCTTTCTCATGACAGGAAAGAGTACCTGGAGATTCCCTGGGCTGAGCTGCGGTCGATGGTCGAGCCATCTTTTGCTGAGAGATCATTGATCTATCACAAAGATTACCTCACCGACGCAACCATCGTGACATCTTCTGCGGTCAGTATCACCGAAGAGGCTGTCCTGACTGCTGATGGCCAGTCTCTTTCTTATGATTATCTCGTCATAGCGACTGGCCATGCGGTGACTTCTCCTGCCAGCAGAGCTGAGAGGATAAAAGAATTCCAGAGAGGTAACCGCAGCCAAACCACATAATACTGAAAACAGTTACTTTTTGTGACCTTCCCTGTCATGCTTACGCTTTGTTTTGTGTATGCTTGTTACAGATAATGGGAAGATAGAGTCATCAGAATCTGTGCTGATAATTGGGGGTGGTCCAACTGGTGTTGAACTAGCTGGAGAGATTGTGGTAGACTACCCGGGGAAGAAAGTGACCCTTGTTCATAGAGGACCGCGTCTACTCGAGTTCATTGGAGATAAGGCTTCAAAGAAGTGCCTTGATTGGCTGACTTCGAAGAAAGTAGACGTGCTTCTTCAGCAATCGATTGATTTGGGCTCATTATCAGACACAGAGAAGGTGTATAAGACATCAGGCGGAGAAACAGTGACAGCTGATTGCCACTTTGTGTGCATTGGAAAGCCGCTGAGTTCATCGTGGTTACGTGATACAATCCTAAAGGAATCTTTGGATAGCGAGGGGAGATTAATGGTGGAAAAGAATTTAAGAGTGAAAGGGTATAATAACATTTTCGCGATTGGTGACATCACAGATATTCCTGTAAGTTTTCACTTCCATCTTGTGATTCTCCTTCTGTTTTTGACTCTGTTACTTTATTCATGTTGGTTTTCTCTTTGTCGCAACCACCATGACTGAATTTGTAGAGAATAGCAACCATATGGCCCAAAATGAAGTACTATCCAAATTTGTGCAGACTTAACTCTCAATGATTGCACATCTATGTAGGCAGATTAGTTTCAGTTTCCCCATCAGAACAAATTGAAAGTATTCTACCAAAACTTTGCAAAGCGTGAGTATTCTCCATTATTGCACGTCTTCGCACACGGATATATGGGCTTCCGTAATTCGTTGCATTTGCAAATGGCACGCTTCATTATGGTTACTCTTCAACCTTCTGTCATTTTGGGATTCTTCACACCCACTGATGTAATACTAAACCATCATGTAACAATCATGACACATTGTCACTAACATGACTTTTGTTCAGCAGAGACCACTTATATTTGAAAATCATCTTCTAGCTATTCCATTTACACCAATGCCCTTCCAGCATCTTGTTAGTTGGTGTTAGAAAATAATCTAAATGATTAATCTGCAGTAACCTAATTCTTGTCAGTTGGATGATATGACGGTTCTCACTACCCAACTATTAAAGGTGTTCCTTATCCTTAATTATGATGCTCTGGATACAGATTTGTCTGTCGACTAGTGGATATTGATTACTGATCATTACAATTCTTGTTTCTTTATTTTTTATATGGTCCATGGAGCATCCTTGGTCGAAATAATAAAAAATCATTAATCTTTAATGTTGGAAAGAGCAATGTTATCGCAAAAACACTGTTGTCGGTACTAATATCCATCACTGTTCAGGAACTCAAACAAGGGTACCTTGCCCAGCAGCACGCCCTGCTAGTGACGAAGAACCTGAAGTTACTGATCAAGGGTTTGCCCAACAGCAAACTGGCAACTTACAGCCCCGGCTCTAAGATGGCACTCGTCTCTCTTGGAAGGAAAGAAGGTCTGGCTCAGTTTCCCTGGCTGACTCTCAGCGGGTGCTTGCCAGGCAAGATCAAATCCGGGGATCTTTTAATCGGCAGGACGAGGAAGCAGATGGGCCTGAATGGTTGACTCTGGTCCGTTGAAGATTGAAAAATGCTCGTGTCCTGGTTTCCGTTCCAGACGATGGTTTCCTTAGAACAAGCTTGTGTTTTGCCCATATGGCCATGTTACTCTGTATCCGTGTGATGGTGTGGATGCTTGGATGTTTGACGAGGAGTGTATATGTTTTTTTTTTGAACTGTAGGAGTGTATATGTTATGTACATCATACATTTATACAGACCATTTTTGGTTCGATAAAATGAATGTTGTGTTTATAGTAAATGTAAGCGCATGGCTCTGTTTGCGTTGAAGCTGAAGCTGATAATGAATCATCTTTGCTGGCAACTATAAACAATGAATCATCTTTAGTTTGTTGGCAATCCAATGTCAGCGGTGGCAGTTTGATGCCCTATGGGGCCGGGCTATGTCCGTGTCAATAGCAGCTGGAGCTCCGGGGTCCGGAGCCCCGGATGGTCCAGAACTGGATGTAACATGACGGCGCTTTCATCAGAAAAAAGAAAAGGAGAAAGTGAGCCTGCCTGCCTGACACTGGCTGACTGGCATGAATGCACTGCTGAGCCATGGGGGAAACATTTTGGTACATTCCCTGTTATTTTTGCAGCAGCACGGGGTGAGCGGGACATGTCATTCTGGGCGTGCCCAATCC
Source organism: Eremochloa ophiuroides (assembly GCA_038502445.1). Classification (NCBI taxonomy): domain Eukaryota; kingdom Viridiplantae; phylum Streptophyta; class Magnoliopsida; order Poales; family Poaceae; genus Eremochloa; species Eremochloa ophiuroides. Next base: position 7,759,761 of record JAHLJS010000005.1, read on the forward strand.
ATTTGGAATGTTTCTTTATACTCCTACATGCTATACTGGCCTACTGTACTGGCTACTGCCCTGTGCGCTGTGCCCATCCAATGCACTTTGTTTCCCAAGCTTTGACTTCTACTTTGTTTCCTATAATACGTGTTTACTTTTAATATCTGTACTAGTTGGAGGATGATGGGTTCAGGAATACTACTTGGACCTAATCAGCATTTCCAGAGAAGCATTGTTGCTGCTGTCAGGTTAGGTGTTACGGTGATGCACTAATGAGAGGGACTAGTTGAGCATATATAAGATGTACTCCACCGAGTAGTCCTCTATTCAGAAGGTTGCATCATTGCAAACATCATGTTCACGCCCATTGTCATTCAGTACACTTAATTTCTCTCTCTAAATCATGGTTCCAGAACTACAGCCATCATGTTCAATCTCACACTCAATTACCACATTTTAGGAGCCATCATGTTCACTCTTGACCTGAACCTTTGTCTGCCTAGGATGAGAGCGGCACAAGACAAGCTGAGGCACAGCACTCCCCACTAGGATTGCAAAAACAAGATGCCTTCAAGCTTGGTTTTTTTTTTTTTGTTCTAAAAAAAATGCTGATTTACTAATTTCTTGGCTGCACCCGTGATTTCAATTTCATTTCAGTCCTAATGAACGCTGCCTAATTTTGAGGGCAGGTGCACGACCATATCTAGTCGTGACTTGCCTCTGGACTCAGTAAGCTTTATTAGTCTCAATGCGGTCCACTAAATTTTTGCTAACGACAGATTAGTTAGACTTAATAAATAAATTTGTCGCATGGTTTACTTGTGAGTTCTGTTATAGTTTTTTTTTATTAATATACGAACACCCAGGAGACACGCAAAATGTCATGGGCAGCCATTGGGCAACCAATGGGGCTGGGCCTGGCCCATGCATGAACAGTACCGCACATGTAGCGCGGTACTGTAGCAGAAAAGGATTAGGATAGATCTATTAGAAACGAATAGATTAGATGGAAATAAATAGAGTCATATTAGTTAGAAAATAGAGTCTTAATTAGTTAAGGAAATAGAATCTTAAGATAGATATTATACCTATCAACTAAACAAGAGCTAAATTAGTAATATATAGGAAAAAGGAAACTATTTGTTAGGAGTGCAATGCGAAAGAATGAACGGATGAAAAGGGGCGTGGCCAAGCTCGAAAGCAGCTGAGACAGGGCACCTGAACGCGGGGTTTCAGGTGATGTGTTTTCTCTCATCCTTTGGTTTGCAGTTGCAGGCGCAGCCGACCCACTTGAGGCTGTCGCCTATCGCCACCCAGTGCAGTTCCCGGTTGCCCTCGTACAGAATTCATTTCTCCCCAATTCTCTTTCCACCCACTGTCGTGTGTGTAATGACACGCGGGCTAATGCCCGGTTAGTGCTACTTGAGTGGCTGAATTGGTTAGCAACAAACAATATCTATATAATCTCTACTCTAATAAATCATGTGTTTAAATTACTCTAAACACACATAACTACTTCTACCCAACAGAGATGAATTTTCAACATCCATGAAAACTTGTAATAAAAAACAACAACACATTATTAAAACATACACACAAGGTCTGCTCTCGCTTTTTCTCTCTCCTTACTTGTCCACGTCAAATGGACCAGGTTCAATGGATACCCATCCCACGGTCGATCCGACCTAGACCGTACACCGCCCAATCACTGGCGGATTCATCACGCATGCATGCGTGGGATTTCAGTTTTGCCCAAACCGGAAGGACGTTGTGAGATCGACCCTCGCTACAACCGCCAGTTTATGACAGTCGTAGCTGGATTGCGCTGGGGATGTCGTGCCGTGGATGACGAGACCAGTGCACCAGGGTGGGAACGCGCGACTGCCGCCAGGGTTATCGACACTGCGTGGGAGTCGCTGGTTCATGAATGACGAGGGACACTAACTACAACCATGGCGAGGAGAAGGCTTCTCGCGCTCACGTTCTGGATCCATGGGAGGCCTCAGCCCTCAGGCGACACAGTCGTGGTGGCGACCCTTGGCTTGTTCTTGTTCTCAGCGGCGTCCGGTTTCACACGGCTATCACTAAGAACCCTGCTTCCAATCCATGGGATCGATTCGGAGGTTAGGGTTTGCTCTTCCACTCCATCCGTCTTTTTTATTGAGAATTATTCCATCGATCTTGGTTTAGCTTAACGGCATGTTTTTTTTACAATCTCGAAATCGTTTGATCAGCGAATTAGATTAGGATACTATGGTGATAAGAGATACCTATTTCATCGGATTAAGGAAGCAACAACACGGTTACATGATTGTCCGTGCGCATTAGTTGTGCCAAATTGTCAAGCTGTAGTGGAAGACCTTTGTTCGTTGTTTGGGAGAAATGAAAATAGTTTTGTGTCAATGAATTTGACAAGATGAGACGGGCATGAATTATTCAGTTTATAAGCCAAAAACGAGATAAGCGAACAGAGCCATTACATTTTTTTTTGTTTGCTCTCGAAACCACGTTAAACCGATGCCCCTTTTCTTATGCTATTTCAGAGTTGCAATTCATGAGACCATGGAGAACTAGACAATATCTATTGCCAAAGCTGGCATTACAACAGGACTCGATTTGAGGACTTCAGTCTTCAGTTCTTGCAGCTATAGGACTCTGCCATGACCTTATGGTTGGTAAACATGTTCTAGCCATACATGCAAGACAATTTATTTGAAAATTTATTAAAACCAAGAACCGTTGGCACCATTTTCCCTATATATAGGACCTAGGTAGCATTTTGTACACGGAAACTTTCTGAATTCTATGGCCTTATTAAAACTATAAGAGTTAGTATTAACGATCGAAATACGATCTTGAAGACGGGACCAAGTCGAACGGCGTGACAAAGAGTCCAAATTTCAAACCAAACCATCTTATTCTAATTTGTCATCAATAGAATTTTTTTTTGGAAAAAAAACAGATCTGAAGCCTGTACGAGAACCTCATTCCGTATCAAACGCGGCCTGGCACGTGACGGTACATCCCGCGTCGTACGGTGTCTAAAAAAAAGTACGTGTTTGTCACGTGCACGCACACTCCACAATACCACAATGCTCATCTGGTATGTTTAGATTTACTCATTTTACAAAATGAGTTATTATACCAACGTGCTAAATTTTATAATAAGTATTTAATCATGGTTTAAGAAGACTCAAAAAATTCGTCTTACGATATTTTACGAAACTGTCAAATTAGTTTTAGTTTTTATCAATATTTAATATTTATACATGTGTTAAAAAATTAATGTGACAAAACTTTTTTATTTTAAGATGAATCTAAACATGACCTCATTTATCATGCCCAGCCCAGGACGACCCACCCACCCACACTGCCCACTCACTGTCCACCCGGGCCCACCACTCCGTAGTGTACGTGTCCGTGTACCCCTTGGGTGCGTGGACGTCGACGTGGACGTAGCAGCGGCCCACGTATACCAAGGCAAAGCGACAACTGGCAGTGCACCCGACCCGTTAATGGGCCTGTCCTGGCCTGGCCCGTGATAAATGGCCTCGGATCCCGAAGCCACCACCCCACCACCACTTCTCACTCGCTGCTTCCTTCCCTTCCCTTCTGCCTCGGCGTCTCTCCTGCTCCCGGCGCCGGCAGGCGGCAGCGGCAGGACATCCGATACAGCGCCGGCGGGTCCTTTCGAGCCCGAGGCGCAGGAGGGCGCCGCCCGGACTCCCTCTTCGCCCTTCTCTTCTCGATGCTGGTGTTCTCGAGCGACGGCTGCGGCTTCTGCTACTAGGATCAGGAACTCAGGAGGTGATGGATGCCGCGCAGTTCTCTTGTCTGGCTGTTTCCGTTTTAATATTACTACTTCTGTTGTTCGATTCTAATGGGAGTATTTGCTTGGGGGTTTATCAACCCGAATGATCGGTTCATTAGTTGTTGTTGTTGTTGTTGTTGTATAGTAGTATCGCTCGTCCCGGTTGCCTTATAAGTCAGAAATGGAGGAAAGTTTTTGAGTCGTTTTGTTTTTTTCCGGCCATACGAAGGAGGAAGGATTCAGGAGCGATTAATCAGATTCTCACACAGCAAGTCGATTCTTTCGCCCGTTCTGTTTGTGGGCTTCAGGCTTTGGATTTTTTTTCCTTTCTTTTTCGGTCGTTGTTGAGGTGGGCTAGTTTTGTTCAAATGATTTTAGAAGCAATTAACACGGTAGTTGCATGAAAGAGATTCGTATGCTGGGCCTGAGCGAGCGGTTTGATGGCGATGCGGTTTTCGTTACCAAATTCACAGTGAGATGTTTGGTACTCGCTGTAACTTCCAGTAAGTGGGCAATCTGTTAAGCCGGGTAAGTGGTAACTACTGACATTGCCACTCTGTTTTTGTATTGGGTTTCAGAGGGGTCCAAAAAAAAAAAACTGGTTTTATTATTTGATGAAAAAGCGGTACGGGTAGTATGTGGATAGACGAATGATGTCATCGCACTGCCTTGCAATGTCAATGATCATGTCATGATCTGTGGAGGGTGGTTATGGTCCCCGTCCCTCCCTTTTTTGGGCTTATCTGATTTTTTTTTTGTTTTTTTTTGTTTGCGCATTAAGGTTATCTTCAACATTGAAAATGTTGTTGTGTCTACCTTTCCTGAGCTCTGGTCTCCTGCTGCTGGCGTGCGTGTCTCAAATTCTCGATCATTTGGTTACCTATGATGTGGGGTCCTGTCTGATGTTGATGCGGAAGGTGAGTTGGTAGTGGTACCCCCTTCCACCTCGGACCTTTCTGCTTTTGATACTGGCTTTGGAGCGTAATAAAAAAAAGCTCAGACTTGGGTCAAAAAAGCGATTGTGGTTATCGCCCTGACAAGTATGCTAGGACAAAGTTTTTTTTTGGCATATAGTTGGTTACCAAATGCTAACAGCCAATTTGACTGTTTGTTTGTTGCTCATATTGATCTTTTGAGCACTTCATTTTTCAGATGTTTATGTTTTATCTCTAAAATAACGTTTACAAAGTTCATTGTGGTTATTAAGATGAACTATGAAGGGTGAGGTTCCATTTGGAAGTCTATAGTGCAATACTATCCATTCCAATGATATACCCCCAATACAATCAGACCCTTGGTCATGATTGGCTAATTGGCTTTCATATAATCATATTCACAGTGTCTCAAATTTGTTATTATGATTCTGCGGATGGTCTGACGAAACCCTGGGCATGGTGCGACTATTGACACTAATATTAGTTCCAAATCATTTTATTGTCCGAATAAAAAATATATACTCTCATTATGTCCAGGTGCATATTTCTGGATTTTCTTGCTCATTTGTTGTCTGTATCCATCGTCCAGGTTTTATTGTTTACTAACCTTTACCAAATTGTCTCGCAGATCTGCAGAATTATAGGATATCACAGGACAATTCTTTTGGCACTTATTGCAGCCTAATCACATGGACGAATATTCAGATAGGAGATCAAAAGCAGAAATTGCATATCTCAGGAGTGGTTCCAGATTCTCTTCTAGAAATCAAAGTTCAGAAGAGAGGACTAATAATCACAGCAGCGATAAACCGGGAAGCAGCACTAGATTCAGTCCTATGAAAGCGAGAACTGGCGATAATCAAGAAAGACCAAGATATGTACGTGATTCATTTAAATCTTCAAGCTCAAAGGTGGCACCTGCAAGCTCTTCCAAATTTCCGCTTAGCAAGTTTGAGGAAAGGCGAAGACAACTTTTTGCGCCAGGGTTTGACATTGCTGAAAGTAGTAGAAGAAAGGCTGATGCCAAGCGGCTACAGGGTAGTAAGAAAATTGCTGTAGACAATGACAGTTCAGAAACTCTGCAAGGTGAATTAGAAGGTTTTACTACTGAACAAGTACCTTATCCAGAAGGCTCTCATTTTACCGGTCATTCAGGTGTTTCTGCACATACAGCTGAGTCCTTGGTCCAAACTGCTTCGCTAAGTTCTAGGACACAGAGACAGAAACACAAAGAAGTGAATTTGGGTACTCCAGGAGCATCTTCTTCATCTCTAACTAACGGGCCTACTGTACCTGGAAATTCTACCATGGGTATGAGGCCAGCTTATGGTCATGTGATACGTGGTCTTAAAAATCTTGGTGGTACTTCAGTACCTGATGATCAGCCATCAGGTTGCCCATCTGAGTCTGTTATTAGTAGGAGGTTTGAGTTCATGAGAAAGAGGGCTTTTGACCAGGAAAGCTCTTCCAGATCAAGGAACTTAAGTTTAGGTCATTCACCTCCTACAGATATTCATAGTACTGGTCACAGAATCAGAATTAATGAACAATCACTTTCTCAACAAATACCACGAAGAAGCAGCAGAAGCCATCAGGAATCGGCAGTTTCAGTTAGGACAAGGCGACCTTCTCCTCATGCCACTAGGATGAGTGTTCCTGATGAAAGAGCAGATGGCGTGCTTTCTCTGCATGAGTCATCCACAAGGAATGTACAACCAGCTCAGGAACGTCTTTCATTGGAAGAAGTCTCCACTGAGAGTTCAATAAGGCCATTCTTTGTGGAATTTGATAATAATATTTTCTCATCTATTCGTCATCGTTGCTCGAATACTCGAGCTGAAAGGGGAAGACCAAGCTCCCTTTTTGAAGGAAATCCTCGACAAATGTTCCATAGTCTCATGGGGGAGAGAGATAGTCATAGACACATAACCATTGAAGGAATTACAGAGGTTGTTTTCTAAAATGTTTCCTATAGTGGTTCCAGCTGTTCTGTTTTTGTTGTTAGATCTTATGTCATTATGATCCAGTTAAATATACAGTGATACTGATCTTGATTTTGATAAATATCCATAACTTTGACTAAGGTTGTATAAGCGTTCATTTTGGAATGAATTAGGTTTATTTTCTTTAGGTTTTGGTAGCATTGGATAGGATTGAACAACAAGCAGAGCTGACTTATGATGTTAGTTCGTTTTCATTCTTTAGTCCACAAGTTTTGTTATCATCTTTCTTTTGCCTGACCTTGAATAAACTTTTTTTTGCAGCAACTGCTGGTGCTGGAGACTAATCTATTTTTTGGTGCTTTTGCCTCCTATGATCGGCATAGAGACATGCGGATGGATATTGATAATATGTCCTATGAGGTACTATCTTTTATCATGTCTTGTTCTACCTGAATGCTGGAGGGGTTTTATTAGAGGATGCTTTTCTTCCTGGATTCTTCCTTAATCTGCCTTTGAATGCCTTGCTATGATTTGAGCACTAATTATGACCCTTTATGAAATACTCTTGGTTCATATTCATATCACACAAGAGGTGCTTGTATCTCCTTCTGAACAGGAATTGTTGGCCCTAGAGGAGAGAATAGGCTCTGTAAGCACAGCTCTTTCGGAAGAGCAGTTCGCGAAATGCCTCAGAAGAAGCATATATAGTCAAGTCGCTTCAGAAGTGAACAAATCAACCGTTGATGACATGAAATGCAGCATTTGTCAGGTTTGTGGTAACTGGTAACCTTACCTAGGGGATCTGCTATTTCTGTGGATATAAAACAAAATACATATAAAGATTCAACATTGAGCGGAATTGGTTTTTTCGGGCTAGTAAAAGGTTTTGACCTTTTGTGTTAGTCCAGGTTTTGCCTACCCTTCTCACAGAAGACAGACCCTTTTATGCTGCTATCACCCCACTTCCCAAAACTCTTATATCAAAATAAAATTGTACCGGCTTCCTGGCAGTGGTTTATTTTGAACATCTGAGTCTGCTTTTCTTGTAAGCAAATACAAAGTGCAAAACTAGATTTTTTTTCTCGATTCGCATGAGAGCTGCGCATCTTTATATTATAGAGAAAAGAAATAATGGTCTCTTACAAACAACCTCCTCAACTCAACTATGACTATGAGGCAAGGATGGGTTGCTGCACATCACGAGTCAAAAAAGCCTGAAACAGAAGGAAAAAAACCCCAACCTGGACTAATCAACTAGTCTTATTGCCTGATCTAAGCCCAACTCTCGAAGCTTTCCAGGCACCAGATTCTCATCTCCTCCTCGAACTCGAAGTAGTATTGAGCATCAGTTAGAGAATGGCAGGCGCCAACGATGACACACTTGTTGCTTCGAATCCACAGGTCCAAGTACCAAAATCACAACACTATTAAACCCCTTTCTTGGGACCTTATCAATCCTTTGACTTGCCTTTGTCCACCAATCTGCAAAGCTCAATTCATTGCGTCTTGGAACCATTCTGTGCAGCCCATGCTGAGCTAGCAAATTACTATACAGAAATTGACAAGTAAACACACAAGCGGAGAGGACATGTTGGCAGATTCCTCGACATGGTGCACATTGCTCAAATGCACTAGACTCCTCTTGCTAGTCTGTCGGCTGCGCAACATTTGTTCAGAATGGCCAACCATAAAAATACTTTACATTCTGACGGTGTCCGGTATTTCCACAAGCGTTTCCAGGGTTCAAAAGTGACGGAACCATAGAGAAGCCTGTTGTCCAGAAAATACAATTACAGAGGTTGTATTTCTCCAATATCAGTGGTAGGCATCGTCAGACTAGGCTTGAAGTTGTCCAGCCAATTCAGCACCCTTTCTGCAAATGTTACTCATGATTTCATTTTGCACCGTACTGCTTATTGCTCCATCACTGATGTTTTTTAGTGCTTAACTTTTGTCAGTCCTCTCATGATCATAACACAAAGAAACTGGTGCACAAATATTCTGTTATGGATTGAAGCTTAAGACATCTCTTTCTATTCCAGGAAGAATACATGGAGGGCGAAGAAGTTGGGAGGCTGCCGTGCGAGCACCGGTACCATGTGTGCTGCATAGGCCAGTGGCTTGGGCAGAAGGACTGGTGTCCAGTATGCAAAGCGTCTGCTGTGCCTTCCTCCAATTCCAAAGGGCTAAACTAAATTAAGCCTGCCGAGGGCGTTGGAAGGCTTGTAAACTGGCGTGTGTCCGAGGGCACTTGAATTGAACTGTACTGTGTGAACTTGCGAATGAACAATAACATGCATGGGCTGGTTTCACGAACAGGTTCTGATCAACATCAAACTTGTTGGAGTTCTTGGAATTGGAAAGCTATTCTGCTTCAGATGCGCCTGTTACGCAACAGGACCAGCAGAAGTAGCGAGGCCGGCGCAGGGCAGCGTCTCCTGTGACTCTGTGACCCTGTCCCTTCATCAGCCGCCGCTTCTGGGTCATCGACGGCGGCATTTCTGCAATTCTGCTGCCGGCCGCGTCACTTGGGGCGGGAAGACGATCGACATGGACAATTGGACACCTTAACTATTTCACCCACTTGGCCACTTGATGTCGTGTGGCAAAAAAGGTGACGTCGCTTGTGGCCATTGCAAAGCGTTGCGCTAGTTGCGTTAACGGTGTGTATGCCAGCCGTTTTCACCCCCTGATTCGCATTTCCACACACCTGACGGTTTTCGGCCGTTTTCATCCTAACTCTCTAGTCCGCAGTTCCATGCACATGGATTGTTTCTGGTCGTTTTCATCGCTAACTAAAGTCCTTTTCATCTCTAATCCACAGTTGGCTTCTCCTATCGTTTTGCAATTCAAATTAGTGCTTCTAGTGACATTCCCATGTGTTATAACTAGTGGTAGTATTTTTTTTTTACTACTAATTACAAACATTAGGAGAAGTCTCAAGCTTAGATCTATGGAATCCATTTTTCACGCAAATTGAAACCAATGCATGCAACATTAATGCGACACATCAAGGTTAATTAATTGAGAAAAGTTTTGAGAGCAATATTTCATCCCTCTAAACAAAGAACTAATAAAGGTTAAGAAAAGTTAGAAACACGAGAAAATCATGTCTTAGTGCAATATATAGTCACAACTCAAATGTAAATTTGGGTTGACCTGATCGATGCAGCAGGTGCTTTTCCATCTATTTCATGTGCGCACGCGCAATGCATAGCTCAGCCCTCAATCAACAACATCACGTGCTGTATTAAAGATCATTAGCTATATATCATGCCACAACTACAGGTTGCTATCCTAGCCCAATTATATCTTGCTAGTTTGTACAATTCGGTTGCATAAAGGTCATTTGGTACACTTCTCCTATTACTTGTATAGCTTGATATTGATGGATCATATAAACGGGCGTACACACTTATCATCTCTGTAAATATATGCATGCACATCCTAATCCTTTTAGAGCAATATAAGAAAAAATTACATCATTTTCACATGGGAAAAAATATATGTATATACTCCATCCGTCGTAAAATAAATTTGAGCATGGAAATCAATACTTATAGACAGGGGCAGATCTAGAGGGGAGGCTGGGTGTGTGTGTGTGTGTGTGGGGGGGGGGGGGGGGGGCTCAAGCCCCCCTACACCCACTGAACCAATGGAGCCCCCCTGAAGCCCCCATGGATTTTCACCATAGATTGATGTTTAGGAGAGGCTCCGTGCTCTGTCTAGAGGTTGAAGACGACTGATTTGCAACGTGGGCCATTACTCGCTCCTTCTCACATCTTCTTAGATTACCAGCCCAATGTTTCACCGGCTCACTAAACGAGCAACAGGGCCCATAATACCAACACATCGGCCTGGCCTCTCGGTGAGACCTCCTTGCTACGCATCGGGCGTCGCCGTCGGGTGCCAGCTGCCCCCCGCCCGCCGCCTGCCCGCCAGGAGGGCAAGACCGCAGGAGACCGAATCACTGGTGGCCGCGCAAACCGCGAGCACGAGGTACGGCAGGCTGGCACCACCGTACCGCGCTGCAGCAGGCTAGCCAGCAGGCCGAGGGCACAGAGCTGCAACCTGAGGAGGCGTGAACGCGCAGGGCACCGCGTAGGCTGGCCGCGCGGCGAGCTGGCACCACAGCAGCATCGGAAGGCCTGGCCGCCTGGGGGCGCTACGCGCTTGGGTGTGGGCCGCGTCTGAGACTGTCTCCAAGAGAAAACCCAAAACGTGACCCAAAACCAAAAAGGATCGTGCACGGGGTTTTTGCGTGCTAAAACATGCCTCCAACTGAGAACGCAGTCGCGGCACCCATTTTGGGTCCGACGGGAGACGAAGCGCAAATATGCCTCGCCTCTTTCCTTGGAGCGCAATCTTTGGCGCACGGTGGTGGGCCCAAGGAGGCGTCAAGGTGAGTCGACGATGACGAGGACGCGGCGAGGACGGGCCGCGGTGAGGATGGTGGCGGGGCGCGGCGAGGACGAGCCGCGGTGAGGATGGTGGCGGGGCGCAGCAAGGACGGGCTGCAGCGAGGGGAGCCGCCGCGGTGAGGACGGGCTGCGGCGAGGGGCGCCGGAGAAGCGGGGCGCGGCGGGCCGACGCGAGGGGAGCCGCGGCGAGGACGGGCTGTGGCGAGGAGAGCCACCGTACCGGCGCTCGCTTGGCCGACGACGAGCGCGCGACTCCGCCCGGCCCGGCTGCGCGCCGGCGAGCGCGCGAGCTCCGCCCCGCCCGGCCGCGCCCCGGCGAGCGCGTGGGCGAGCTCTGCCCCGCCTGGCCACCAGCGAGCGCGGGCTCTGCCCCGCCTGGCCGCCAGCGAGCCTGCTGCTGAGGCCGGGGTGCCTACGGCGGTGGGATGGGTCTCGAGGTTGTGTCGACTGTTGGAATGGGTGGTGTTTTGGGTCGGTTTTGGTGTCACTATAGGCAAGGTAAATGGTAGAATGGGTGGTGTTTTTCCATCGTGTTTGTTGGAGTCAGTCTCACACTCACCAGTGCGGCTATTCGGTTGTACGTGATTTGTCAATTTGATGAATTATTTGCAGCTATTCACTGAACTCCGCAGTATCAGACACCTGCTACTCTCCCTATAATTTATTTTGTCTTATTAGAAGAATGCAGCAAACAACAAAACACGCAATGCACTACACCTCAGCACTTGATATATGATTAGTAATTATGGTCGTCAGATGTTCATACCCTGTTCCAAGCATGAAGCATGGACTCTGGAACAAAATTATTACTGTACCAAATATAAAAAAATATATGGATAAACGTCAAGAGATGCATAGAGTGCTACTAAAGCCTCCAGAAAAAGGGGTCTTTATTGCCCTTTGACATTTTTTTTTCTAGTTATAGTTACTAATTTGATCACTTAGTGCATCAACTTTAATTTTTTTGCATTTGCACTTGAAAATATGGTATAAAAGTTGGAACAATGTTGCTACCATGGAAAAACCGAAAACGTATGAATGTTTTTTACCTTAGTTTTTGCAGCTTTGTGCCTTCGGCACTGTGTGAACTTGAACCCCTCGGACAGTTTTATCCTGAATCCGCCACTGCTTATAGATGTAAAATTAACAATATACTAAATTTTTTAAAAAAATTAACAATATACCCCTATATTATTGCACCTCGAGGAGAGAGAAAATAGGAAAAGACAACTACAAAAAGTTTGTCTCATTTGTAGAAATACGTTTATTTTAAAACAAATTTTAATTTATAGGAGTGCACTTACTTATCTACCTAATAACCTTATTTTGGTAGACCACCGGTTCTCTCACAGATCACTGTAGTTCTACAGTGCCAAGACTCAGTTTCCTGTTTCCAGAACAGTGTCAAGGCTCATCTCCCTGCGTCCGTCCGATCCAGGAGCTGCGCTCCATCATCCACCATGCGTCCACAACTCTGGAATGTGCCACGGCGACTTTCCTGGCCCCTCCCGCACCTCACCCTCGGCGCTCCCGCCTCCTCGCTGCCGTTGCTACACTCTCCCTCAGCTCACCTCGCCACCGCCGCCGCCGCGTCAGCAGCAGCAGTCGCACTGTCGCCGTACTCGCCCCACCCCTGCATAGCCCGTCCTCGCCCCTCTCCCTCACTGCGGCGCACGCGCGGCCGCGCCCTGCTCCCGCCGCCGCGGCAGCAGCCGCCCGTCAGCCGTCACCGCCATAGCGTCGCGGCAGCGGCGTCGTCGCCGTCCTCGCCCCATCCCTACGTAGACCGTCCTCGCCCACCTCATCCTCACCACTCTGCCCCACTCTTCGCCGTGTGCCGTATTTGTCGCGACCTCGCCATCCGCTACCGCGTCAGCATCAGTCGCGTCGTCTCTCTTCGTCACTACTACGCGCGCGGCCGCGCCCTGCCCTCGCCGCACCAGCAGCCGCGTCGTCTCCGCCCCTGCCGCCGCCGTCGCCTCGCCCCTGCGCCTCACTGCGGCGCCGGCGCGGTCGCGCCCTGCTCTGGCCACGCCGTCCAAAGCTCCGCCCCACCTCCAGCACCTTCAGCAACCTGCGATGGCAAACTGCCGGTGCCTGGCCCAGGCGGCGACGACAACTCCCTCATCCTCTCCCTGGCGATGGCTACGCTTGCCGACCCGGACGCCTCCGCCCCACGCCAGCTGCCCATGCTTCCGACTTCGGCAGTTCCGTAGCTAATGTATCTGCCAAGTTATGTATGATTTTTACTAGCAAGGTAACTGCCACTATTATATTACATATTTCCTGTACCTACCTCAGAAGTGCATCCGATTTCTGAATCTCTTTCTGAATCTCATTCCTACTCCTCAATGCCTTACCACTCCTGTTTTACTTTTGGGGATATTTTTTTTTTCTATTCCAGGTCGATGAGGTTTCAGGATTTTGCAGCTTATACTCCTGTTCACTTTTTTTGGGCAAAGGCACATGTGTTTTTTTGTACTGCAGGTCATATGAAACAATAAAGTCATCACTTATTGCATTCAAGGATAAGGTTTAGCAGATAAGTTGCAAGTTCATGTCTCCTGTGTTGTTGACTTACAGCTTTGGATGGGAATAAATGTAATAAGACTAAGAGCTATGTTGAACAATAGCAAATAATTTTTATTGTTTCAAGTTCATATGCAGGGCATGTACCACATCAAAACTATATTGAGTCTCAGTGGGTAGTGAAGAATGCTTCATTAAAGTAACTTATTTTTCATGGCCAAGTTCTTAGTACAATCCAAACCTTCTGAATGTTTTGCAAATATGAAAGAGAAATATTTCGTGTCGAAATACGAAGCATTGTTGATATTGTACAACTAAATTGCTTTTGTCATGAGCAGATCAGTACCTCCACCTTTAATGTGTGTTATGCAGGCTTTTATCTCACTTCTGAAGCAAATGGAATTCAATCACGACAAAAATGTGCTCTTCAAAAGGAAGACATCTACCTAAACTGAAGTGTCATGCCAGGGAAGCCACATGTAAGCTAGCAGAGTCGTTCCCCAGTACCGTAGCGCAGGCCTCGACCTGACTCCTCCGCTCACGCCTGCTGCGTATTTCAGATCCCCTCTTTTCTAATTACTAAAAATGGCCTATTTTTACACATCCCACAAATGCAGCTTAAATTAGACTGCACTTTGTTTAATTATCTCCTTTCAAATTACTACCGATGGTCCGTGCGCCTTATCATTTAGTACAAGCTATTTTTACAGATCCCACACATGCATCTATTATGCATCCTCTGCTTTAACTTCTCATTCGTAGTTTTATCCACTAGCTTATATTGTACCTTTAAATTATTTTTCCTACTCTAACTAAAGTTATAGCCTCTGGCTGAAAACTTACCTATGCTTTCCTTTCCTGACGATAAATAGAACACTAGACTTAGCATGTATAGCTTCATACACCACTGCTCAAAAAAATACCTGCAATAATTATCCAGCCAGGTCTATTACACAGGAACTTTCCCTCTATTTTAAGTCCAAAGATAAATACATAAGCAACAGCAAGTTCCTGCAATATTATTCTTTGCTTCAGTTAAGCTCAGTTGCTGATATATTGTCGCTTACTCACGCACTATCTATTTTATGCTTCTATTTTACTTGAATTCATGCAAGATTGCTAAAAGGCAAGTATTAAGGCATAGCTTATAAAGCCGGCTTTTGTTGCCCTTCATCACAAGCAAGAGCTCCCAACTGCTAACAGCAGGTCCTCTCTCCACAGGAGCTATGAGTTGACTAATGGGCAAGTCATCACATTTGGTGCAGAAAGGTCCAGCTGCCTAGAGGTGCTTCTCCACTATCGCTGATTAAACTCCTTTTTCTCAAACTGGGATGCAATCTCCTGGCATCCCTAAGACCAATTACAACTCTACTATAAAATGTAATGTTGGTGTCACCAAGGTTCTCTATGGCAACAATCTTCTCAGTGGTGGAACAACCATGTTCCCTGCCATTACTGACAGGATGAGCAAGCAGACGATTGCCCTTGCACCAAGCAGTATGAGAATCAAAGCAATGCCACCTCCTGAGAAAAAAAATATTTCGATTGGTTGTTCGATCCTTGCCTCACTCAGCACACTCCAGCAGGTACTTTTAATATTGTCCTTTCCTGTTGTCATGCATTTATGTTGGTGCCATGCATGGTAACGAACAGATGAGTACCTCCACTTTTACTGTGTCGTATGCAGACTTCCATTTCAAATTTGAAGGAAATAGAATTGAACCACAACAACATGTTCCCTTCAAAAGATTACTAAATTGAAATGCCATCATTCTATAAGCTCAGCAACACAGCAACTGCATTCTGTTTTATTTGTTCAATAATTCTTATACAGAATTATATTACAACACAACTTTTGACTGCTCACCCAAAAATTACATATTATTAGTTATGTGCTCACCCACAGAATCCAATTTTACATATGGTGATTTCTAAATTTTCATTGCCAAACCATTATTTACCGCAATAAAAAAAAAAGGTTGTGAGATTTCCTTTCTGTCAATTCCCTGTTTACATGATATCTGCCTGCCTTTCTTTGGCTACTGCTTTTTGTAACACCCTCTCTTTGTTTGCAGTAATGTTGTACGATCCATTTTTCCTTCTTTGATAGTTCAAATTGGTGTTCTCATGTTTCCATGGAATATAATGACAGTACCCAGTGCACCACACCCATGCATTGTATGGTGCATGGTAATAACTCTGATGTTGCGTGTTCTTCATCCGCAGCTAAAAATGAAGGTAGTTTCAGCAGCTTCAACATTGCTTCATCACAAGGCGTACGACAACTGTTCAGATTTCCTACACTTTATTTCGAACTCAATTCAGTTGTATATTATAGACACATTTCTGTACATTTCAAATGTTACGCACTTATTGTCATACTCCAATAGTCCAATTCGGATTTCTTCTGCATGTAATGAATTATTAGTGCCAATTACTATCCTTGCTTACCCTCAGCTCCGTGCTTTTGCGCGGGGACCCTAACTAGTTTTAGAATGGACGGAGTACAATATAAATAATAAATTGTAATAATAATAAAAATAAAATACTTTTCTTCAACCTTTGCCATACACGCACCCTCAGAAGGACAAGGACGATCGCAGCCGTCCACCCTTGCTGACCCCGAGATCAGACGACGCAGATCTCCCGAGCACCCGGCGCTGCCGTCTTCCCAAACGCCTCGCCGTCGTCGTCCACTCGTTCGTCGCTGCCTCCTCCACCACCACCTTCCACCTTCCACTAGTCCTCTCCGTCCGGTGCCGCCGCCTTGCCCTCTGCCTCCTCCCCCGATTACCCCACCGCGGTTAACCTCGCCAATCCGGTCTCGCGCGCCGCGGTATAAATCCGCCCGTCTCCTCTCGCCCACCGCACCCTTGGCACCCCGCTCCTCCGACCACAACCCTAGCGGCGCGCCCCGGCAGCATGGGCTAGGGTTGTTCCCGCGGCGATGGAGTGGGACAGCGATTCCGACGGCGGCGATGACGAGGAGGAAGAGGAGGTCCGCCCCGCGGGCGTGGGTGGCGGGGACGCGGGCCCGGGCTTCGCGCTGGCCATCGAGGGCGTGCTGGGCGCCTGCGGCATGGTGGTCTCCGACGCGCTCGAGCCCGACTTCCCCATCATCTACGTCAACCGCGGGTTCGAGGACGCCACCGGATACCGCGCCGAGGAGGTGCTCGGAAGGAACTGGTGAGCCGGCTGACCTGTCTGCCTCCTGCTTCGATTCGATGAGCGCGTGTTTCAATTCCAGCTCGTTGGTCCGTGGTGATGCGTGGGGGTGGGGGATTTTGTTCGTGGCTAGAGGTGGCGCTTGGGGCGCGTGATCCACCACTGAAGGTTATTTAGTGTGCCTGTTGCTGTTTCGTGGCGACTTCAGCCATGTTCGGTAGCCCGTAGGTAATATTTGGGTCTGTAATGGCTGTCTCCAATCCAATTGGGGTGCTGTTAAGCTGCTTTGCTATGTTAAATCTGCTAACAGGCAGTTTTCTTTCTTTTCTGGTGTTAGTTTAAGCTTTGTGAACCGCAGTCAATCAAGGTTTCCATTTGCACGAACTACTGCAGCACCACGGTCTTGATGGTGTTTGATCCATATGGCATGTTGCTTCTAGATTCTCCTTAGAGACGGATTGGTTTCCAAAATTTTTTTGGCCCAAATCAGTTTCAACTCCTAATCTATCCAATTGTTTGCTAGGGAATGGAGTAGGAATCTAAGATGAAAACAACTCATTTACTTCTTTAAATTTTCATCCTAGCATAAGTGGCGAGGGATTATTTTTGGTCTCTTTACACTTCTTCAGACAATTTGAAAGGAAAACGAGCAATTTCCCAGAACGATGTTTCACATGTGCCAAGTATCCCTTGAGAATTGATGGAGCGGGTTTAACTTTCTTCAACAGTATGGGTTTGTAATCGTGTACTGAAGCTAGTTTCTAAAGTATTTAGGAGGATAAAACGAATTTCAAATGATCACTTATAATTAGTGATAGCTGATAGCCTATTCTTCCTGAAAATTTATTAGAGATTCATTTTGCCAAGGAATTTGGCTTCACTGATTTCCTTCTTTTCCTATTATCTGTATGGGATACTTTTTTTTAAAGAAGAATTTATATGCCTGTACATATGTTCCATCTTCTGGCACCAAATTCCAAACTTCCTCTTAGTCCGCAGATTGCTATTGTAGATAGAATTTTATTGGTCTTTTAGATTCACTGAGCACGCTGACCAACCTACTTACACTTTTGTCCTCGCTTCACTTATAGGGGTTAACCTGGGGTTGGTGTTATAGAATCTAGTCTAGAAGCCTTGTATGTTGGTCTAACCCACCCTTAACAGCCAAGGTGGGGACTAACCCCCCACAATCTCACATAAACACACACATGGGCCACAATGGGCCGAATTTAAATAAACTTGGCCAGATGTCACAAGAAAGACTTAGTAATACCTGGCCAGCATGATGCTAAAGATCGGCGTTAGCAAAACTGGAGTCCTGCTCTCTTACCATATGGTGACCACAATATATTACCAGTGGTACTAGTAACTAAGTTCTTTTAGAGACTAAATAGAAATGCATTTAAGGGGTTTTAATTGATATATGATGACTGGAGGATTGGATTGCTTGAACAGTTGTATAGGAAAGCATAAAAAGCTTTATTTGCCATGGAAATTGTAGTTAGGAGTTAATAGTAGAAACTAGAAATAACTGAATTATATATGTTGTCCTTTGGTACCGGTCATGTGGTTCAGACATTTAAGGTGCACTAAATGTAATGTATAGTATCAGAAGTAGTTAAATAATAAAAGCGCCATGAACTTCTGAAGTCTGAACATACCTTACTTTCTTTTATTCAAATGCAAGTAGAAGAGGGTAAGTTCCATGTTTGCTATGTTCTGCTGACACAACACATTTTTTTTCTGAACAATTTTTTTTTTCTGTTGCTTTTGATCAAATATAAGAATTTAACATGCTATGTTAGTCATTTTACTAGTACAATGTTCACTTATGTCTTATTTTCTATTGTTTTATGCTTTTTTTTTTGCAGCCGATTTCTACAATGCAGAGGACCATTTGCTCAGAGGAGACATCCCCTTGTTGATGCAGCAGTTGTTGCTGGTATTCGGAAATGTTTAGAGGAAGGGACTGAGTTTCAGGGTGATCTGTTGAATTTTAGAAAAGATGGTTCCCCATACATGGCAAGGCTGCAATTAACACCCATATACGGAGATGATGAAGTAATAACACACTATATGGGCATTCAGTTTTTCAATGATTCTAATGTTGACTTGGGTCCGTCGCCTGGCTTTGTGACAAAGGAACTTGGAATATCCACATGGATTGCACCTGGCAACACTGACTCACCAACTTCAGTAGGCAAGGGTAATTTGTGGGAACATTCTAGTCTCTTTCTGCTGAGTGATGAGGTAATTTGCCAGAAGATCTTGTCCCAATTGTCGCCCAGGGATATAGCATCGGTAAACTCTGTTTGCAAGCGACTTTATCACATGACAAGGAATGAAGACCTTTGGAGGATGGTTTGTCAGAATGCATGGGGCACTGAAGCTACTCGGGCCCTTGAGACTGTGGCAGGATCAAGAAGTTTGGCATGGGGCCGGCTAGCACGAGAGTTGACCACCCTTGAAGCTGTTGCTTGGAGGAAATTGACAATCGGTGGTGCAGTGGAGCCATCTCGCTGCAACTTTAGTGCCTGTGCTGTAGGGAACCGTGTTGTCCTATTTGGCGGAGAGGGTGTTAACATGCAGCCGATGAATGATACATTTGTGCTCGACTTGAGTGCCAGCAAGCCAGAATGGAGGCACATCAACGTGAGCTCAGCTCCTCCTGGTCGCTGGGGCCATACCCTATCATGCCTAAATGGATCACGCTTGATTCTATTTGGTGGCTGTGGGGGGCAGGGGCTGCTTAATGATGTCTTCATTTTGGATCTTGATGCACAGCATCCAACTTGGCGTGAGATTCCTGGCCTTGCACCCCCTGTACCACGGTCATGGCATAGCTCTTGCACTGTGGATGGAACCAAGCTGGTGGTTTCTGGTGGATGTGCTGACTCTGGTGTTCTTCTCAGTGATACCTACCTCCTCGATGTGACGATGGAAAAACCTGTTTGGAGGGAGATACCTGCATCTTGGTCTCCACCTTCCAGGCTGGGGCACTCACTATCCGTCTACGATGGCAGGAAAATCCTGATGTTTGGTGGCCTTGCTAAAAGTGGTCCTCTACGGCTTAGATCTAGTGATGTGTTCACTCTAGATTTAAGTGAAGACAAGCCTTGCTGGCGGTGCATCACTGGCAGCAGGATGCCAGGAGCTGGTAATCCTGCTGGAGTCGGCCCACCACCTCGCCTCGATCATGTTGCCGTGAGCCTTCCCGGTGGGAGAGTTTTGATATTTGGTGGGTCTGTGGCAGGTCTTCACTCTGCTTCAAAACTTTACCTCCTGGATCCAACTGAAGAGAAACCAACCTGGAGGCTTCTGAATGTTCCAGGGCATCCTCCACGGTTCGCCTGGGGCCACAGTACTTGTGTTGTTGGAGGGACAAAGGCAATAGTTCTTGGAGGACAAACTGGAGAAGAGTGGACGCTAACTGAAATACATGAGCTTTCTCTAGCAAGCTCGTTAGTCTGAAGATGGGAAGGTCCCAGCAAGCTTACCAGCTTCCTTGAAGCAATGTCTCTGGAGACCAGCTACCTGTTCATGTGACTAAGGCAAATTATTATTAATTTTCAACAGCGGGTTGCAAGCAAAAGGGTTGGTGAAGTGGACGACAGACCTGATGACTTGTGCCATGCATGGGAGTCGGCTGAAGTAGGAATAAGTTACCTCTGCTGTTGTTGTTTGTATGTTCTACCATGATAAAATAGCTGGCATCCATAAGCTAATCTCAGTTCTTATCATGTTTCCAACGGGACTGGCATTGTGTAGCTGGTGGCGCCACCGTCGGTGACAAGTGATGCTGCGGTCTTCTGATTTTTGATCCATCAACTGCTGCTTTCTGGAGAAGCTGTAACACTGTTGTATTTAGTTATGCTTTTGCATCACTTTGTGCTTACTCAATTGCTGCTTTCTGGAGATGCTGTAACACAAACACCTGTTGTATTTAATTTTGCCTTTCGTATCACTTTGTGCTTACCTCAGCTGATAGTGATACCTATAACATTTTCTTTTTAATCTGATTATCAAAGGATGAAATATCAACGATTCCATCTTATGTGTACATTTATCTCGCGATAATGACTTGATTGTGGCCTGAGGCTGAATGTCAACTGCAATTGGTCTCTTTCTCTTAGCTGGGATCAGTGCTTGATGGTGGCAAACCAACAAGTGAGGATCAAGCTACGGCCATGTGATTATTGTTCTCTATGATTCAATGTGTGATTAGTATTATCATGACCTGCCATTACTGGCAGTACTGCTTGATTGGCTGTTTATATGATCGATAACGATAACCGGCCCAAACAGAGTTTTCCGTTTCTCCATCTCTGACGCATCTCTCTTTTTCTTTTATTATCAGAAGAGAAAAGAAAAAGGGATACTGATGTTATGCGTAACAAAGACGACCTCAAATAAACAAACATTCAGAGGCAACGAGCTGCCCATCCTGGCAAGCCAGGCATCTTTGAGCCACTGGGTGATTCGAAGTGAACCGAAGCAATCAGAGTCAACCGGAATCAAGTAGACACACCATGGAAGCCATCAGAGCAAAGGCAACGGGAGTCAGTAGTCTAGCACGAAAGCTCTCGATAAGCCCAAGCACAGATCAGACAGTCCAGCACGAATCTGCTTGCGTGGCAGACACTAGCACCTCCTTCCAACACGGAAGGAAGGACTTTCAGTTCCAGCAGCACAAGCATCCATATGAAATTCAAAATTTAAGAGTTGTATTACCGTATGGGACACTCCTGTGATCTCAGCGTCTGTAAATTTTAGGCAGGTTTTGAAAGAGGGTGGGAAAATCAGCATGGAAACAGCTTAACGGCGTTTGCTTATAAAAGTTGGCTGTATTTCAGAGGAGCAATTTGAGATACAAGGAATTCCAAGACAGGAAGCTGATCTTCAGCATTGCTACAGGAGTAGTAGGAAGCTAAATATTTACACCAAAGAACCTAAAATGGTGGAACCTGCAGTGAATCAAAAGTAAAAAGTTTACTGCTATCTATCTGTACACCTTTGGGACTGCCCGAGTACCACCCACAGGGTAAAGTGATTTCTTCTTTTTCATCTTCAAGGCAAAAGAAAGAAAAAGAAATTGAACTGAGCAGAAGTAAACGGTTCTGATTTTTGTTGCATCCACCATCAGCACAGCTTTCCTTAGTTGATGATCCTAGGAATGCGGCGTCCAAATCTGGGATCCCTGAATTGATGAAACATAATGCATATTAGAGACAGGGTGCTAACTGACTCAATAGAAAGAGGACACAGTAGATGTAAAGTATCGTGTTACAAGATTTTCAAATTATAACAGTTCTAGGCTATAGTGTTACGAGATTTTCAAGGCTATGCACAAGATTTGGCTGTTAAGAGCTGAAAACAAACTGCGCTGTTGGTTGTCAAGTTTATAGGCTATCCAATGCGCCAATAGCATGTTTCATAAGGGAGTAATCCGTAATATTAACACTACAAAGTTTCAGCCAAATGATCCCAATAATCACCGAGGAAGGATTCCCCAAAAGAATTGGGCACAGTTTGAAGAAAAAAAGTGTACAAATGGAGAAAAATTAAACAATCATTTCTCTTGATAGTTTTAAATTTGTATGTGATGTCATTTAACCATATGATTTCTGAGTAACAACACAAAGCCGTAAATAACACAGTAACTACACAGACCTGTAATGAGCAGCCATTCTCCTTGACACAGCAGCCCTAGTCATGGCCCCTGTAACTATATATTCATCATCAATTTCATCAAATCTGATTTCTCTTATGTCAACAGATCTTGTGGGTACTTCAAGAGTAAAGCTTTCATGACTAGATCTGTTGCTGCTCCTTGTTCCACTACTTCTCCTTTCCCTTGATCTTGTCCTTCTTCGGCCTCCTCCTGAAGATCTACGGAATGCTTTGCAAAATATACAGGATGTCCACCAGTTTGCTCTAACCCTGTGGTAAACATCATAGTCATCTCCAGCTTCATCATCCCCATACTCAATGACATAATCTCCAAGAACTACACCGTTTGGGACTTGTGCATGTATAGTGCTCAAGACATCTATTATGTCAGAAGACTGCTGCAAATTCTCCCAATCAACCTGGCGAGCAGGATCAATTTCTGAAGGGCGCGAATTTGGATGCTTTTGTTCGGTGTGCTTCTGAAGCTCATGGAAGTTGCCAACGTACGAGCAGCAGCTCTCTTCACAGCATCTTTTCTTCTGGTTAAGGTGCAAGCGAGCCTCATCAATAACAAACCACCCAATCACATCACCTCTACACAACGGACAAGCTGGGCGGTTATTCGCATTTGATGAAATGATATGAATGCTATTAAGGGGAGCCACAGTACGAGACGAGACTTTGACATTGGCTGGCAGTCCATGAGCACCTTTGAACCTCTCGAGGCAGTTTGAGCGAGTCTGGTCAGTGTCACATATGAAAGGTCTGCAGCCCTTCTCGTACGAGGTGCACCTAAGCAGTACAGCATTGTGGGGGAAATCAAGACAGATTGGACAAGCAACATCCTCCATCCAACTTTGATCGAGTTTTATGTCCAGATCAAAGGAGCTGGGTCTTATCGTCTTCTTCATTACCAAATTCCCCGAACCCATGCTGAAATTCCTGGGCTGATGTTCGGCACCACCAAAATTAGCCTCTCATGGAAACCTGCATCGATCAAGAAGCAAGAAAATCAGCCTCTCAAGTCGTTCAACCCTATGGATTTAGCATGCCACATGGATTTCTCATATGCAGCACGCGTGCCATATAATTAACAAAACTAATTGTACTGGAAGCTAAACAACTAGAAGGTCGATGCAGCAGCATGATAGCACCTTTCAGATCAGCCAAATTTTAAAATTAAGGTTACAATTGATTGACCTCAACGGAGAAATGCTAACACAAGCAGTTATATTCTGCAGATATGAAACACAGACACACAGTACCACATGTTTCAAGGAAAAACCAACAACTAGCCAACTCCCCGTATGAATCAGTATCAGACAGACAGATGCAGTGGTCAGTAGTAAATCCACACCACACCTTAAACCAGAAATTAAACGGATTTCGGAAGTAGGGGAACTCAATTAATCCTCTTCTGAAGTAAAAATACTGAATCCAAGTGTCAAAACCATCGGCGGGCATCAGGTTAAGAAATCGAGTGGTAAATAAGAAACTCCATCCAAAGCCCTCCTTACCCCCCAGCCCTCCCACGATTCCACGAATCCCAGAAAAGAAGCAAAGAAGCGGCTCCAATCGGGTACTGCGAAGTCCACTGTATCACTGAAGAATCACTTGGGGAAAAAAGAAGAAGAAGAGAAAAAGACGAAGAACACGTGATCGTAACTCCCAACAGTCACCGGAGGGGAGGAGAGGGGGGACGAGTCGTACCGCTGCGTCCTCCTCGGGGGCCGCGCGGGCGGGCTGCTGGTGGGTGAAGGGGGAGAGAGAGAGAGCTGGAAGAACACACGCCGCAGAAGACGACGAAGCGAGGGGAGGTGAGGTGAAGAAGTGAGGTGAGGTGAGACGTCTTCCTCCCTGCCCCTGCCACCAGGCCTCTCTCCGTGGGTCAAGCAAGCACGACGTGGCCGCCGCGCCGCACCCGTCCAGGCGACCGACGGTACGGCCGCCGCCGCCGCCGCCGCTGCCGCAGCAGAGAGGACGAGGAGGAGGAGGAGGCGGCGGCGGTCCTGTGGAAGAGGGCACGCGGACTGCGGGTGGGTTCGGTTTGGTTCGCGCGATTTGTCAGCGCCGGTGGTCGGATTTTGGGAGCATTTCTTTCTCGGAGCCGGAGCGGGTGGAAGAAGAGAGAGGAGAGAGCGAATTCCGACTTGGCGAAAGGAGGCTGAAATTTCTAGCTTTCTCTCTCTGCGATTGCGTCCCCCGACGGACTTTTGCAAACGCTTGAATTTCACATGGGAGTGGTCTTTTTTCTTCACTTTTCTTAATCTTAGAGCTTGTATATAAACCTCTTAGAGCTAGTTTCAAAAAAAAAAAACCTCTTAGAGCTTGTTTATCAGAGTATTTTTTTTAATGGCGTGTGTGCGTGCGAGTAACAGTGTTGCTATGATGCTTAGAAGAGTTGACTCGAGCCATGCCAAAAAAGGCCTTAGTAGCAGTTGGAGAAATAAAAGAGTAACAGTAAATGTTAAGGTTTAGCGCTTCAAGCCTTTTGAATTTCTAGGTAATGAAATGTATGTCCACACTGTTTTTAATTGTTATTAGCACCTTTTGGATTAAGATATTATTAGATGTGCAACAAAACAAAACAAAACAAAAAGTATCCACTTCTCCTTCTCCTTTTCTGCTGTGATAATAAAGTTCAGTCCGACATGCACGGACTTTTTTACTTATTAAACCTGCCTTTGGCCCCCTTGATAGGAATGGAAAATCAAACACTTCAAATGTTCACGTCTCAACAACCGTAGATGGGATATCAACTCACTATGAAAACAAAATGTACTGAGCAGGATCATGCATCATCAAATGCAACAAACAAAATGAGAGGAAATTGAATATAACAAGCTGTCCTGCACCAATATATGCGTCCAATAGATGAAACATCAGCCATCAAATGCAACAGACAAAGGACAAAATAAATATAACGGCTGCGTTCGGTTGAAAACATAAGCGCTTATAAGCGCTTATTTTTCAGCACTTCAGCAGTATTTTTCTCTCACAAGATTTCAGCACTTTTACAGCACTTCAGCGCTTATCTACAGCACTTCAGCTTCACCGAACACAGCCAACAGCTTCTATCTATCCCCCCCCCCCACCCCAAAAAAAAAAGATAAA
Source organism: Eremochloa ophiuroides (assembly GCA_038502445.1). Lineage (NCBI taxonomy): Eukaryota > Viridiplantae > Streptophyta > Magnoliopsida > Poales > Poaceae > Eremochloa > Eremochloa ophiuroides. The sequence continues at coordinate 7,785,331 of JAHLJS010000005.1, forward strand.
AGAAAACTTATTCATGATGGTTCTACGGCTACTAGTACGTACTGATCAAAGCCAGCCTCCTCCTCTGTTAAATTATTATTAGTTTCTGGATTTCATGTCCAGATTTTTGTATATTATTCAATCTCAGCGGCCAAGAGAACTGTTCCCCTAGCTAGTCTCAACTTGCGTGCTCACATATTTGCAATAATTTACACAGGAGACAAGATAGCTGCCTGGCTGATCAGGAAAATGCTATCGACGATGTCTACATCAATAATGCATTATCACGCAAAGCATGTAAATTTTCTTGGGAAAACTCCAGGGAAAGCCATCTAGGACAGTGGACAGACCCGTCCCCAAAAGCTAGTTAAAAAAGAAAGAAAGAAAGAGAGAAGGCCAATTTCAATCTTCCATAAAAAGTTTTGCTGAGCTTTTGTCGAGATCCATCAGAGGTGACATGCTAAGCTCCATAAGCATGATTGAGTCATTGAATTCCTATAATATACACCAATCATTCAGAGTCCCCGTGCAAATGTTTGATGAAAAACTAGTAGTGCCTTTATCTCAAAGATAGATGTGGATGACATATATAGTATAATTATGAAAACATAATCTAGCTTATTAGGCTGAAAGAACAATCAGATGCACGTAGTAATTATCAAGACTTAAAAGCATGCAGTCTAAGGGCACTTTCAGTAACCTCTAGATTCATCATGCACTAACCCCATCATCACCTTTTTAATTTGTTTCTGTAAGTTGAATGCTGAAAAGACGGAGAAAAGGTGAAAAGGGAAGCAAAGGAAAGTGACTTGTTGTGTGGAAAGAATCAAAAGGGTGTCAGCATAAGGGTGGAAAGCCATGAAGATGGGAATGGTTTCTTGCTGCAGGTAATCTTTGTTTGCGATGCCCCGTACGACTCTTGTATACAGGAGGATAAAATAAATTTTCAGCGGTTCTATAATTTTTTGTTCTGTTATTCTGGATATCGCTATCGGTTTGACCTTGCATTAATAGCCGGACGATTATTATTAGTTAAAAAAATGTGTTTAAGGCTTACGAGTAAATATAACAACAATATAATTTGTTAGAACCATGCTGCCATTTGCAGATTTCAAAGAGGGTGGCGTTCAGCCAGAGTCAACGAAAAAAGGCCTAAGCTTCCCAGTAGGGAAATAAATTAGATTTACCTTGAACTAATATATGCTGATTTCCTTCGCAAAAAAAATATATATGCTGATTTGAAAGATAGTTTCTGGTGTCAACCTAACATGGTTATTATGAAAAATGTTTCAGCAACCATAAATTACGCTTACGTATGTTTTAAAATTAAACATTTATGTTAGGGAAGTTTTGCTATGGACAAAATTATTATGCGTAATATACATGTAAAAAACGGTGTCTCCTTGAGCAAAATTTCCTTTATGTTACTAGTACATTAAAAAAATTGCAACTTAAAGCAAGCATGGATGTTATGCTAACATGTTGATAAGTACACTTTGCATGCATAAGCGGTATATTTTGCTTCAGTAATTAAAAAAAGGGCTGCGCCTCCGCCGGAGGTCTGGACGCCCACATGGTGCAGCCAGCTGTACGTGCATAAAAAGGTATTTTAGGATTTCTAGTGTTTAAGAAGTTATAACTCTTAAATCAAACAGCATAATTTAAATCAGGTTGCACCATCGCGTTTTTTACAATAAAATTCTTCAAAACAAGACCCCACATGGATATATTTTGATAAAAAAAATTAACATATACAACATCCCATTATACTTTTGTAACATTCATATAAAATACCTGCAACAAACTTCTAAAACCACTGAAACACTGAATACGTACTTTTGCAATATGCATGTTTTACCCTGCTACGAAAAAAAGAAGGTAAGGAAGATGAGCACGCGGATAGAGAAACGAGATGGTCGCTGGTAAGATCGAGGTCCCGCTGGCTAGGGTAGAGAATGGTCACAACCGGTAACGGACCGTACAATCCGATTAATGGACATGAAACATGAATGTGAAACACTCTGCAACACCGGATCTAATTTTTAAACATTCAAATGTAACAATTATAAGATATTTATGAAACTACTGAAACACTCGACACATGTGTATAAAATATTTGAAAAAATACACATGAAAAACACTTGCAGATCATTTTACAAACACATGCAACATTTAGATAAAACAATTGCAACAATATATGTAAAAACATATGAAATATCTCGATAAACACTTGCAAATATTTATTTAGAAAACGATATCAAACATTACAAACATACTCTGAAAACATACGTAAAAAAAATAAAACATTTTAAATAACGATTGCAATATGTATCTGAAACAATTGTAATATATACAACATCACCGATCTACTTTTACAACATACACAATGAATAAATAAATATATATATTAAATTAAAAATATAAGAAAAATAGAAAAAAAAGAAAAAGAAAAACGAAAAAAGAAAAAGGAAAAAAAGGGAGGAGCGGCCAGCGCGCGGGAGGACGGGGCGAGTCGCGGCCTCGCGGGTGGGTGCGTCCGGCCAGGACGGATGCCTGGCCGGTAGCATTACCGTTAAAAAAAACTCGATATATGAAAAAGGCCAGCCCCAAGACACACACACACAAATCTTCTTTCCAAAAGTCTGTCTGCTCTGAATGTGCAACCGAGCGCCTAGGCCACATGCATACGGTCATGTGTACGCCTCCCTAAAATCTTATAAGATGCTAGAGGTGTTTGGTTATAGAGGCTAAAGTTTAGGAGTGTCACATCAAACATTTAGTTACTCACTAAAAATATTAAACGTAGGCTAATTAAAACTAATTATATAGATGAATGCTAATTTATTAGATAATTTTTAAGTCTAATTAATCTATCATTAGTATATGTTTATTATAGCTCCACATTGTTTAATCATGGATTATTTAGATTTAAAAATTAGTCTCCATCTATAAAATTGATTTTTAAATTAATATATATTTAATATTATAAATTAGTGTCAAATATCCGATGTAACATGAGGTATGACTGACAAGATGTATTTTTTTAACCTAAATCTTTTAAAGATGCCACTTCCTCTATTTCTAAAATAAATAATGTTATGGAATACATGATCAATTTTTTTCTCTACTCTTACGCCGAGTATTTCCTAGAAGAAAGATGTGATGTGAGTGCCATCTGCGCAGGGTGTGAACATGTATTACGTGAGTATTATATCTGTGTGAGAAATGGCGACCTAACATTGCCCCTGTTTCCTTTGAGGAGGTTTGGTTACCGGCCACTGGTAGCCACGCCGAAGGTGAGGCGTGTTGTTAGGGATGAAAACGAATTCGATATGAACGGATATCACTGCATATTTGTTTTCATATTTTTAGTCAGATTTGAATTTGAATACGGATAGTGTCAGCCAAACTGGATAGGATAAGATTGTGAGTGTCATAAATCAGCTCTCCTTTTGTCTATATTCAAGGAAATGAAGTAATGTTAATATGGTTGACTAATAAATTATAAATATCACATTTCATCGATGGATTTATTGATTTCTCTGTTAATCTAATTGCAGGGCTAATTCTATATGTTCTGGTGCTGTTGAGTCATGCTGCTGATGCTAGTTGCAAGGGGTGGACTATGCAGACAGTTGCTAGTTCTCTTTGATTTTGTGTCAACTCATTAATGTAATATTTAGTTTTGTTGCAAAGCATGTATGTTTTCTTCAGTTTCATAGCACACTCATATGCAGCCAATGTTGAAGAGTAGCTCTATCTTAGATCAACGTTCATTACCCCATGAGTTTATGTACTTCGAATTAGTAATTGATCTTGATCTAGTGCATGTATTTATCATTCAAAGATTATTTATGGTACTGATTTTCCATATTACAATTGCATTTTCGAAATCCTTATTTTTTTCTGAGTGTTTTGAATGTTTTTTGGTTGGCCGGGATTTGTATACCTGTGTTTCCCAAACGGTACCAAGGAATTTCTCTCCTAGGGGAATTCTGTTGCCCATCGGGAGGGGGGTGGCATCTGCAAGGGAGTGTTTCCCCTTGGGGGATGAAATCCACGTGCGTATTGGTCCCAGCATCCAAAGGAGCCCTTGAGGAGGTTTGGTTACCGGCCACTGGTAGCCACGCCGAAGGTGAGGCGTGTTGTTAGGGATGAAAACGAATTCGATATGAACGGATATCACTGCATATTTGTTTTCATATTTCTAGTCGGATTTGAATTTGAATACGGATAGTGTCAGCCAAACTGAATAGGATAAGATTGGATGTCGACATCATAAAAATACGATTTAAGTATTCGTATACGGATACGGTATCGAATGTTAAATATCCGGACTCAGATATGGAATGACCTGAACACTTCTAAACGAATTCGGTCAAATAGACAATCGAATAAATATCTATACCATTTTCCTCCTACTTTTCTGGCGGTGGCGGGGATTTTGAGCGCCACACTCTGTGGCGTGTTTTATACTGCAAAAAGCTGTGGCGGCCTCAATTTAATCAGCAACCAAACAGCTGCTTTGATACCCGTGGCGAGCCACAGTTTGTGGCGTGGCAGCCTATGGCGCTCAACCGAACACTCCCAATTATTTCTTTCTTAGAAAAAAGAGTAAGCCGAATATAATGAGCCTTTCATGACAGCGAGTCACAGCTCACAGGTGCAGTAGTGTATGGCTCTTTTTCTTCAGCTGAAAAGCTGAGCTAATTTTAGCTGAAGTTAATTTATTATGAGAAAAAATAGTGTTGCAGAGCTGAAAAATATGTGCTGTTTAGTTAAAGCGAACACAGCCATATCTATCCATCATCGACCTCAAAAAGCTACCCAAGCGTCACATCTGTTGGGTTGTTGTGGAATGGGATGTGGTGGACAATGATCGAGATGGGTTAAGATCATGGTACTCGCAACCAAATAACCTATTTTGCTCCTATGCCTATATTGTTAGAGAGCTCTTTTACGAAGGTTGGCAAGTACAGACCATTATTGTTTATCACTTTCGTGCCTGATTTATTATGACGGTTGAGTGCAAGTAGAATATTTGTTAATTAACTTAATGTACTTGTGGGTAAATAAGTAATTCGTGTGCTCCATGAGAGACTACCCTACTCTTACGCTGTCTCCAGTGGTAGAACCAGAAGTTTTGATTAAGAGGGGCTGGACAAACATTGGATGAGCTAAAACTAGTTATAAGTTAGACTAAAAATTAGCTCAAATTAGTCAAGGTTAGTTAGCTAATTGCAAACAGCTAGTTTAAAACGTGTCTAAAAAAATGAGCCCACAAATTAGCTTCATGTTTGGATGAGCTAGGGTTAATTTGAGCTATTTTTAGCTGACTACTCCCTACGTCCATGATGTGCGTGCTATAAATTTAACTCGATTTATAGAAAATATGTGCAAGTGCAACATTTGTATTTCTAAATAAATTTATTAAAAACTAGATTCAAAAATCTTTCCAGTGATACTAATTATGTAGCATAAACATTAATAGTTTTTAATATATATTTGGTCAAAGTTATTTCTTAGGAAGTGAAAATAACTTTTTTTTAGGGACGAAGGAAGTAGTGATTAGTCCTAGAATCCAAGCATCTCATAAGTATGATAGTATACAACAAATGTATGTCTCAACGACTTTTTGATTACTTAGATACGTGTATAGTTACTAGTTAGTATTCATAACGAAAATCACAATATTACAATATTATGATCGAAAATCATAGTAATTGGTGATTTACTATAGTGTGTACTAAAATATTTACTGAATACTCAAATGTTCTCGCTGTGTTGGAGGGGGGGGGGGGGGGGGGGGGGGGGCTAGTTCTGCCACTGGCTGTCTCATATATTTAGCTGTTATTTCTGTTACCGGTAATGATTCCCTCCGGGCGTCCGGCCGTCCGGAGGCAACTCCGCGTACGCGCCGCCCGCCCGGGCGCTCGGTGTGTGTCGTTTTTTTTTCTTTCATTTTTTCTTCCGTTTTTTCTTTTATTTTTCCTTTTATTTTTCTTTTTTTTCCTTTTTATTTTTTCCTTTACCTTGTTTCTTTTTCCTTTTTCTTTTTGTTTTTCTCATTTTTTATGTTACCAATATTTTTTCAGATACATGCTGCAAACTGTTTTAACTTTTTTCGGACGTTTGTTTTAAATGTATGTTTCTAATGTTTTATCTTATTTTCTAAATAAATATGTGTAAATGTTTCATATGTTGTTATATGTATTGTTGACTGTTTTATCTAAGATTTTTAGGTGTTTTTTAAATGTTTCATACACATATTTTGAGTGTTTCACTAGTTTGATATATATGTTTCAAGCGTTTCATTTAGATGTTTCAAAAGTAGATTTGGTGTTGCAGTTAGTGTTTCAGATATATGTTTCCTACCCATCGGTCGGATCGAGAGGTCCGCCACCGGCAACGACCCTCCTCTGCACCAGTCACCACGACCTCGCATCTTCCCAACAACTATCATCACCCCTCTGCCTACGCGCTTAGCTTCCTTGCCTCCTTCCGTGCTTTATAGCGGCCACCCTCCATCCCGGCAGGTCGGCTTGACCGGCGTAACCTCCCATCGTCTTCGTCTACCTCCTCCATCGCTGATTGGCCGGAATCGGTCATTGCCCTCTGCTCTGCGTTGTCTAGAAGAAAGAGTGAAACATGCATGTTGCATAAGTACGTATCTAACGTTTCAGTAGTTCCAGAATTATGTTGCATGTGTTCTCTAAGTATGTTGCAAAAATATATTGAATGTAAAAAATAAAAATTATTAAAATATATTCATGTGGGATCTTATTTTGAAGAGTTTATTATAAGAAACATTATGGTGTAATCGGATTTCAATTTGAATTTTTAATTTAGGAGCTACAATATTTTTTAAGTGATAGCAACAATAAAATACATGCGTACAATAAAGCGGTAGGTGGGTGCTGCGCTGACGCCCGGACCCACCCCTCCGTCCGAACGTCCGAGCTGACATACTTCCCTTCTATTATAAAACATGTCGTCAGCGGTTAGGACCTTCCCCTCTCCGTCTCTCGATCACATAGTAGATGAAAATAGTAGAACAGGTAGACACAAGATAGGGAGACTATTCTTTATTCCTCTGAATATTGATGATTACAATATAGAGCTCCCACGTATATATAGTCCTGGCAGGGTCTAAGAGTTTCGGTAAGAACCCAGATACAAACGGACTAGGATTAGGATTCTTCTTTCTCCTTTGCTTCTAGGCTAGAAAGTCCGTGTGTTTTACAACAACCCCCTTAGGCGATTACCACGATATGCACGTGTCTCATCAAAAACTCCATCCGAAAAGCCAGTGGGAAAAACGGTTCTTAGAGAAAAGAGTACATCACATTCGTTAATTTAATTACACATTTTGTCTCATTAAAAACCTTGTGTGAGAAATCTTCGAGTAAAAACTCACACAGGAAAAAAGAGTACAACATTTAACCTTCCCGGTCATATATATTCTTTAGGATATTCTATTCTTCGTGAATAGATATTGATCTTCATAATCTGTGCATAAACTTCAATGTTTTAGCAAATATGATCTACTTGATCTTTATAATTCTACTGGTTTCAATTACCTTCAAGGTAAATTCAATAAATTGCTCTCCCTCATAAAATCGTCCTTTGAATTTCATTGTTTAAACCACACTTTTATAAATGTGTGCTTAATTAATGGTATGCAGTACTATAAAACTATATCTTTTAAAAACTTGGCTCATAATTCTTCTATGAATTATATGGGTATAACAAAGAGCAATATGCTTCATGCATAAATAACCACTTATTAGTTGTGCAAAATAAATAAAAATTTATCCTTCAAGGTAATAAATCCTTTCAGAGGATTATGGGGGTTAAAAAAAACTTTATATTCAATATCTTCTGAATAGTATAACAAACTTATAGTTCTTTCTTAGTGGATTTTTAAACTTATAAATCTTCAGAATTTTGATTGTACCACTAAGTAATAAATCCAGTCTTGCATTTGACATTTAGGGAATAATTCAATTGCCAAAATCACCATTATTCTTATACCTTCAATGGTATTTAGAGGATATTAAAAATTCATAGTTAGCTTTACAATATACACTTTTCTAAGTGTTTGTATGACACCTTCATGGTGTTTAAGCTTCCTCATTTTTTTCCTCTCTCGGGTCTATAATCACTTCAGGGATTAATGGTGTATCTGCAAGAATCGACTAGTAAATCCTTCATGGATTAGTTCCTTCATGGATGTTCTTACTATACTACATGAGAGATTATTAAGTGATATATATAATGAGATTGTGTTATTCACTATAAAGTCATTTGATGACTATTCCTTCTAGGATATGTTCTTCTTGAGACTTTAATATTCATTCATGAATATATTCTGCCTTACACTTCATAATACTTGCATGAGATTTAATTTTCATATGTTGCAATTTATATTCTTCAAAAATTATATGGATCTTCATAATCCATTTATTAACTGCATATATTCATTCATTTTATTTGCTAGAGATATAGCAGAACATTTGTTTCTTCTTAGTAAGAGATTCAACCTCAATTGCTTTCTTCATTGATCCGATATAATCGCTACAGACGACTTTGCTATGGACTTTGTTTCCGGATCCGGGTTCTCATAAGAGAAACATTTGCAATTATAGAGGTAGCGTTGTCGACAACTATTATTTTCTCCCAATATTCTCATAAATGAGATTATTTTGTCTCTTCGTTTTTTTCCCAAACAAGAGTTGATTTGTTGTTCTACATACCCAACACTAATGATGTGCACGCTTAATGTGTTGGATTTCATCTTCACGATGATCCTCTTCATGAGGTGTTCTCTTCATGAGAATGGAGGAGTTTTATTTTATTTCTACTCAACAAGTATACGCTAAAACTAGAACCCACAGGCGTCCCCGTAGATTTTAACTTGATAGTATACAATATTTAGTTTACTACTAGTAAACAAAACTTCTGGTTTATAATTTCAAGTTACTCCTCTCATTTTCGAAAATATCTGGCATATGCTCCGCTTTATGCTTCGCAAGAGCATTAGTCAAACTATTAGTTGACTTAGTGCGTGATTGTATTCCTACTTCAAGCTTCAAGGAATATTTTCTCTAGATCATTTTCCTTCTGTAGAGATAATATTTGGCATTCAAAATAGGCTTTCTCTCCCCCTAATGCCAATATTAGATCTTTAATAGCATACTTTAATAGATATCCCCTATCATGGGCTTAAAATAATCAAATTCATATATCTCCAACTGCAAGTGGAGACCCATTCATGTATGTTATGATAGAGTTTTATGGGAAATATTCACACACATAATTAAACATGAGGGTTATTATACATTATATGCAGTGAGCTAGAATACATAAAGTGCAATTATGGATGTTCAGCATCTCTACAAACACAGGGATGTTCTCCCTCTGATGCACATATCATAGTTCATAAAACTATTGTATTATCTAACTTCTTTATTGTTTAGCCCAAAAATTTGATCCAAGTACTCATACATAACAGTGAACCATATATTTCAAATATATAAAATACACAACATTCAATTTCGCATGGAATTTCTTCTAGAATTTTTTAATTGCCATTAATGCAAAATTCCCTTAATGCCTTACCTTCATAAATCCTAAATCATTATATATTGTGTTATCCAGCATCTTAATTCCACAATTATACATCCCCCCAATTGGGTTAGTTTCCATTGAGCAAATTTCATATTAACTCACTTCCTCTGATTTTAGGCTACTTGCCCATAGACCAATCTATTGCTTATACATGCAATGCATTGAAAACAACTTATTTCTTAGTTCAACGAGAACCATATAGACATAGCATGCTAGCTAGCCAATTTAATTATGAGGGAAGTGTAAAGGTAGCTACTAGCTACACGTATAGCTGGTTTGCTAATATTATAGCTCAACGAGAGCACAACATAGTGACATACATTCATGTGTAATGTGGAATATTGATATTCAGTCCAACATAGTAGATAACAACAAAAATGCAAAGCTGCAAGCTTGCTTAAAATTAGGCCCTGTTTGGTTGAGCTGTAGATTTTAAAAAATCAGCTGTGAGCTGTGGCTTTTAGAAAAGTAGCTGTGGCAAAGTGGCTGTGGGAAAAGCAGAAGCTTGTTTGGTTGAGTAGTTGTGGCTTTTGAAAATACTTCTCTCACTTACAAGTTGACCCCACACATCATTGACCAAGCATCCATCTTCTTCCTTGCTCACCATCGTCGCGGGAACAGAGGGCTCGCCGGCGGCCAAGCGAACACAGGGGAGAGGGCTCGCCGACAGACGCACGCACACAGGGGAGGGTCCTCGCCGGCGTCCGCACACAGGGGAAGTGGACTCGCCGGCGGTCGCACACAAGGGAGGGGGCTCGCCGGCGGCCGGAGAGGAGGGGGCCTCGACGACGGCTGGAGAGGAGGGGGCTCTGTCCGCGCCCACAGGATCCGGTGCAGATGGAGCAGGGGCCCGCCGCGGATGGAGCATCTGTCGGAGCAGGGAGCAGCGCCCGCCGCTGGAGATGAAGCAGCGCCCACCGGATCCGGCAGACCTCGTCGGGGGCACGCCGGCCTCGGGCAGGGCTGCTGCCAGCTCGTGCGGGGCCGGTGGGACGGTGCACGGCCGGAGAATGCCGACGGTGGGGTGGTGGCAGCGCTCGCGATGCGGACTTGCGGAGGAAGGGGCGACGGGAGGAGCGGACGGGAGAAAGAACGAACCGTTTTCTTCATAATGGATGGCATTGCGGGTAATTTTGATGAAAGTGAGGAATCTACAGCCGGTGAAAGCAGGCTCCCCCCCTGCTGTGAAAATTGAACTAGGCAAAAGCTAGCTTTTGGAGAAGGTGTTGGTCTAGAGAAACCCCTTTGGTTAGCTTTTTGACTTCTGCAGAAGCTATAGCCGGTTGGAAGCTGAACCAAACACCCCCTTAGTGCAGTAGAGAAAGTTAACTCGGCCGGAAGGGTCTCGGGCAAAACTTTAAGGCTTGATACATGCACTTAAAGATAGATTTAGGAAGGGTATGCCTATTAAATACATATATTACCCATATTTTCTTATGCCTTTACCTAATATTCCTCCCCCTTTTCATGTCATAATTACTTGAAGTAGTAATTTGCTTCATAGAATCCAATCATACTTCTAATATCCATTAATTATGGCATGAAATATTTACATATCCAATGTACTATTTAGTGTACAATGACAGAGTTAGGGTAGGACATACACTTCTAGTTTTGGGTTGAAGTATTAAACACTTAGTTTTAGGATTATACTATTTCTTGGTTAAATTTATCCTTTTAGGATCAACTCATATGCTAGTATAGTCCAATTGTTCATGTGCTTCTAGTGAATTTAAGTTCCTCTTCTACCTACATGGTAGAGATGCACAACGAACTATAACCTTCATGGTTAATCGAGGCTTCTTTATGGATAATATTATTGTAAAACTTATTTAGATAGGCAAGAAGAAATTCTTATACGTGGAACATATAAATCTTATTTATTCCATGAGAAATTAACATATATTACTTCGTGTAACAATTGCAATTAAGAATATAAAATATTTCATATTAGCCTTCAAGCTAATAAATTAACCATTAATCACTTAATTCAACGGAAATAAAAACTTAATGCACCACCACTACTACTATCAATACTTTAGGATATGAAGTTAAAATTCAACAAATCTATAAGCACATGAGTTAAGTTTTTCTTAAAAAAACCCTTCAATGCTCTAAATAATATCATTCCTTCATATCTTAACTTCTATACTTGATAAGCAGTAGCTTCATGCTCTATATTCAACAGTTATGATATACAGTCACAAGACCTTCAAGGAGTGTAGCATATGCAAGCCATAAATTCAAAACTTGTTGCAATCGGCAATATTCTGATTTATAAAGCTGTTTAAAAATCCAACTCAATTTCTTTGAGTAATGGTAAATTCAAATACTTTGGGAATCGAGCGTAGCTCGAGTGGTATGGCTTCGGTTAGTGAAGCGGCCGGTCGTGGGTTCGAGCTCTGCTCGACCCACGATTCCCATCGGGGTTTTCCCCCATTATGAACAGTCTCCGCTTGGTGTTCCAAGCGTTCGCCTCTTACGCGTGATGCCACAATGGGATTGCGACGCGCCCGTCACCTACGGAGTCATGGATTCCGGTGATCTCAAGAAGAACGCGGTCTTCGGTCTGTGTATAGTTGTAAGTCTGTCTGTGCAGGGGGTGTGTGAGTGTGGTGTGCGTGTGTAGAGTGTGTGTGTATGCTTGTATGAACAGATACTACAGCTGTATCCAGATAAGATGCGTCAAAAAAAATACTTCATGTATTACATTACTCTGTGATACTCTATATACAAGAAACATTTCTTTGAGAATATTATATTGATAAAATCTCTTTTACCATCTTATCTTCGAGACATTTAGTTCAAAGCTTCAGACTATTGTATATAGAGCATCATTTTATACTTCAAAATATAGGCTTATAAGGTTGAAAATTTAACTTTCAATACAATATGATATTCTGTAATCATAATTTGAGATTTCACTCATGCAGTGAGTCCAGCAATGCATTTGTTACTTCTCTCAGCTACATCCTCATTCTGGAGAGTAATTACCACTACACTTCAATGATAGTCAAATATCCTACATGGATTTAATAATGACCGTAACAAATAATTATTCTATTCATAACAAGTTCAAGATATTACTTCTTCATGAAGGTATGCATATATTATTATAACTAAATCATGTGCATATAGGTTTACTGCGAGTAAACAAGTGGCAAGATGCAAAAAGATAGTGGATGGTTATACAAAATATTCTTAAAAGCATCTTACCATTTTATGCAAATTTTCAGAATTAATACCGACCATTCATATATCAGAAAAATACTCTTTAATTCAGAAAAATGAAGCTAAACAGAGGATCTAGGGTTAATTATTCAGAAAATTGGTATAAAAACTGAAAGTTCCAACATATACATGGAATCTGCAGGATTCATGAGATGGGATGTATAAAATTCAGTTTAATACATGTTGTTTTCTTTTTCTGGATTTTTCTTCATGAAGCCCATTTAGCTATAGGTCAACCATAGTATGTTCCTTAGCCTGGCTGAGAATTTCGTGTTCTTTTCTTCAGCTTGGCCATCACATGGACGACAAGGTTAAAACCATAAATGACTATTCCCTTGTCCTTGCCTCAATGCCAGACTTGGTTATCCGTATCTGCTATGTTGCATGCAGACAGCCAACAGTGACCTATTCTTTGAAAAGAGCGACTGCTTACAGGCTGTGAGTCTTGGCTACTGGCCATATAGTAGGAGCTACAGTACATATTTGTGCAAGCCACGTAGCTGCTGCGACTTCAGGTTGTGAGGAGTAGCGACTCCGAGTCGCTAGAGAATTAGCGGTGACGGCATGCTGGCCGCAGGTGGGGGTAGCGGCGTACACAGACCGACCATGCCAGCCACACACAAAAAAATAGCGTGATGCCGTGATGCGCTGCTAGCTGCATGAGGTGGTCCGTGGTGACATAGGGTCAGGCGTCACATACTATGGCATGGTACTATATTACAGGGCACATGGTTGAAGTAGTAGGTAGCCATTCAAGATCATGGTACTACGGCGTTCAAGCGTGGAACATGAAGCCTGCCAATTTTTTTTAACCCTAGATTTATGCAACTCTGTAACCGTAATACTAGATGCAAATTGCACGTACTTCCTGTACGTATGCTTCTATGTTCGGTAAAAGTAATTTCATAACTCGATGGCATGCACAAAACGCAATATTCAAATTCGATTTTTTCGTACCTCGCAGAGGATGCCAATTTGATCTACCTCACATGCCGCGTGGGCCAGTGATCAGTAGATACATACCGCGTAGGGCGTTTGGCATTGTCGTAGAGATACTTGCTTGATGACGACGGTACATGTCGACGTAGTGCAGATTAGTTGCAGGTTGAGATAGCAGATCCGTTCCGCTAACAATGTCGGGATATCGACGTTGTCGAAGTAGTTGTGGTAGGAACGTCGGCACAAGCACCGACGGCGAGGATCAGCGGCAAATTCAGCGGCCATGTCGACGTAGAGCTTTTCGTGCTGATAACGTGTTATAAAACATGTCGTCAGCGGTTATGACCTTCTCCTCTCCGTCTCTCGATCACACAGTAGATGAAAATAGTAGAACAAGTAGACACAAGATAGTGAGACTATTCTTTATTCCTCTGAATATTAATGATTACAACATAGAGCTCCCACGTATATATAATCCTGCCAGGGTCTAAGAGTTTTGATAAGAGCCCACGTACAAACCGATTAGGATTAGGAATCTTTCTTCTCCTTTCCTTTTAGCTAGAAAGTTCGTGTGTTTTATAAAAAATTTTCACCCTACCTATCTTAGGCGTAGGCATACTTTTTCCTCGACCATCGGTCCGACATTCCTTACCTTTCTTCTCCGTCACTAACTTTCTTTATTATTCTCGCCTTTATGGATAGCAAATATATATGAATTAAAAACCCAAAGTTTGCAAAGGTGGATACAATTAAATTTGAAGATGAAAAATAGACCTTTGATTCTGACACACACGACTCTCATGCTATGGCTTGGTCATCTAAATCTGTACACATGGGCAACTTAGACTATCTGCACTGAGGAACGCTAAGTACGCAGATAGCGTGAAAAACGCTGCAGCGCTACGCTACCGGCACGCTACGCAAGCGGCTCGGCCTCCCTCCCTCTGTTTGTCACGTGGTACGGAGGGAAACGCTACGCTACGCTGCGGGACCCGCTCGAGGAGAGAGACCATGGCCGCCAGTGCTCCTTCCGCCGCCGCCGTGGCCGCGCAGGCGAGCGCCGCCGCGGTGCCGCGCGGGCGAGCGCCGCCGCCGGGCGGGAGAGGCCGGCCCAGGGCTCGCCGTCACCGGATCTACGCGGAGAGGAGGAGAGGGAGGAAGATCGGCGGCCGCCGCCGCACCGAGCTCGCCCGCCGCGCTCACCGGGGCCGCCACGCTCACCTAGGCCGCGCTCGCTGGGGCCGCGCTGGGGCCGCAGGACCGCGCTCGCCGGGGCCGCGCCCGGGGCCACCGGGACCGCGCCCGCCAGGGCAGCGGGGTCGCGCCCACCGTCGCGCTGGGCGGATGGGGCGAGAGAGAGAGAGAGAGAGGAGGGAGGTGGGTGGGTGGGTGGAAATAAAAAAACGAAAAAGAAATATAGAGTAGAGATATATAGTATGGATGAGTGCGGGAGAAAGTAGTATAGAGTAGAAAATTTCGATGATCAGGACGGAATATTCCTTTTAGAGGATGAATTTAAAGTATGACGAGTGCAGATAGCCTTAGCATGACTCCACGCGTGCTCAACTGTACATGATTAATATTTTATTGCACCTATTATTTACTACGAGCCTTAGAGTTTATTTGATTGAGTTGAAAAAAAGTTGAACTGAGCCCAACTAAATCCAACTAAAGATAGGTAGCTTATTACTTTTTATCATTGGTAGATTCAAATAACCATGCAATAGGCTACATGTCCTAAAATACACTCTAGCTGTATCTATAAATTGAATAAATCAATTTTTAAAGTTGTCTTAAGTTAAACCGCCTTTTATGTTTGATAAAAAGTAAAGAACTCAAATGTTTATGGCGCCAAATAAATACATTACAAAAATATGTTTTATGGTGTATCCAATGGTATTAATTTGATTTCATAATTCTTGACGCTCTTTTCTTATAAATTTGATCAAGCTTTTTTTTAAAAAAAATAACACGATTCTAAAATAATGGATTTATTTGGTAACCGAGGGAATATTAACATATTATTCTATACAAGCACCTAATAAGCATACAAATTGGGATAAGTGGTGCCGGTGGTCATCTTTCGGCAGTGTGTGCCCACGTATATTTCTTTTATAATATGCGGAGCGGGGGAGATGCCATACTCTTCTGTTCTGCACAGTCAGATATGCCCAATCGCATATACTACTCTTCTGTTCTTCACCGTTGTTTATGCAGAGGAAGAATATGTGCCCCTAAGACAAAAAAGAAAAGGGAAAAGAAACCTGCGTTTGACGAAACGGGCCAAATCACACTGGACTATGGCTCTGAATCTCTGATGACGCCAGCCATGGTTGATGGTTGGATTCGTGGATCGAGCCGACACGTTTCTCCGACACACTTTTGCTTTTATTTACTCACGCGGAAAGCATGCCCATTATAATTAAGGCCATAATATTTTATTTTTAAAAAAATTATAAAACCATAATAAGATAAATGTTTTATTTGGAGCATATAGGTTTTTCAGTAAAAAGTACTGTACGTATCAAGCATGTCATATTTTGGGGTGTTTGGGATTGCTCCGCTCCCGTTTTTTTACTTCACTCCAGCTCCGCGTTGCCAAACACCCTCCAGCTCTAGAAACTCTGCTTCGTAAAAAAGATGGAGCTGGAGGCCAACTTCACATTTTTCCTGGAGCATCTCAAGGGGTACTCCAGTTTTTGTCACTTCATACTCCCACATGGAGTTGTGTGATAATTACCCATCTTGCCACTGCTATTCGATCCAGCTCTCTGATGCACTTTGGTGCTGTTGCACCCTGCATGCACTCGTGCTGGCCTTGTGCTTGCTTGTGTAGTGCCCGTATCTCATCTAGTATCTTTGCTTTTTTATTAGATTATTTGAATAAGATAAGCATCTACAATCTCAAGCAATAAATAAATAACATTAAGCCAAATAAGGTACGTGCCCTTTTGATATACTATAAAAAATATGCAAAGGAGTCTTTGATAATTATTTTTTGACTAAATTTACTTACATCTATAGTATTTTGCATCATATTAGCTGTTAAAAACAATCGTTTACATATATATTCTTACAAACATCAAAACCGTCACACATCATCTAAGGGCATATTAGGCCATTCAAGAAAAATCTTCTTCTTTTTTGGAGCTGGAGTTAAGCTGTGTACCAAACAGTACCATCTGCTCTACAAACTCTATGGTGGAACTGCTCCATGATGAAGTTGGCAGAGTGGAGCCACAAAAATAAGAGCAGAGCAGTCCCAAACACCCCCTTTATACAGTGGCGATGCAAGTCCCGATCTCCCTCTTTAAGCGAAGGACAGTTGTCTAATTTCCTGTAACAAAACCTAAATTTCCGGATGAAATAAAGACTATAATAGCCCTAATTCACCATGTACATTATATATGTTATCACGTGCATGGTACGTTCTAATCCGTACCAGTTGCGGAAGCAATTCCTTCAGTTAAAACAAATTCTCAACAGTTACGTGCAAGGAATGTAGTAGTATCTACTACTAGCAGCTTAGTCAAGGGTTTGACATTATGCATGCCTGATCATTGCTTGTTTGCCAATTACCATAACAAGCAGATCACCCATAGTTATAAGTGGGATTTTTTTTACATGCGACGCCTTCCAAATGGTTTTAATCTTGCATCAACGACTTTTCTCTATAATATCTTTCTACTGGGAACATTTTGTACCAACAGAATCTAAACTGCCACTGTAAACTGGTCAACACCTAGCACTTCAGCAAAAGATAAAAACCTATCTCATTGCCGGACCTGGAGACGCCTCTGATATCTCCCCAACGCTTCCTTCTACCTCAAACGCATCACCACCAGCCAACTCGGAGCTCCGGTCCCGACTGCGGCGGCGGGCCTCGAGCTCCATGCTCTCCTTGATCTGTGCCACCACGTCCGTCATCGTAGGCCGCTCCCTGGAGACTTCTTGCTTGCAGTGCAGCGCCAGGTCGGCCACTTTCCAGACGGAGTTGATGTCGTAGTCGCATCCAATACTTGAATCTACGATGCTCTCGATGCTGCCATGGTCGAGGTTTTGCTGCACCCACTCGCCAATGTGGATGCTCACGCTGTCTATCGGGACGATCGGAGAATGGCCTGTCATGAGCTCCAGGAGAACCACACCAAAGCTGTAAACATCACTCTTCTCGCTGATCCGGTAACTGCGGTAATACCTGTGTGCAAGGGTAGAGTTCAGTTACTACTATAGTACTTAGTAGACAGGTTAAGATAATTCATTTCCATAAGAATGCTACTCTAGGTAGTGCTGATGAAAAAGGGACGATTTTCTTGAAACTGGAAGTGAATTATGTTATGATATGCTAGGAGAGAAGCTGTATAAGACTTACTCAGGATCTAAGTAGCCTATTGTACCAGCTGGTTCAGTGGTGATATGTGTCTCTGAGTCACTGAATGCCTTGGTCAGACCAAAATCAGCAATCTTAGCCCCAAGGTCCGTGGACAAAAGGATGTTCCTACTCTTCACATCTCTGTGAATCAGTGCTGGTTTACATGCAACATGCAGGTACTCCAGACCTGCGATAAAGTGAATGTTTTTCTTTTTCTTTTTTTTTTTTTGGCAAAAGTGTACAGGTATAAAGGTAATATCAGAAATGAGATAGTTCATTCATAATCATACCTTGAGCAGCATCAAGGGCGATTTGAAGGCGTTGCTGCCAAGTGAGTGGTTTGTGAGTAGAAGTGTCTAGACACATCAACAGAAATTGAACACCGAGCGAAAAGAAAAGAAATCAAACACTGTCAGCATAAATTCAAAACACATATTGGAGAAAGGCATGCACTTCATACACTCTAAAATCAATGTGCATCTATGAAGTGAGTAACCATAACCACAGATATTTTAGGATCTGCAAATTGCTTCTTTCAGAAATGTAGCATTCTTTTAAGGAGGAATCCCATCTATGGCAAGCACCAGGCGCTAGGAGGTTCACTAACCTGAACCTCGCGTTAGGTGGAGTACGGGCCTAGCTGAGAGTTCTTGGTGGTCTGGTCCTGTGATTTCTTTTCATGTAATAGGCTCTTTTAGAATCCCATTTGCCTCATTCTAGTCCAAGGTGAGGCAATATGTCTTGTAATTGGACCCCCCCCCCCTTTTTTCCTCTCTTAATATAAAGATACGCAGCTCTCCTGCGTGTTCAAAAAAAAAAAAAAGAAATGTAGCATTCCTCTGTAATTTGAGTGCCAAGATATAGCGCAGTTCATTTCTAATTTAGGACACCTAAAACATTATCTTATATTTGCATTCTATATTTGAGTGGCCAGGATGAACAACCTCTCAGATGATCCTGCAGGTTCCCTTCAGGCATGTACTCATAGACAAGGGCAAAATGTTTTTTGTCCTTACAATAGCCAATCAAGGATACCAAGTTCTTGTGATGTATCCTTATCAAATGTTGAGCCTGCAGCATAGTTCAGAGAGAATTATGAAACAGATTGTTACACAAAGGGGGAAAAGGCCAATACAAGGAAATTTTACTGCATTATGTGATTAGCATATCACATAGGGAGGACCATGAGTGGAAACATGGCACATCTACTTCAAGCTCATTCCCATTTACCTCAGCCAGAAACTCTTTACCCCCTTGTGAAGATGACTCTGATTGTATTTTCACAGCGACTGGGTTTCCATTTTCCAAGTAACCAAGGAAGACAGCTCCAAACCCACCTTTGCCAATCTCTAGGTTAAAGTTATTTGTAATATGCTTCAGTTCTCTGTAAGAGAATTCTCGGTTCTCAAGTAATGCTGTTTCATCTTTAGGATCATCAGCCCTTCTCCTAGCTGCATCATATGAAAAAGGGTATTAAAGGGCAAGAAATACAACAGCGTGTGGCGCCAAAAAATGATTTCCTCCATGTTGTATTACCTTTTTCCTTGAGTGTTCTGAGCAGCAGAACAGTGAAGATAACAAATAAGGCAATGGCAGCAACTATTGGAATGATTATCGCAGATAGAAGTGCCCCATTCATTTTCTTTGGACCTGATCCATAGTTGGTACCGTTCCCAAATAAATTTGAATTGCTACCAAGCCTGGAAGCGTAAAAAATGCATGGAACGATTCACATTAATAAATGCTCCCAAGATAACCCAAATAAAGGGAGATGTTCTATATCTTTAGTCATCAACAAGATCTAAAAATTGACAAGGCAAAGGTAGCAGCACTGTCACTGTTCTCAGAAATGTTTTTACCCAAAACAATTTTACATTAAAGAACCCTTATAAAAAAATAATAAAGAACTGAAACTCTTCATGCCTTCTAATAGAGCTCTCCTAGTATGGATGAAAATTCCAAACGCAAAAGCAGTATATTGTTTACTACCGAAGTTATGATATTGGCGTAATGCTATTATGCTACTCAAAACTATTTATGAACTAGTACCCAGTAATGGGATAAGTACTGCTTCCTTATTAAATGGACTCACAAAGAAACTGAGGAACAAGGAATGTCCAAATACAAAGGATATAGTTTAAACATTTAAACTGTTAGAGTGTGTGTATTAGGCCCATGAGGCTAAACCCATGAGGCCCATGTATGTACTGCTATATAGCTACCCTTCTAGGGTTAGCCCATTAATCCAATCACCCATTCTAGCATGGTATCAAGCTAGGTTTACCCTTCTCTCTCTCCTCCCCTCCCTCCCACCCAGCCGCCGCCGCCGCCCTTCTCCGGCCACCATGGCCGGCGGCCGGGCCCCTCGTTCCCCTTCCTCCTCCTACTCCACCTTCCCTCCCCTCCCCTACTCTTCCTGGGCGCAGCACGTGGCCGGCAGGCCGCCTGCCGCGGTCCTCATGGCCGCCGGCGGCGGGGCTGACGCACCCAGCGCGCCCCTGCCCGGCGGGCCGCCGCCGCCGCCACCCGGGTCCGACCCGCCGCTGGCCGGCCCGGCCCGGCCGCCACCGGGGCTGCGGGCCTGCCGCCGCCCGGGGACGCCCTGGCCACGCCCGGGGCTGAGGGCCTGCCGCTGCAGCCGCCGCCGCCCGCGCAGCCCCAGACCCTGGCTGCGACCGGTACTCTGGCCGGCGCGGCTGGGGCCCAGGGCGCGCCTTTCCTCGATCCCCACCACGCCGCCGCTCTCCTCTCCGCTCGGGCTGCTGCCGCCGAAGGCGCGGCACGCGTGAGCGCGGCTGCCCTCGCCTTGGAGCGGGAGCGCGAGGCGGCCGCTGCCTTGGCGCGTCAGCTCGCCGAGGCGGAGCAGCTCCTCGGCTACTCGGCGTCCTACGACACCTCCGCCACCTCCTCTGGCCCGCGCGCCGTCCGCGTGTCGCCTCTCTAGATCCCCGATCCGGCGGATCCGCTCGTGGCGCAGCTCCACTACCAGGCCGGCGGTGTCCAGAACATCCGCAACCTGGTCACGGTCGTCCTCGACCCAGAGTCGTCCTCCTACGCCCGCTGGCGGGACATGGTTCTCCTCACCCTGCGCCGCTACGCCCTATGACCTCACCTCTCGCCAGGTCCTCATCTCTCGCCACGTGGTGTTTGACGAGTCCGTTTTCCCTTTCTCCACCTCCACACCTACTTCCATCTCCGATCTTGACCTCTCCTTCCTTTCTCCCACTGACACGGTGGTTCAGCCACCATTTCCGTTTTGTCCTGCAGGTCCTGCTCCGCCACTCGCGTCGCCGGCACCCTACACCGGCCCGGCGCCCTCCAGTGCGTCACCTGACCCTGCGTCCTTCGCGGGTCCGGCCGCGACTGACCCTGGGCCGGAGGCGCCGACCTCGGCGACTCTAGCGCGGTTCGCCCACCCGGTGCGTGTCTACCAGCGCCGAGTGCGTCCGGCCCCGCTGGACACGGTGCCTGTGCCACCACCGTCCTCGCCGCCACGATCACCTACGGTGGCACCTTCTCCGTCGACGCCCACACCGCCGTCTCCACCACTACCGGCTGCCCGTGTCGAGCCGCCGGTGTACCACCCGCCGCTTCTTCACTGACACCCGCGTCATGTTCACCCCATGGTGACGCGGCACGCGGCTGGTGTCCTACGGCCCCGGGCTCTTGCAGCGACGCCCGAGGAACCGCAGGTCTCTCCTGTACCCTCTTCTGTCCGCGACGTCTTGGCAGATCCTCACTGGTGTCGTGCGATGGAAGAGGAGTACGCGGCCCTTCTGGCCAACCAGACGTGGGACCTGGTGTCGCGCCCGCCTGGTGCCAATGTCGTCACTGGCAAGTGGATCTGGACGCACAAGCACCGAGCCGATGGCTCCCTGGAGCGGTACAAGGCTTGTTGGGTTCTCCGGGGCTTCACTCAGCGGCTCGGTGTTGACTATGATGAGACCTTCAGTCCAGTGGTGAAGCCAGCTACCGTCCGCACAGTTCTCTCCCTGGCTCTCGAGCGCTCCTGGCCTGTGCATCAGCTGGATGTCAAGAATGCCTTCCTCCATGGCACTCTGACCGAGACCGTCTACTGCAGCCAGCCGGCAGGTTTCGTGGATTCCTCTCGCCCTGACTTGGTCTGCCGGCTCAACAAGTCTCTCTACGGGCTCAAGCAGGCACCTCGAGCTTGGTACTCTCGGTTTGCTACCTTCCTGCTGACTCTTGGGTTCACGAAGGCCAAGTCTGACACCTCGCTGTTCATATACCACCATGAGGGTGAGACTGCTTACCTGCTCCTCTATTTCGATGACATCGTTCTCACCGCCTCCAGCCAGTCTCTGCTCCAGCGCATCATTGCCTCTCTCCAGGCGGAGTTTGCCATGAAGGATCTGGGTGTGCTCCATCACTTCCTCGACGTCATTGTTGAGCCCCGACCTTCAGGCTTGTTCCTCCACCAACGGCAGTTCACTCGTGACATTCTGGAGCGAGCAGGGATGACTGACTGCAAGCCCTGTTCCATCCCAGTCGATACTCAGGGCAAGCTGTCAGAGGCCGCGGGTTCGTTGCTTGGGCCCGCGGACTCTACCGCCTACCGGAGCCTTGCTGGCGTGCTCCAGTATATCACCTTCACCCGGCCTAACATCTCCTACGCCGTGCAGCAGCTGTGCCTCTACATGCATGCTCCACGGGAGCCCCATCTTGCTGCTCTGAAGCGGCTTCTCCGGTACCTGCGTGGCACCCTCGCGTATGGGCTGCTCCTCGGCCGGTCCTCCTCTGCTGAGCTGGTTGTCTACACCGACGCTGACTGGGCGGGCTGCCCGGACACCCGCCGGTCCACCTCCGGCTACGCTGTCTTCCTGAGCGGCAACCTTGTCTCTTGGTCGTCTAAGCGCCAGCCGGTGGTCTCACGCTCCAGTGCCGAGGCGGAGTACCGCGCCGTGGCCAACGGTGTGGCCGAGGCTGCTTGGCTCTGCCGGCTCCTGGCTGAGCTTCACCGCCCCCTCGCCAGGAGCACGCTCGTCTACTGCGACAACGTCAGCGCGGTCTACCTCTCCACCAACCCTGTGCAGCACCAGAGGACCAAGCATGTAGAGATTGACCTGTGGAGATAGACCTTCACTTCGTCCGCGACCGTGTGGCCATCGGCGACGTCCGAGTCCTTCACGTCCCGACCACCTCTCAGTTTGCGGACATCTTCACCAAGGGCCTCCCTTCCTCGACCTTCTCCGAGTTTCGCTCCAGCCTCAACATCACCAGTAGCTAGTTGTGGCTGGGGGGGGGGGGGTCCTGTGTATTATGCTTGTTTTCTTTGTTGTCCAGATTTGTACTCCACTGCGCCGGTAGTCCAGACTGTGGGGGGGTGTTAGAGTGTGTGTATTAGGCCCATGAGGCTAAGCCCATGAGACCCATGTATGTACTGCTATATAGCTACCCTTCTAGGGTTAGCCCATTAATCCAATCACCCATTCTAGCATAAACAGATGCTATGACACTAAATGAACATTTAAATCGTACTGAATGAACATTCTTTCAATCAAACATTTTGATTTAAAACAGGGAAAAAGTCTATATAACCCCCTCAACTATTGAAGGTGGACTACTTCACACCCCAAATTATTTTTTTTTCTAGAATACGCAGGAGATCTGCGTATCATTGCATTAAACTATGAAAATGTCGGCCCCTTACAAAAAACACCACCTCACTACAAAATTTACCCATGTAGATCTAAATTGAAAGTTTAGGCAGTAGGAAATCCAGTTTTATAGTTTGGGGGCTAAAGTAGTCCACCCTCAACAGTTGAGGGGGTTATGTAGACTTTTTCCTTTAAAACAGGGTTGCTCCATAGTTTGGTAGCATACAAGTATAAAACATACCTTAGTGACAGAGTCCCATTGTGGGATTTTTGAAGAAGACTGTAAGGAATTGATCCAGAAAGATCATTGCTGGAGAGATCCCTATAAAGAAAATGTATGGCATATGAAAAGTTTGTTCTATGAAGATTCCCAAACTCAAGCAGATGTTTAGTAAGACTTACAGAAATACTAGAAATGGAAGCTGCCCAAGATAATTTGGAATGGAGCCAGATAAGTTATTGTGTGACAAATCCCTGGGATAAGGTAACACTTCTTGTAAGAAATAGCTTTAAGGTATCGGGGAATAAAATGTCTCAGTGGTACTATTTATCAGCTCAATTTCGTGTCTGGATTCAGGAAAAAGGACTAAAGTAATCATTGCAAACAGGCTTTGCATCCTCTCCTAAAATATATATATTTCACATGATTAGTTTTCTTTCAAAATGTAAGTTTTATAGTACGGTGGAGACATACAAGAACCATAACATATATTTCACATGAAATTCAATAAATTTACTGCAAGATGCATGTTATTTTAGTTATTATAGTAAAGAGTGGAGAAATCACTAGACATACAAGAAGAGAAAACAGGTAAACAAGCAGAGGGCAGGAAATGAACAAGATGGACTTAATTTGGAACTTGCAAGTAGTACCCAAAAAAAAAATGCCATAGCACATTTTAACGTCTAAAGTAAGATATTGTGGAAAAATCTTACAGGTACTGGAGTGCTTTCAGATCTCCAAAAGAGGAAGTGATGGGACCAGCCAACCCACTTGAAGACAAGTTTCTGCCAAAAAAATGAGGAACGCAGAACACTTAGTTTCTGCTCTTGCTATGTCCAGCTTGAGAGTCTAAATTGAAACTTGCAATGCTATATAACGATTCAATTTTTTTCTTTATTTCAAATATGACTGAAACATACAATGCTGTTATTCTTGGAATACCAGTTGGAGGATCAATACAATCCAATCCTTCCCATGAAAAAGCTTTTGGAGCACATGGGTCACCCATCCAGTTTTTTCTCACGCCAAAAGCTTCTTGGATTGCGATCATGGCTCTAGCTGGTATGGAGAAAAACAAGAAAAGTATGTATATGGATACACAAGCTGCTACATATAACATAAATGCAATGATATGTGCATGTTGTAACTTGTAACTCTCTTCTTCTATTAATGCAATGGTGTGCAGCTCTCCTGCGTGTTCAAGAAAACAAATGCAGCATAACTAGTTTTGCTATTTTTCCCTTTTAAAAGAGTGTTACTACTTTTCATGTTTTGCAAATTGTAAGAAAATCTAACATCGATACAGTTAGTGATAAAGAAAATTTACAAAATGCATTAATATACATTGTTAAACTCACCATCTCCAGGGTCTGTTGCAATTTCATCTATCGGTTTCACCAAATACATCTCCATGGCATTGAGAATAGGTGGGAGTGTTGCGTTTTTCGTAGCAACAAGTGAGATGTTATACTGTGCTTGCCCCTGAACCATACCAGAAAAGGAATCGGCAAATTGGTACGGTGGAGTGTAAGGTTTCTTGTTCCATGTGCTGTTATTGACAATGATATCGAACTGTCGCAGTTCATTGCTCATTACACGCTGCAACTCAGCAAAATAAAAAACAAAGAAGTATCTGGAGCTGATATTCACAGAGTGATCAGATGGATCCCATGAGAAATTAATTATTGAGCCATTGGAAGGTGTAATGGCATTTTGCATGACAGCCGATGGCACGTCGTAGGCATCAGTTAGGTAATTATGAACAACAGATGTTGCAGATGCCTCGTTCCAGGTTGGGATGGCACCATAAGTCAACCAGATGCGATCATGGGGATCCAATGGGTACCTGTTGGGGCCAAAGAAACTATGCTTGTATAGTACAGTTCATTCAGTTAATGATAAAAGATATTAAAGATGGTGCAAAATTAGCCATCTTAAGTACAGCTATTCTGAGAAAATCCATGCAAAAGGTGGCTAAAAGGAGCAGACACATTCATTCATAAAGATGTTTTATTTTGTTTTTTATACTATTTTCAACAAGTCCACAAGACACCAAGGTACTACCGAAATATTCGTGTCAACAAGTTTTAACATGGTTACCCATGGAGCCAAGAAAAATAATTGTTCAGCAATGGCTAGAAGCTTTTGTGTTATTGATTTGATCTTTTTTTTTTATTTCCTTCTTTGTTTCTTGACTGGTCTTCTCTTTCATCCCAAAAAAAAAGATTGATCTTCTCTTTGTTTGCAGGTTTAATGTTTTGATTAATTTATTTAATCAGTAGGGATTTTACCCCTCTTTTTCCCTCAAAAATATATCATATATATTTGTGTCATCACAATTCCTACTTTATCAACCAACGGGGTGATTAGACTGACTTGGCCAGTTACATTTGATGCATGCAAAACTAAATCAAACTCACCGAACTACAGACTTGTCTGTGGGCCCCATGTTAAACCGATTGGCGTTGATCAGCACCAGGGATTGACTAGCATTTGCCTCTGGGTAAAGAGTACTCTTCAGTGGCCTCAAATCCAGCCCAGAGATAAATGGAGTTCCCATCCCTTTGTTCACCAAACAAACTTGCAGGTAATTAGCAGGAGCCACAACTATGATGTCCATCCAATTAATTGCACCTGCATCCCTGAACTTAACTTCATGCCAATAATTTGCCCCCATGTATAGATCAAAAACAGGAAGCTTGTTCAGGCCATCGTAATTTGCATAGTAGAAGGCTGCACGAACAAAGTACTTGTTTCCGGCAACCAAGGATTTCAAGGTGTAGCAATTCCGCGTGCCATCTAGAAAGAAGCGGACATTATAATAGCGCTGTGCTAGTGATGGGCTGATGTAATCTGAGGAGATGTTGCGGTTTTCTCCCGAGCTGATGAAACCATGGTCAGAGACATATATTATGGTTGAAGTGAGATCTTGGTACGAAGAGTTTTCCGGGATGCCACAATCAATGCTTATGAAACCTGAAAGGGAAATATAAGTTAGGGGACTATGGCAAATAAATAATCATGAGGAACTAGTTGGCTTCAAAAGATTGCTTGTACACACTGATCTTCGAATATGGTTTTGAGAAATGATTCTATTTTCCTCTTTTATACAAATGGGTTTCCATCAAGCATTCCTATTATCAACCATGCAGCATATGTATACCATTGGAATGCACACATGAGCAGTTGGCTCTACATGCATTTTGCACAGTTTATCATCTGAACTTAAAGTGCAGAATCAGGACGACATACCTCGGCTATCTGGCTGGCCACTTGTATACTGCAAGATGGAGAATAGGAGAACAGCAACACTAAGCTTCATGCTTCTTGTCCAACCTTGTGAGCACAGAACATAAAGAGAGACCTTCTGAGAGAGACAGACAGCGATTATATATGCCGATCTATGGGACTAAACCATTGGCAGGTGCTGAGGTGCATGTGCATACCTTACTAGATTGCCCTCTGCCGCAAACGTGGACACGAAAGTCAACATCCAAGGCACCAAGTCAGGTATTGTCCAATTAAGAGAAAAAAGATCATGTCATGCTACATGATATGCCCCACCAACAGTGAGGAGACAAGTACATCATCATTACAACACTTACATTTGATCTCTCTCTCTTGTGGCAATGGTCAAATTCTCTCTCATGATCACCAGCATATAATGCACCTAAAGCTGGCACAGCTCACATTGTGGACAGTGGATCCCGGGCTTGGGTGAGGGCGTGAGTCATTTCAGAATATGCATTAAGCCAGTGTTTCTCAGAAATGGACCTAGACCTGGAGTAAAGAGAATTAATCCCATTTTCAACTCAAGAATGCAGCTAATGCCGGTGTAGCTTCAGTGTGCCCCTTAGAGCAACTTCAACGGTTTTGCATTTTTTGTTTGGCAAAATTGGTAGTTTGCCAAGACCCAAATAAATATGGCAAAGATAAAAAAGAATTGATCTCCAACGGTTTAGCATAATTCACTTGGCAAATAAAAAAATTGTGGATCCACGCATTTTTTCCGTCCTTTTTTTCCCTCTTCGCGCTCCGTGCCTTCGTCGCGCCAAATTCCTCGCGCGCGTAGTGCAAACCACGCGCCAATTTATTCACTCCGTCGTCGCGTGGTCATCGCGCCGTCATCCCGTCACTTGGGCGTGACCCGTCGTGGGAGCAGGTTGGTCATCACGCCGTCGTCCATGCTGTGTTCCCTGTGGTTCGGTGGAACAAAAAATTGGGAGATTGGATCCATGGAGAGTACATGAACCGCGGCCAGCACTGATGAAGATCCATGGGCAGTGCTGGTCGAAGGGAGTCACACCCTCCAAGATGCCGTGGGAAACAACGGAGGCGGCAGGCGGCACCACGCGCGCGGGAGGGAAAAAAGCGAGAGGGTACCGATGCCTAGCGCCAACCCAGGATTTTGCCAAGCCAAGAAAATTGCCAAGCCCATTTGCCAACCGTTGGATACGAGATTTTTTGACTTTTTGCCAAATACAAGAATGCCAAGCCCATTTGCAAAACCGTTGGAGTTGCTCTTAATAAGCATTGCTGTAATCTCGTGGGGTTGTGGTCACTGAATAACTTAATCACTACCCGTCAACAACCTATTGTCCTGATACGAGGTGGTTGCAACGAATCTTGCAAGTGGCATTATATTCGCAGATAAAACAGAACCAAGCAAAAAACAGTACTATGTTTGTCGCTGACTTAACTATTAAGCCAAAATTTCAAACCAAGCAAAAACAGTATGTGTATTGCTGACTTGACTAGCAACAGTTCATCGTTTATCACGATACTAAGCCATGAATCTTCTACGCACTAGCATGCTTTACCAACCAATTCGACAGCGAAAGGAATGGAGACCCAGTCTGATGACATGGAGCCTACCAGTTGTATACTGCAGGAGGGGGGAAAAAAAAACCTTTCCGCGGGGCAGCTTGGCGCCTGACCAAGACGAGGATGGTGCGGGACCTGGGAGACCCTGAGGTCGGCACGCACGATCCGATTCTCCCCGACGACGTCACACCAACGCTGAGGCGAGGCCGGCCGTCACACGCACAGCCAGTGGCCGGCAGCAACGAAACGGGGGCACCTTTCCTCTCCTTGACCTCGCAGCCGGTCCTGGTCCTCACCTCTCAGTGCGCATGTCGGCGCGCAGTCCACGACGAATGAGCCGCCGCGCAAGGCACACGACGGCCCAGCGGCCCCGGTACGCGCGTACCGGACGGGGGCACAGTCGGGCGGCCGAGGAAGTCGACGCACCGGCACCGAGCAGAGCACCCCACGCGACGCGCGCGGCGTCAAGCTGGCGAACGTGGACGCACATCGCCTCCGGTGAGCCAGTGGAGCAACTAGCCCCATCCCCGTAGGACTCACCGAGACGCGTTCCTTCGAGCACCTCGGCGGCGCCGCAGCCGAAGGACAGGCCAAGGGGGGACGGCAGTGGTGCGGCATTCCGTCGAACATATGCCGAGCGCAACGGTTGCGCCCTACGCGGCACACGCCATGGCCTCGATCCCTCGAGCCCTCCACCCCATTACTGGGCCAGCCCATGTCTATTGGGCCGTTGTCCCGACGCGGGCTTCCGTAGGGGCCGGCCTATAGCCCATAGCTTGGCCTGCTGGTTCTTTGATGACGCGTCCTGTGTTGGTTTACTCTTTTTTATCTTTCAAAAAAAATTAGCTTTTTATTTGGCCAAGAAAAAAATTTTGTTGAGCCAAATAACAGATAGAGTTCATTTTCTGGAATTTCCTTCACTTGAAATTTGCATCCTTTCAATTCCTTTGTTATGTGCAAAAACATGAAACAAATACGGGCAGTCTCTAGGAATGAACAAAAAGAATCATCAAAAAAAAAAAAAAAAGAATCATCATGTATACATCCAACCTAAATCTTCTGAGATGTTTATTTCGCACCATTTGTCATGGCAATCTTTCAATGAAAACGACCTCTCTCCTATCAAAGATCCTCCGCCGTCGCCGCCGCCGCCTCCGGGCGCGGCGCCGACGACGACTGCTCCTCCAGCTGCAAGAGCTTGGAGAAGACCCCGACCATGGGCGCCGTGTTGTACGTGCAGGCCTCGGTCTGCATGTACGCGCCGCGGTGGTCGGTGAAGACGTCCTCGCCGTTGGGCCCGCCGACGACGGCGCCGACGAGGTCGTGCGGGTTGTGCCCCCGCGCGCTGTACCACGAGTCGAACCCCTGCAGGCAGCCGATGAAGTCCCGGTCGTGCCGGTACGACGCGCTCGACGCCGCGCGGTGGTGCACCCGCCGCGGGTACGCCGCGCCGTACCCGACCAGGTAGCTCGTGCGCATCGGGTTCGTGCCCAGGATGTAGTCCGCCTGGGACTTGGCGAAAGCCAGCACCTCGGCGGCGTCTCCGGCGATGGCGGCGGACCTTGCGGCGGGATCGTCGTCGTCGTCGCCGGAGCCGGCGCAGCGGAGGGGCTGGTCGAGGGAGGCGAGGACGTCGGAGTAGATGGTGAGGAGGAAGGCGGCGCCGGTGACGTACTGGAGGTTGTTCCAGGGGCGGATGAAGAGCAGCCCCGCCGGGGTGCGGCCGGCGTTGTGCTTCGCGCCGCCGGGGTTCCGGTTCATGCACGAGCACACGTAGTACTCCGCCTTGGACCGCAGCTGCTCCACCACCGCCACCTCCTCCGCGCTCAGCCGCAGCTGCTGCTCCTTCGCCTCCACCAGCAGCTGTAACCAAGATTCAGTCCAACACACCAGAATCAGCACCTGTTGATTGATCGAGAGAGAGGGAAAAAACTCTCTTTTTTTTCCCCCAAGAACTGAACAACATGCCGTCTCAGAAAATTCCACCTTATTATTTTGATTTTTATTATTAAGAGATATTAGCACAATGTTTGTTCTAATGTGTTTTTTTTTTCATATTCTTATTAAAGCAACAGAAATATAAACTGCACTGTGCTTCAAGCAACTGACATTTTCAGTGTCATTATTCTCACTGTTGAAATACGTCAAATCAGATTGTTATATTCCACTATTATCAGCTCCTGTTTGTCAAACATTTGTCCAAACACTATCCTACTGTTGAGTACAGACACAATTGCATTCCCCATTGAGCAGCTATGTATATGACACATCCCTCTGTCTTGTTATGGTCCAAATTTCACTGTCATCCAAAACTTACTGTGTAGGGTTAGTATATAAAAGTTAGCCGAAAGGTAAAACTATACTTGAAAAATCAGGATCAAAGCCACATGATCCTTCTTTCCGGGTTCAGTTTGTCAGGGCTCTGGTTGTGATCCAACAACTTCAACCTTTTCCAAACATGTAACTACTGTTAGTTGAATGACCCATGTGTCGATGGATGTTCCATTGTTCTACCTTCAAATTGGCTCTAGTGCTGTCTTCATGGGCAAGGTCTGTGTCATGCTTTCACTAACAGAATTTCAAAATGACACTGACTCTTCTGTCAAGATGCATAGCCAGCAAGGCAGCAAGATGGATAGCTTAGAATCTTCAGAGTTGGTTAATTTGCTTGCTTCGGAACATCACAGTCCAAGCATGATGAGATAGAGGACAGGCTTGTGGGTGCATAAAGAAATGTTTGCATGGTAAGAGACGTCTGTCTTGTATTCTAAGCATTGGAAGGAGCTGTGGTCAAAGCGTGGTGTCAGGATTAGGAATGCAGTCCATTTCTACAAGACCCTACAAGAATGATGCCATCAGTCTACTCTACTCTACTGCACCTCATAAATAAATCCCCAGTGTTAGGAAAACAGTCTGTTTCTTTTGTTGGAGAATAATGCATGCTTGCTTGTTACAAAAATGACAGAAATGGTTGGCAAAAGACAAGGGGAACAGGTAGAGGCAAGATATGATCTGCTTGCTCATCATAAACAATTGATGAGGTAGGGCTCCTGTGCTGTGATCCCCATGGTTAATTATGAGCAGCGATCCCCTGCTTAATGAGCTAGATTATTTTGTCCATGTATATATTTAGGCTGTTGATGCTATATGGCTTGTTTCTCACAAAGGAGATGTGGATGTAAATCAGCATGCGCACAATCTTTCCCTCGCAAATGAAAATAAATGACTAAAATCCGCGTTTATATCGGTTTTATTTCCACTTATGTGTACTGCACAACATGCATTGTATTCCTCCACAAGATGAAGTTGTTGGATGTGGAGATGATGTGCATCCATCAAATTCAAACACAAGCAAAAGCAATGGGTGGGCATGCAGGGGCTCAGGGCCATGCTTGTAAGATAGCCCAAGCAGAAGGGAAGGTTGCACCAAACAGGCTTGCCCTTGATGCCATCTTTGGAGTAGAACTGGGTGCTGCTGCCTGCTGCCTGCTGCATGCTACTCACTTTGCATTGCAGGCTTCCAGTTAAAACATCTTTCCCCATCAAGCGTGGGCCATCCAAAAGAGAATGTTAACCACCTAGCAGTACACTTGGTTGGTTGGTTTGGTTCAGATGTTGTGCTAGCTGCCTTGTGCAATGCATGCATGCCAAACATTTTTTTTCTCCTAAAAATAAGGGACAGAAAGAATCTGTTTTTTGAAGCAAACATTTTACTTAACGATGGAAATTTTGTTAGGTTTCAACCACATCAAGATGATTAAATTGTACATATATATACATATATATATATATATATACATATATATATATGTATATATATATATATGTATATATATATACATATATATATATATATATATATAGACACACACACGTTAATTAATTCCATATACATCAAGAATCGGTTTGACTTATTACGTACGACTTGAGTGAAATTATTCACACATGACACATAATGCAAAACAAAACAATATTGTATTGTACCTGGGATGCGAGGACCTGGAGTCCGGCGTACTTGATGTCCCAGCTGAACTCGGAGACGGCCCAGCCGGTGCCGCCGAATTCGTCGGCGTTGTCGAGGGCGTAGCGCAGGTATTCGCGGCGGCCGGTGGCGCGGTGGAGCCAGAGCGCCGCCCACAGCAACTCGTCGTGGTAGCCGCTGGACGACGGGTAGTAGCTCTTGACCACGTCGACGCTGTCGTCGTAGCGGCCGCGGTAGGTGTCGGCGAACTCGAAGAGCTGCTGCGCGTGGTGAAGCAGCAGGTGCGCGTAGTGCTGCTCGCCGGCGCGGCGGAACACGGCGGAGGCAGCGGCCATGGCGGCGGCGGTCTCGGCGGCGACCTCGGAGCCCGGGTGGTCCGCGTCCACCTTGTACGCCCGCCGCGACGTCGTCATGTCCTCGGGGCGCTGCCAGCAGTAGTGGTCGGAATCGCCGTCGCCCACCTGCGCCCACAGCTCCGCCGGCGCCGTGTGCGCCTTCACGAAGTAGTCCGTGCCCCACTTGATGGCCTGCAGCGCGTGCGCCAGCTCGTCCTCGCCGGCGCCGTACTCGAGGACGCCCCAGGAGAGCAGCGTGACGGTGAACGCCATGGGCAGGCCGAACTTCACGTGGTCGCCGGCGTCGTAGTAGCCGCCCACCAGGTCCACCCCTTGCTCCAGCCCGTCGGTGAGCCCCGAGTCGCCGCGCCACCCCACCCGCTGGTTGTACGGCAGCCGCCCGGACCGCTGCGCCTCGAAGTACAGCAGGCTCTTGCGCAGCGCGTCGCCGTAGTCGTGCGCCGCCGCCGCGGGCACGGCGGCGGCGGCGGCGGCGGCGGCGAGCGAGATGGCGGCCACGGTCACCGCTGCCGCCACCACGAAGCGGACCGACACGTCGCTCATTGCACGAAGCCGCTCCGGGCGCCGGTGACGCACGATCGACCAACGAAGACTAACCAGAGCTGCGGCTGATCAACCAATAATCATGCGTGTCCGAATTGATCGATCGATCAAACGGGAACCACCGTCAAACTCCGAGGCAACTCGATCGATCGCAGCGACGACGTGCTGTGCGCCCGCTCGTTTTCCAAGAACGAACCGGCGCGGCGGCCTTGAGGGATGTGTGGCTACCTAGCTTCTTCTCCGGTGACCGATGGCGGGCGAAATGGAAATGGAAATGGAAATGGAAACGCCGCCTCTCTCTCTCTAACTGCTGCAGTGAGTGAGTGCAGAGTAATGGCTGCCTGGTGGGTACGGCGCTGCCTAGCAATAATCGTACGCTGCCAGATTTAGCATGCCTTGCTTGGCGGCGTCGGCGGCGGAATGGAGAAGAAGGCGGAGCGAGCACAGCACAGAGAGGGGAAGAAGCTGTACAGCCAGCCTCCAGGCGCCTCCGGCCTCCGGCCCAGGGATGAAGATGAAGATTGAGATGGAGATGGAGATGGAGATGGAGATGGATGGATACGGCGGCGGTGGCAGCAGCAGTGGGCAGGGCGCGAGGCATTTATAGACATGCCTGCATGCTGCGGGTGTAGGCCTGGGAAGGGAAAGAGAGAGACAAGGGGGCCGCGGCGGTAGGAAGCTAGGCACAGCGCGGGGGGCGTGCCACGTGTCCCGCGTGCGTTCATGGAAGAAGAAGAGGGTGCAGGGGACGCGCGCACCGGCGGCGGGTTGGTGGTGATGGGTGAAAGACAGGGCAGCAGGTCAGGGGGGGATTTGGCTTGCCATGGCGGTGTCTTCACAAGAGGATGACAGGGACGCCGCCTGCACAGCACTAGTGCTACTGCTCATGTAGCACGCATAGGCATACGAGACGAGAGAGACCTGGTCCGGTGGGCCCTATTATTTCCATGTTCTTTTTTTTTTTCTTTTTTTTGTTATCGTTATCGTTATTAGCTAGCACTGGCCGGTCCGACGTATACTACTGCACTTTTAGATTGAGAAAAACTCTGAGCAAAACCATCTGAATCAGATATGATTTTTAGCTATGGAACATTGTTTTTTCCTCTTACAATAAATTAGCCCTAGAAATCAGCCGTAAATATACTTAGAGGACTGTATGTACAGAAAGATCAAGGAGACAGTGACTATGGGCAAAAAAAAAATGATGGAAAGAAGAATTTTCATTTCAACAGAAAGTATAGATGTGATATGGAGTAGATAAGTGTATACTTCCTCCTTTGATTTCATCATATCCCTTGTCATTTCGGATATGGTTGAGATCAAACTTCTACATATTTGATCATCAGATAGCTTTTAGAATATTTTGTTTGGAGATACTAAGATCATAAGATGTTTTGATTTAGTTAGATTCATAGTTTTTTCTACACTTAGATATATAGTGTATCTCTAGAGAAAATAAAATGTCTTATAATTTAGAGTACAAAATAATGTGTCTCTAGAGAAACCAAAAGTACAATGTCTTATCATTTAGAATAGAGGCAGTACTATTGACAAGTACTCTTACAAAGTGATTTGATGTAAAATTGAGTATTTGTTGATTTCTGTATGTATTAATAGTAGAAAATCGTAGCTGAAACCACTATTGTTTTTTAAGATTGTCAGTATTCCAACGACAGAGCTGTTAACTGGAGCTGAAAATAGCACTGATTTTGACTGGTACTGATTTGTTGTGTGAGAGCAAAACACTGTTTAAAAATGTTAATTATGGCTGACAAGCTCAAGCGAACCAGGCTGCTGAAGCTCTTTCTTTGCTATATTTGAAAATATAAACCGTATGTGGGTTCAGTTAATAACCAAGCAAAGGTAGGTTGAAACCATGTTTGCATTGCTTCACTATGTATGTACAAAAAATTCCTTTAATGTTATTAAAATCTATAACTATTTTTATGCGCTATAAAAATTAGGAGAAAACTAAACATTGCTTGTGAGATTCGTGCGTCCCTGTCACACTCACACGAATTTTTTGACGTTACATTTGCACCGGCCATGCATGCACCCCCTCGATCTGCTTCGTTATGGCCTATGGGTGCCTGTCCCTTTTCACGGCCAAGAATTCTTGCGATGGGGATTGCCAGCGATTCTAACTATTTTGAAATAAGCTCACATATATCTCGCTCCTATAGATGGTATATTGTGTGCTGTGCTAGTCCACACTAAATTTTTATCATTATCCTTTCATAGCAAAATTGTTTATTGCAATTTGTGATAACACATCTTTTCTTTTGTATATTTCTGATTTGTGCCGGCACAGATCAAATTTTTATCCTTGTCCTTTTATAAAAAAATTATTTATTGTAATTTGTGGTAACACACCTCTTCCTTTGTGTATTGGTCATATGTGCCAGCACATATAAATTTTTGTCATTGTCCTTTCATAAAAAAATTGCTTCTTGTGATTTATGCTAATAACACTTTTTTTTTTTGTGTTTGCTTGTATATGATTGTTTGTGTGTGTTAGGTTTCTCTAGTTATATGCATAAGCATTATAATTACATAACAACAAGCACTAGTTGCAAAATTTAAAATGAGCAATTTTCGTATTTATTGAAAATTTCTTATTCATCTCAAACAAACATAAATGGATAGATGTGTTGGATAATCTGAGTGATATTAAGGTCTGTTTCAAATGAATTTAATTAGGGTGTTTTAATTTTCATGTGATTAGCCCCATATGATTACTCTTATGACCATAGGGTCTTAATCACACATATTTTGTTTTTTTATGTATTTGTGTGATTTGTTCCTTAAAATTACTTGAGTGATGAAGAGAGCAAACAAATCACTCGAGTAACAAATAGACGGACTCAAAAAAGTTATAGGTTCTTTTAATGTCATCAGTTTCAGTTTTGTCTTCCCCTGTGCCATTGCTGGTTAGTTACCTGTTAGTTGGTGGTAGAAAAAGGCAATTATACTCCTTCAGTCTTTCGGTGTTGTCCAAATCCAACCTTGTACATGTTCCTCTTCCAAGGGGCATGCATGCATGGTATATAAAAGGTATAAATAGACCCATGATCATATACAGACGATATGCACCATTAATAGCGAAATTTTTTCAACGCCGTGGTGTCCAATTAACGGATTGCCCAAATTATACCACTGGTCTTTTTCATGGAAAGAAAGAAGATAGAAGATAGAAGAATGGGTTTGGCGGCCTTTGTTTTCTATGATCAGTTCGCATGTCACGGAAGGCAAAAAGGTTTTCTGAACATGCAAGTAAACCAAAGGAATTAAATTCCCTGAACCACAAAAGTCACACACAAACACACACAAACAACCCATGCATATCGATCATCGACCTATCACATAGCTAATCAAAACAGAGAAAGATATAAGAAAGGAATTTAGTCACTCATACGAGATATATACCCATGTATTGCACCAAACCTCAGTAATCAAATGAAGACGCTGAGCTCTGAGGACTTCTTATCGGACGCAGACACGTGCGTGGATTTGTTCTTCGTATCAGAAGTGAATATCGTCCTTCACTTGGAGCTCACGTGGTATTCCAAGTGCCCATGTATTCCAAGTGAAGGATGATTTGTATTGGGCAGATGAGATAGTACACCTCTTCCAGCTTGCTTTGTTAACCGGAATTCTTTATTTCTATTAGCCTGTAAGTTGCTCCGCCAGTAATATTTGTATTAAGTACTGAACCAGTGCATGGTACCTGTGCTTGGCCAGCTCATTGAGATCCATGCATGCCTATGTATCGTCGTGACCATGTATGCAGTGAAGCAAACAGCCTACACAATAGCTGTTGGACGAAACCTGTCAGTATGTTTTAGGTAGTAACAGATTAGCTTGAAAAAACAGAAACGATTAAGCTGAAAAGTCTCGTGATGTGCCAAGCTGGCAAGCTAGCATATTAAAAATAGTATATTTTTTGAAGGCAATTAAAAATAGTATATTGCTCTTTAAAAAAGTACTAATGACTAGTGTGATTTGTGTTTACTGTAGAGGAAAATGCACCCCCGGTCCTTCAACTTGGCTCAAGGTGTCATTTAGGTCCCTGAATTTTCAAAGTGATATATGTGGGTCCCTAAAGTTGGCAAAAGGTATCATTTAGGTCCCAAACTTTCAAAGTGATCACCGTAGGTCCCTAAACTTGACACAGGGTGTCATCCAGATCCCAAATACTGTAGATAATTCCAGCACCGAATTTAAAAAAAAGAAAATCTAATTTCGAGTACTGTAGCTACAATCTGTAAAATATTCCAAAAATTGTATTTTTTCGTACGATCTCCGATGAAGATGGGTTTTATATAAAAATTGTAGCTTGCGATGTGATCTACAACTTTCTAGTTTTGAGTTTTTAAATTTGAGGTGGTTAAGACACACAAAAAAATTAAACAAAATTTTTCAGCAGTATATTAATCGCGTACAAGCGTGTGTCGTCTTGGAAAAATCATATCTTTCTTATATACTATCAAATTGAGATACTTTTTATACAAAAGTTGTAGCGTTCGACGAGGTCTACAACTTTCTAGTTTTAACTTTTTTAATTTGATGTCGTTAAGATTCTCAAAAAATTTAAAATACAAAATCACTGTGCAAGAACCAAAATTAGCGTTTTAATTTTTTTAGAATCTTAACGACCTCAAATTAAAAAAGTTAAAACTAAAAAGTTGTAGATCTCGTCGAACGCTACAATTTTTGTATAGAAAGTATCTTAATTTGATAGTATATAAGAAAGATATGATTTTTTCAAGGTGACACGCGCTTGTACGTGATTAATATACTGCTGAAAAATTTTGTTTAAATTTTTTGAGCGTCTTAACCACCTCAAATTAAAAAACTTGAAACTAAAAAGTTGTAGATCTCGTCGCAAGCTACAATTTTTATATAAAAGTCATCTTTATCGGAGATCGTATGAAAAAAATACAATTTTTGGAATATTTTATAGATTGTAGCTACAGTACCCGAAATTAGATTTTCTTTTTCTAAAATTCGGTGCTGAAATTATCTACAGTGTTTGGGACCTGGATGATACCTTGTGTCAAGTTTAAGGACCTACGGTGATCACTTTGAAAGTTTGAGACCTAAATGACATCTTTTGCCAACTTTAGAGACCTAGATGACACCTTGAACCAAGTTGAAGGACCGGGAGTGCATTTACCTCTTTGCTGTAGGTGTGGTGGCTACCTCGTGAAGCGTGTCGCAGGTGAGAGGCCCTGACGAGAGTTCGTTGCGACGAAGCTGTCAGGTGTGAGTGAGTACTCCATTTCCTACCACGTCTCCGGACGTTCCTCTCAGCTGCTGTGACAAACAATCTTTCTTTCTGGCACAACTTGTGTGTGACCAGTATCGGATGCTTCAGTTGGACTCCAAAACGGAAGCATGCATCCCCTGCTTCAGCCTCCAGGAAGGAAGGAAAAAAATAGTTGCTTTTTGACGCATAATAAAGAGAGTCCACGTTTACAACAAGCTTGGTTAGTTAAAGAGCTAGTTTGCGACAGCGTGTTAGGCGAAACTGGACCTTTCTTCGTAGGAACATCTCTCTCTAGGCATAGTAGACTTGCAACAGTACGGTCTTATTTGGCAGGGCTTCAACTCAGCTTCTTACCACTCCTTAAGGAGCTCTGCTAAATAGGTCTCTAAAAAAGGCTCCTTGCTAAGAAACCGGAGGAGCCAACCATGTGCTTTTATAGAAGAGCCGAAGTAGAAAAAAGTAGTTTCTTCTGGCTCTTCACAAATCTAATATAAATTATTACAAAATTCTCATTGGAGACGTTTTCTCCAAATATTTTTCAAAATGGCTCTAGCTCCCACCAAAAACTCACTTCTACTCTCAATTATTATTTATTAAAAACCTTGCAACATCATTAAAAATATTTATGTGGCGACCTATACATGTTACTTTAGCTTTGTGTTAAGCCAAACATGACTATTCTTGACCGTTTATTTTAAAAAAAATTATAGTTCCACAACATATGAATTATATGTATCATAAAAATATTTTTGATTCTAAGAATATAAAATTTATGGCATGAATCCATATAATTTGTTTTTCGAAATCAATGAGCAAATTAAAGATACAAACGTTTGACTTGGAGCAAAGTTAATTCGACATCTAGTGAAAAACATAGGGATTACTAGATTTCTTCTGAAATAGGGTAGGAACTTTGTCATCGTTATTAGTTTATTAAACAGGGAGGTTGGACAATTCAGACATCGGGTCGCACGGTCCGACTGCCACAAGGCGACGGCAATCGAGGACTGGATACCATCCCCCAATGAGTTGGAGGTGCTGCATCAATAGCATGAAAGAAGCAAGCAAGTACGCGTAAGACGCTGCACCAACACCCCCATTTTTAACAAACAAGCGAGGTTGTTAGCTAACTAGCTAGGTTCATTTCAGGATTCAGACTTTGCACAAGCAAGAAGCTGCAACATCATATCAGATTCCATAAAAGAAATATATATAATCCTCCTCCAAAAACTCATCACGTCCTGCCGTAAAAAACAATACTACTATTATTATATAATAACAATACTCTGCTAGCTAGTGTCTAATTAAGGTTCCATCATATATATACCTGATGATACCTCACCCAAAATAAATAAGATCGCGTTGTACTATATACATTAAAAAAAAACAGACGCGTCGGTGCGTGCATACACAACGCGTCATCCATCCGTCATCACACGTACTGCAGCCGTCAGGCAGGTAGAAGAAGGGAAAAAAAAAGGTCAAAAGGGACACTGAAAGATTTGGCGATGGATCGATAGATGGAAAGGAAGACCTACCTACACACGCGTGTGCACGCAGATGCAATGCAGTGCGAGCGTGTCAACATTATATAAAGATTATTACTGTGAGTTTGAAGGCAAGCAAGAACGTACTAGTATACAGCATGTCCGCGTCTTCAACGCCGAACCTTTGTTGACGACCGACGCGACGATGATGGCGGCCGCCTGCAGCGAACGGATCAAAGACATCCATCATCTTCATCTATCACCAGCAGTCAAGGTCATCAGTTAGTTATCACCTACTCCTGCTGCTAGCCAATAGTAGCTGCATGCTATCATCATCTCTTCTTCCTCCGCCGACTGCCGGCCTTTAATTATTTTTCTCATCTCTCTAGCAATGCACAGGCTGAATTATATTCTCAAAGCCTGCTGCATGCAAGTCTGCGCGATAAACTGATGATTGACTGACTGACTGAATTCCAAAGGTAGATACAGATTGATGATTTTCAGAGAAGAAAATGGGATGATTGTTCCAAGCAGGTAGATAAGGTATAGACAGACAGACCGATGATGCATGCATTGCACTATTGCAGCATGTTGAGCCAAATTACAAGCCAGCAAGTAAAACATGATGTAAACTAGCAGGACTTTCTCAGACGCTGATAGACCAGCAGGTTGAATATATTGGGTTGTTATGTAGAAAAAGGAGAACACACAGAGGTTGAATAGGGGGGAACGCATCGTTTCGTCTATCGAATAATGATTAATTTATTAACTAGGGTATACTTATGTACGTACAAAAAAGATTGCGGCTCCCTGGTTGCGTGTGTATACAAATAGCTACATCATTATGCATGATAATGGCCCGGTAATGGGTCAAAATTCCACTACCCAATCCAATGCAAATTCCAAACCACTGGAAGCCTCCTGGCATCCAATCTACAGGAACAGTTCACCCAACCCAAACCCCAACGTAAACATGTGCAGCCACAAAAATTCTGAAATAAGTATAAATACGTACACAACCTATCTTAAAAAATCTTATCTTATCTGACATGTATTTATATGACAAGGACATACTCCCTCCGTCCTAAAAAGAATGTCTTTCTCGTTTTCCGAGAAATAACTGTCGGCAATTTCTATAAATAATAAATATCATTGATTGATTAATATCATAATTAGTATCATCGGAAAGAACTTTAGATCTAGTTTTTTAATAAATTTATTTGAAGATATAAATATTGCATGTATTTTCTATAAATTGAGTCAAACTTATGGCACGAACACCCAAAATGACTTTCTTTTTGAGACAGAGCGAATAGTCAGAAACATGTGTTTGTGTATTAGATTAGGATAATAATCTTATCTTATATCTTATATCAGGTTATCTTATATATTCTTATAAAGCAAAATCACCCTCCTAGAATTTTATCTCCACATGCAATGTGTACATCTCAATAGTCCATTATCAAATGCAATTAAAGTTCACTGGCCTATGCAATCCCATTATCATCAAGTGCAATTAGAGTTTAATGGTCTATGCAATCGTGATATACATATGTCACCGAGACACGTCATCTACTAGCAATATATTTAGTTGTCAAAACATCAACATGCCACTGTCCAATAATATTTGTTTAAATTGTTGCTCTCTTCATAGATAATTGTATGAATAGTTTAGTTTCATTCCAAACTAAATAGTTCCTGCGGCGACGCGTGGAACTGGATTTTGTTGTGACACACCCAAAGAACTGCACGCTATTTATTCGTTTTGATTGGATGGTTATAATCATCTAATTATTTATTTATTTATAAAATATTTATTTTTATATTTATTTATTTATTTATTTTATAAAATATGATAAATAATAAAAATTTTAGATATTAAAAAAAATCTTGTCTACGTGATGCATTTGCGATTTGATAGATAACACGGGCCCCTCGTCACGCACATCTCTATTCGGCTGGCTGGATTGTACACTGGCTGATTATTCTGAAAAAAAAACACTGCTGAATGGCTGGCTGATGCTGGCTAGAAAGTTCAAGCGAACAGAGCTAACCCCAATCTGAAAATTCCATTTCTATCCAAACCCATGCCTTAACAACACACCGTACATGTAGTCTGATACTTTGACTTTGCTTGTAAACAGGAAAGAAAGAAAGGCAGAAAGAAAGAAGAAAAAGAAAGAGAGTGGAAAGGTCGACGCACCTGCTACTGCTTGCTCGGCCAGAAAAGGCCAAACTTTTTAATTTCTTATTATCAACTGAACCACCGAATCACCGATCAGCATCTGTGGACCGTGTGGACGATAAAAGGAGAGACCAACCAACAGCGCCCATGCATGAGCATGAACATGCATCATACTCACTCGTTTTCAGTTTTCTGAATAAGTATTGAATTTCTATCTTGCGCGTTACGTGTTTGGTGGATTCGTTTTAAAATATGTATAATCCAACTTTGTTTAGTGTTTAAAATGACTTTTGGCATGAATGGCTGCTTTTCCTCTTTTTGCCAGGAGAGTAGTAGTCCGGTGAGGGATTCATGATTGGGGTCAGCATTATTGTTGGAACTGCAGATGGACGGACACCGTTTTTGTCAGCAACGCACTAACCACAGTATAGTAGGTGCGGGCAGATGTCAATTATCGGCCCAGGCCCAATGGGATTTTGATCTTCCGTTCAGTTGGCCCATCCTCATCATAGATGCTACTGTTATATTTCATCACCAATAGGCCTGCAAACTACTGATAACAAAACAATCTACCCACAGATAGTCATGCAGACCATGGCCTACTAGTAGATAAAAGACTTTTGGACTTTTGGTCCACATCAAGTTTTAGTTTTAGTCCCGTTATCTGTTTGTTTTCGGGACTAAAAATCAACGGGGACTAAAGGTAGACCCTTTAGTTTCAGTACCAACCGAGACTAAAGGACCTTTTAGTCCCGATTGGTAACATGAACTGAGACTAAAGGGTCATCTACGCTTTAGTTCAAAAGAAAAACATACTGTCTAAAGTTACATATACTGTATAGATGGAGT
Organism: Eremochloa ophiuroides; assembly: GCA_038502445.1. Classification (NCBI taxonomy): domain Eukaryota; kingdom Viridiplantae; phylum Streptophyta; class Magnoliopsida; order Poales; family Poaceae; genus Eremochloa; species Eremochloa ophiuroides. Next base: position 7,828,818 of record JAHLJS010000005.1, read on the forward strand.
GGTAAGCCATACGCGACGCTATGCATGAGGTTTGAGGTTCGAATCTCATGAGGGATGCAATATCAATTCATTATTTCATTTTTAGACTGAGGGGACCACAGGGTAAAAAGCCTTTCTGTACTAGTGGCCCGTTGGCATATCCTAAAGCCTGATATTTTAGCCCGGCATGAGCAGAGGCTAGCCCAGTGAGTAGCAGAGCCGCATGAGCACGGCCCAGCCCGGTGAGTATAGGGCTTGTGTTTATGTAGATTCTAGATATGAGAGGAGTCTGTGTGCAATTTCAGAAGTAACAAGGTGGAATAGAATCATTATCTCTTTAATGTTAAGTATTAATAAGGGAGCTCGATGTTGGACTACCTTAAAGCCACATGACAAGTGGCAGTATGATACAACAAAGATCCATACTTTGTAGTGGTAGCTTAAGAGTGTCTCCAAGAGTTTTCAAAACTCATTCCCAATTAAATTTTGGCGAGATTAGAAAAATTGCTCTCCAACAACTCCCTATCTTAAGTTGACAACGCGTGCATATCAAACGGCCAATGCCGAAGGAGGTGTGAAGAATAGAAAATAGACAAGGTTCTCAGTGCAAATATAAAATAAAGAAAAAAGTTATAAAAGACAGTTACGATGACTTAGAAATAGATTCAGAATTCCTAATCTGAGAACCAACAAATATGCTCCCAACGTTTTGAGCCACTTCGAAATCATATTGATTTATTTACACAAAGTTTAAAAAATAGGGACAAAAACCACAAGTTCAATACAAAACAAGGTATATAAATGAAAAAGGCCCTAAATATGATATGACAAAAAATTGCCAAAGTAGAGTAAAACCTATATTTCTGGGCTTCGCAAGGTTTGGGCTGGGCTTGGGCCTCCCTTTTCAAGGGCAAGCAGAAGAGGCGGCATGCAGCAGCAGCGGGTTCCCCGCCAAACTCGCGGCGTCCTCAATTTTCGCGCCCTTCTTGCTCTTATCCCACCGCCACCGCCACCACCAGGCCATTGGTTGGCGCCACCGACGCCATGCCCTCGTCCTCCACCTCCGCCACGACCAGCACCTGCACCGCCCCGGAGAGATGTCGTACACGTTCCCCACGCAGCCCATCGTGGCACCGGCGAAGAAGAAGGACACCCGCAACGACGCCGCCGACGCCGCCGTGAAGCACTGCAACCCGCTCTCGTCGAGCGAGCACGGCAGGGCGGCCGTCGCCGTCGACGGCGACAGGGGCAGCCAGTACGCGCTCAAGTGGGCCGCCGACAACATCCTCTCCCGCGCCCGGCCTTTCTTCCTCGTCCACGTCCGCCGCAAGCCCACCTTCCTCCAGGGCCCCGGTAATTAGCAGGAAGGAGAAAGATCTGTTTCTTGATTTGTTGGTGAAATTCCCAGTGCGATGCGATGCTACACAAACGTGATTTGATTATTTGACGGGGGGTATTTATCCCCAATCTTCTCGAACGAAAAACTTGTTAAAAAATGCAATCTTGTTTCGATTCAGTCATCAGTCAGAGTGTCAGACGTACTGCTGAATGTCTGAATTTCGATTGCCATGTGTGCAGGCGGTAAGCAGTTCGCCATATCACACGTACAGGATGACATTCCCGCCGATTTTCATGCTCAGATGGATCTTCAGGCTAAAGATCTGATGATCCCCTTCCAATGTTTCTGCAGCAGAAGAGGGGTAAACCACCTTTCCTTTTTTCTAATGGAACACAAAGTTCAGATGCTTTTTCTGCATGTGATTGAATTTTAGGGAGAAAAAAAGGAAATGCGCTTTGGTGATCGATAAACATTTATTTAAATGATATTCACAAGGATCATTGCTCTATATATGGCATTACAAGTGCCCCTTTCTTTGATTCTTCTTCATAAATATATATAACTGTTTGGTACCATAATTACCTTTTTGTCTGACTTACTTTAATATATACAGTTGCAATGCAGGGAAATTGTCCTGGATGGAACAGATGTGTCGAAAGCGATTGTTGATTTTGTTGTGAGCAACAAGGTCGATAAGTTAGTACTTGGGTCAGCGTCCAGGAATGCATTTACAAGGTAGGGTGTAAATTCATAAGCAAATCGTACACACAATTCTATTTCTCAAACGATTCCCGCGAGTGTGTCATGAATGTTTTCCCTTACTTTTTTCAGAACAATATGGAAACTGGATGTGCCAACATCTATCACAAAATCTGCACCGAGCTTCTGTTCAGTGTATGTGATAGCGAAAGGAAAGATTTCTTCTTTCAGGCCTGCCACTTATGCAAATGATGCCGGCAATGAAGATTTGAAATCCGATCTGCCTGGGAACCGATTGCCAGGTGGTGAAAAATCATGTGTTCCTCTGACATTCTAGTAGAAAATTGTTCTCCCTGTAGATTGCTCCACGCATGCTCATGGAATGCTTATGTGATTCACAGGTAAACCGACTCACAAGTCAGAAAATGGACACAATCTTTCAAGGTGAGTGTAAATTTTCCTTTCCATCTGCAGAAGTGATCATCTTTGTCAGCTGTAGGCAAGCTATTCTTGTTGCAAATTTTCAACCGTACATAAACACAGTGACTTTTCTCACAACCACGTCGAAATTGTCTTCTGGTCAATATTTGCACTACCACATCTATCCGCAATTTGTTTAGATTTGTGCTGATAAATTATTTGAATTATTTGTCCTCTTCAATGCTTCTTTTGGAGAAAATTTGTCCTCTTCTATTCCATGACTTTCCTGTGTTTTTCTTGTTTTTGCACATGCTGCTAGTTTCTTTTTCTTTCACAACATTTGAACTCTGCTCAGGCCTATACCAGTACGTGCTCTGATGCCCATTTATACCAGTTCTGATGAATCAACAGAAGATGGAAGCTTCATGTCATCAGATCAACAGCGGCATAGTGACTCTTCATCTGTACAAACAGCATCTACATGCCCAAGTGGATTCCTAAACGACATTGATCAACATGGCTATCATTTGTCTCCAGAATATTCTCAGGAATATAGACATCCATTGCTTTGTCCAAATACGGACAGTGAACAAGCATCTCATGCTCCACATAGACGATTACTGGGATTTGATGACTCAAGCCTCAAGGATAGCACTCTAAATCCTGGATACGATGTCTACAGTCCACTGTCGCCAACGGCAAGTGAAGAATGCACTTAATCAAATTACTGCCATCTAACACTATGCTTTCAATACTTTGCAAATGCTACCTGTTGTTTTGAAGATTCATTTATTGCGACATATACACCCAAGCCTTACTAACAGCATATATATGATCTGCAGGAAGATGATGAAGCCGAACTAAGTCTCTTTAAGGTTGAACGGAATCAAAAGAATGGCGATATGCTTCCATGGAATAATTACACAGAGGTATTATGGTATCTTGTGCTTGCTGACGATTATTACTTACACTGTAAAAATGGTTGTGGTTACAATTCCAAATCTGAAGCAATCATTTTGGGCCACCGATGAAATACGGGTACAAAACCCGTTCGCGAAAAAAATTTTTGGGCCACCGTGACTTATTTGGGCCTGGTCGTGTGACTGAAAATTCATGTGCGTGCATGTTTTGAACAGGAACACAAGGAGATGGCCAGAAACCCAGAAAGCTCTTCCCTTCCCCCAGCTCACAGAAACAAACCGGAGGCAGAAGCAGAAGCATGTTCTCAGTCAGCAATTGGACCAAAGCATAAACTCTTGACCCTCGACACTCCACCTCATGATGCTCAACGTGGAGAAGATCATGATTCACATGATGTCATTCACCCGATCTTGAGACGCTGGCCACCGATTAGCTCGCCTCGAGATGACAACAGGAACGGGTCTACTCCAGAAGAGACTCGCAAGCTTGACCTCAAGCTTAAAGCCTTGCCAAGGCCAATTGAGACTAAAAGGATGCTAGAGTGCTTACCTACTAGGTTCGAGTGCAGAATATTTACCGCGGACGATATCACGAACGCGACTAATCATTTCGCCGATGAGCTGAAGATTGGGGAAGGCGGCTATGGACCAGTCTACAAGGCCACACTTGACAACACCCTTGTGGCCATAAAGATCCTCTATTCTAACATTACTCAGGGACTCAAGCAGTTTCAACAGGAGGTATATATATGCTCACAGCTGATTTAGTGATTTTGTCTGACGAAGTGTGCCGCAAGCATTCCAATTTTCCAAACTCCACTATATTACCTTTGTCTAAATTTGTTTGGAGAAAGCATATCCTGCAGTTTGCTGTTTAATGATCCTCTAATAACTCTCTAAATAGGAACCATAGATATTACAACATAGCCTGTTGCATACACGATTGGTTTCACATTTCTGAAGAAATTGTGATGAATAATCTAATCTTTCATGATTCGTCAGGTTGAGCTGCTGAACAACATTCGGCATCCGAACATGGTGCACCTGGTCGGGGCGTGCCCGGAGTACGGGTGCCTGGTGTACGAGTACATGCCGAACGGCAGCCTGGAGGACCGGCTGTTCTGCCACTCCGGCACGCCGCCGCTGCCATGGCAGGAGCGGTTCAGGATCGCCGTGGAGATCGCGAGCGGCCTGCTGTACCTGCACAAGATGAAGCCCGAGGCGTTCGTGCACCGGGACCTCAAGCCGGGCAACATCCTACTGGACGGCGACTTGGTGACCAAGATCGCCGACGTCGGGCTGGCGCGCATCATCCCGCGGTCCATGGACGGCGCGGCGGCGACGACGCAGTACCGGGAGACGGCGGCCGCCGGCACCTTCTGCTACATCGACCCGGAGTACCAGAAGACGGGGCTGGTGTGCACCAAGTCCGACGTCTACGCGCTGGGCGTCATCTTCCTGCAGATGCTCACCGCCAGGGACGCCATGGGCCTGGCGTACGCCGTCTCTGACGCGCTGGAGGAAGGCACCTTCGCCGGCCTCCTCGACGGCAAGGTGGCCGGCTGGCCCGTGCAGGAGGCGCAGGCGTTCGCCGAGCTCGCGCTCAAGTGCTGCGAGATGCGGCGCAGGGACCGCCCCGACCTGGAGACCGTCGTCATGCCCGAGCTCATCCGGCTGCACCGCCTCGTGTCGCCGTCGGAATATTCCTCGTCTTCTTCCTCGCTTCCTCCTTCCATGGATCAAGCTCACCACCGTTCAGCAAGTGACAAGGTGACCTGCTTCATTCTCCAGCTGATAATATTCTCGAGATATGGTAATGCTGTCGCCTAGCTAGTCTTGGCAGCAGGGATATACTATACGTTAAAATGTTTGTGATTACTGCAGGAATTGTGTTTGGATAATGACCTGGTTGACATTCTGAGTGACGGGGGACTCAAGGGAGGAGCATCCTTTGCAATATAAACATGACAAGTCCCAGAAGTAGTACGTAGGTCTTAAATGTCTATTGTGCCTCACACTGGAATCTGCTGTTATATATATAAATCTTCTGTAAACATATACCGCCTTAATTAGCCTAGAAAATTTTCGATGACTAAGTATGCATGTCTGGCCATTATATTCTGGTGTAATGTGTGACGCTGGGATTAACCATCACCATGTAAATCAAGAACAAGTTTGTTCTTTGAGGAATCAGTAATTCAGGAGGGGTTGCCCCCTGCTACTGCCTCTCCTGTTTGTGAGTTCATCAGGAATGGACAGCAGATTCTTTTGTAGGCGATGGAAGATATTTTTTTTAGTAAGGAGTTAGTACCTTACAAAATATGATGGCAAAGCTTCCCATCCATATAGTAAGAAGAAAATGTGTCGTATTTGGTGTGCTTTTCTTCGTGAAAGGGACATGTCATGCTGCATTCGCGAAGGCTTCCCCCAGGCCTACCTCGGCCTACCGCTCTCATCCAACAAGTTACCGGTCTCGGCTTTTACCCCTTTTATTGCAAAGGCAGACCGATACTTGGCGTCTTGGCAAGCACCTTTGCTCAACTTGATGGGACGTGCTCTTCTGGTCAACTCAGTCCTGGACTCACAACTTGTTTATGTAATGAGCTCAGTTGCTTTGCCCCCCAAGGTCATTCAGGAAATGGACAAGAGACGGCGGGCTTTCCTCTGGTGCGGCGATCAGCCGACCACGGGCGCGAAGTGCCTCATGGGCTCATGGCGTGGCAACGCGTCTGTACTCTGAGCGTCTGTACTCTGAAGGAGTTTGGAGGCCTGGGAACCAAAGACTTGGGAACCCAGAATATTTGCCTTCTACTGAAGCTGATTCACAGACCTTCACAATGCAGAAGACTCGGCCTGGGCCCTTTGGGTTCGCCAACGAGCCTTCCTAGCCTCCCTAAAGGGTGATCTGCATGGTGACCATTGGACCTCACTCAGATCGCTACTCCCACTATATCAAGCAATCACAAGCGTCGAGGTTCGCGACGGCACAAGCACGTCCTTCTGGAACGATGTCTGGGCTGGGGACGATACACTTGCAGATCGTTTTCCGGCGCTATTCTCGCATGCCATTGACAAGGACATCTCTGTTCAGCAAGCGGTAACAAACAATCTGCATGACAATCTTGTCAGTCGTCTCTCTGTAATTGCAGCTGCTCAACTACAAGAAGTTCGGGACATCATCCAGAACACAGAGCTATCTGATGGCCATGACACTCGCCTTTCGCAGTTCAGCTTGGGCCCTCAACGTCTAGACACCTCGGCAGTCTACAAGATGCTCAAGTCCAGAGGAAATCATAAGGACCCAAATGCAGTGTTTATTTGGCAGTCAAAAGCTCCCCCGAGAGTAAAAATGTTCATCTGGTTATTGGTCCACGGCAGGATTCAGTGCTGCGCCAACCTACACAGGAAAAGAATACTCGACTCAGAGGCTTGTACCGTATGTGGTAATGGTGAGGAAACTCCTGAACACATCTTTGTATCATGCCCGTTTGCCACTGATTTCTGGGCAGCAATTGGTGTCGACATGCCACCGTCGACTGCAACTGCGGAGCTGCGGAATACAGCTTGCCCAGCTCACATCCCGGCTACCCATTTTGGAACGTTCTTAGCACTGTGCTGCTGGCAGCTTTGGAAGCGGAGAAACGGCGTGGTCTTTCAGAATGAAGCTAAGCCACTGAATCAGCTACTCCAAGATTGCAAGAAGGATGCTGCTCTATGGCACAGCAGGCTGAAGGTTGCAAACCGTGATCTGGTTGACAGATGGTGTGAGGCCTTTGACATGGCTCTACAAGCTCAATAGTAGTCCTCCTTTTCTATAAAATCTTTGTAGCCTCATAGCTCTTTCCTCCTTTCCCTTCTTTCCTTCTTCAGCTTTCAGTCTCAGTTCAGTTTTTTCAGTTTTTCCTTCAGTTTTTCAGTCTTCTGTTCTCCTTTACTTGCACCTAAAGATGCTTACTCTTGTAAGAAATTGTAATGCCGTTTGGTGCCACAAAGGAATCAATAAAATTCAGGTGGGGATTTAATCCCCCCCGGTGACCTTAAAAAAAAAAGGGACATGTCATGCGTCCATGCCGCTTGCAAACTAGGAGTAGAAACAATGAACAGCCAAAAACCTAGTGACAACTGACAAAACCAGCCTAACAGCTAACACACCGATGTCGTCTTTTCTTTTTTTCGTTTTCTTTTTCCAAATGGGGAGTGGTGCTTTGCTGATTCCAATATATAGTTGGCAAACCGGCCGTGGGCGTGATCAAACATTTCCCGCTGGTGACCACCGGCTACTGGACATGCATGAACGCCAGCGAAAGAGACGACTCGTACTAAATAGCGAGCTAACGAATCTCCTTGTTTTTGCCATCGGCAGCATCTACTAATTCGGAACTTAATTTGAAAGCCATATTTCGACCCGGCGAGGAGATTGCCATTGCTTCGGTACGTTTTGCCGTCTTGGAGCCACACTGTCGTCTCTCTCGACCAATGGCTTCCGAACACGCTGCATGAAGGTGACCCATTAATGCAACCTGATCAAGCCCACCGTAGCTGTCTAATCTGCTCGTGAGCTTCTTGCAAGCTGACGCTGAGCGAGCTCGCATGTACATGACGACAGAAGGTGGTGGACTTCTTCTCTCGAATATGCAAAAAGATCTTGCATCATTGTATCAATAAAGAGTTTAAACATACACACAACGCGCTACAAACGATATAGCGCAAAAAGAGATCGACCTAAAAACAGCCATAGCGGCGTAGCCAGACAATCTTGAACAGAGGATGGGTGCCATGGAGTTCGATGAGGTATCATATCATCACATGTTTGGCATGTCGAGCCGGCCTGCCGTCTCATCTCATTTGACCCCACCACCAGCAGACAGACAGCAAAGCTCCATGCATGCATGAGACCTGATCCACAAGAACCGGCGAGACCGCGAGAGTACCAGTTCCATTGCATGTCCTTTGGCTCTGTTCGCTTGAGCTTATAACCCTCTTATTTTAGTTTCTTTCTTTTAGTTCTAGAACAGTATTCTCCTCTCACAAGATATCAGTTTTCCGCTTTCAGCGAACAGAGCTAAGAGCCAGCCCTGCCAAGCACTCCCATCTCCGTTCTCAATTCTCATGTTAGTTAGATGCATGGACTATAGTATTCTGCATTTAGATGAATGATGATGATGATTTATACACCCTGCGCCGCTAAATCCTTTTTTTTTAAGAGTCATTCTAATAAAAACCCCAAATCCTTATTTAAAGAGTCATTCTAATAAAAACAGCAAACCACTCTATATCTCCACTCTTCTTCGCTCTCTATCTTTGGATGAGCGAGAAACCAAAAATAAAGCATGAGGTCCTCTTTTAAAAACATTTTTGGTGAAAAAAATTAACTAAACTTTCTATTCCTAACAATGCAGAGGACAAAAATCTCTATTCGTATAGATAGTAAGGCTACGAAATAGGCTAACAGCACCTGTTGCATGCAAAAGCCTAATCCTTATTTTGGAGTTCTATAAAGAACCCTATCTGATTTGAGATGTTGAACGCTGCATGACAACATGAATGAATAATACTAATGAATGTATCACAATGACAAGAAAAAAAAAAAAAAAGGGGTAATATCTCAAGTGACATCTGCCGACGCCATTTCTTTTCCCAGCCTTCGTTGCGCTGAAAAGTGAAAAGGAGGATGCAAAACCGACCCCCGGATCCCACCCGACGGTCATGAGCAGTCCATAGACCAAGCCGCAAGCACTCCATTCAATTATGAATGCCGAGCTCATTGGCCATGTACAGTGCCAGTGCATTGGAATGGAATTCAAACAGGAAAAAATGCAGCGCAGATACGGAGGCCATCGAACAGAACACCAGCGAACCAACAAACGAAGCAGTAGACAGAGAAGCATGAGTCAAAATAACATTAATTTAAGGCAGACGTTCTGCACCTAAAACATCATTTCTCCCATTCCCAACAAGAGAGTCAGCAAGAAAATGCAATCCCCCGAAGATAGTACAGCACAACCATTTTACTGAGAAGACATGGTTAGCTCGGATTCGTCAACGTCCATACTACGAAGCCTGCTTCATCCCACAAACACAGGTGCAGTCCTGATCCAGCCTGACAGCCATCCTTTCTTTGAGCAGCCAAAAAAATCCATGATGCCCTAAGCTGACCAAATCGTGCAGCCCATTGATGCTCTAAGATTAACATGGACGGTACAGATGACAGCACTGTAACCTATTATGGAGTAAATGTAAAAAAACGGAAAAGGAAAAGAAGTTGCCCGATAACATAACCTACTGTCATTGCAAAGGAAAGATTCAATGAAGATGTGCAAGTCAAATACTTCAGTGAAATTTCCAATGAAGAATCAATGCAACGATCTGCAACGAAAGAATGGGGCCGAATATGCTCCCTACAAAGCAAATGGTAATGGCTTGCAGTTCCTTAATGCCACAGATCCATGCAGAAACCAGAAGGCATGGAAGGCCGCTTTTTGCTATATATCCTCTCCGAGAAGCTGTCGACGAGCTGGCCAGAAAGACTGACAGGGTCCTCAATAAGAGTATCCACATAGACACTAACTATATTTCTCTCTTTCGGGGTGGCATGCAAGCTAAACCATGTAAGAAACTTCACCCTGAAGTTTGTCTCAATATAGCCTTCACACTCCAGCCACCTGACCACCTTTACACAGTACTCATAGGACACTTCAGAGGAACTATCCTTGTGGCCAAGGTCATCCATTTTACCAGACGTTCTTTTGTTTGACGAATTGCCCGGTTCCCTTTCAGGCTTTGAAGGGCCATTTTGAACAACTATGTCACAAGGTTTGGGTTTCAAGCCCCTTCCACCATTCTCCTTGCTGTTTTCCACAACTCTTGGTGCAGTGGGTGGCACAGAACCAGAATATCGAGGTCCAACAGTCACCAACTCATTTCCAGCCAGTACATTAGATGCATCCTGTGATCTAGGAACTACAGTTCTCTGATTGTGTTCTAGTGGGGTTGACTCCCTGAGAACTACTGTTTGAACACAAGCATTGGGTTCCTCGTCCAAGGCTGAGGCTGACAGCCCAGGCGCTTCTTCCAGCTCAGTGACCTCAGTTACCCTATCTGCAGTCATCTGTATAATTTGCAAGTCATCAATGCGTTCACTGGGGTGATGAGACGCTTTATCTAAATCAAGGATCTCAGGATTTTCACAGTACTCAAAATCACTTTCAGGGGACTTGTTTAGATCAGCATAAACGGCAGTATTATTGTTTGAGTCCACACCCTCTGAGGAAGGATCAGACTGGCCATCACTGTTTGCCTTTGGGCTCTCGCTATTTTGTCCTAGGCCAGTACCACCTGGCATTGAACCCCTTGGATCATCCTTTAGACAGCTTGTCTTCATTCCAATTTCCCATGAACCCAACTTGATTGAGTTCTTGAAAGCAATAACCTTAAAGATATAGCTTGTAGCCGGTACAAGCCCAGTGACAGGTAATTTTTTCGATGGTGCAAGTATTATGCCAGTCGGATTTGAGGGGTACGATTCAGTAAGAGCCACTCGGTGCCAGACATTAAACGAAGTTGCCTCTTGGGCAAGCATAGGACAGTGAACCAAATCCAAAAATACCACAACAGATGTTTGGGTCATAGCTTCAAACTTTAGAAAGTTTGGTGGTATCATACATGGTCCTGAAAATATAAACATGGATCAATTAGTCAATTCCATTTGTATATGTGAATATCAAACATAAAGAGTACACAACATACGCTGAATTCTTGAACTAGCAGGAGATACACCCGAGAAAAATGATTCCATAGCATCTAATGCTTGAGCACAAAGTTTCTGAACTTCGGCACCAACAGTAAGTCGACTGACAATTCCACGACCCATATTTGGAGCTCCAGATATAGTACCGACCTCAGCCTCCAGTTTCTTCAATGCTGTATCAACAATATCATGCAATACCAAGTACTTCTCTGTGGAGGCGAGGATCTTATGACTGAGATAAATCCGATGACACAATACATCCAATCGTCGAGCATCTTTTGCTGTCACTAGTTGTTTCTTCCAGGATCTGAGAAATGAGAAAGGAAATTATATTCACATGCTAGCTCAGAATGTCAACAATACCAAATGGCTCTGCTGATTAACAATTCACGCATTCCAATCAATAGAACAGAGCACTAAATGTATTGTATCAATCCAAAACCTTTGAAGAACTACGCTTCTTCAACACTCTTGTGAGGTAATTCAAATGACCTGACGAACCGAACCGATAATTGTTCTAACATTCAATTCTACATGCTATGTTCATATTTACATGTACATCCTACCTTATCTCCTCAAATGCTCAAATTTCATCTAACTATGAACTCATTCATGCCATACATTGACACTAGAGCAGTAAGATCCCATAAGGAGATATAAAAATAGAAAATTAAATAGGGTTGAGGATAGTCTACAGCCTAAAATACTCCCAGCATAAAGCTGCCTGTCCCAACAAACATATCTTACTCCAGAGGGAAACTGGATGAATTGATCACTCAACCAGGTAGAATAGAGTATCAGACAGCAATAGCGCATTGTGTAAATTTAAAGCATGACAGGTTGATTCTAAAGGTACCAATTTAAAGCATGACAGTACAAGGATCAAACCCTAAGAACACATCATCAAAGCTAAAAGAAAAGGTGATATATAATAAGATTAAATCTTTTTCATCAGGTAAGGTCCATAAAGTGTAGTATTTGGGAGATAAGTTATGAAGAAATAATCAAAGCTAAACCTCACGACTATCAAACTAATATTTCTCAATTTTTTACGTTTATCAGTGCAAGATATACTGGAAGCTCAGGCTAAGATAGGAGTCAATAAGACTGGAAGCACAGGAACAAAAAAAAAAGAATCAAGTTGCATAAAAACTGTATAACAAAAAGATGCTACAGAACAGTACCCAAGCAAATCGTTCTGTTTCCAACAGCGAGTGCAATAATAGCCCCCATCAAGTTTCTTGCCTTGTCCACTCTGCAGAATACCTGTTCTTTCATCCTTCAGAGCACATTCAAGATGGCATGAGAAACCACAGGTATCCTTTTGTAAGTGTTGGTCCGAACTACACAACAACCAGAGGCTTGGGTCCTTGTTATCATCATAATTGAAACAAATGCAGCATGAACAGCGTTTGCAAAATTTGTCCCTGAGAATAGCCCTGCAAGCTACATTTTGGCAGAAGCGTGGATTATTAGTTGGCCCAGTTACATCAGATGCTGCTGTGTTGTTTGTGATAATCGGTAATCGTGATGGATTGTCACTCTTTCTTGGTCGTTTGGCAGGGGACTGATGGTTATTTGTATTGGGCTCAAGAATTGGTCGTTTGGCAGGGGACTGATTGTTATTTGTATTGGGCTCATGAATTGGCTCTTTCGCTTTCTCTTTCCCTTTCTCTTTCTCTTGCACATGTTCCACTGGACCAGATGATTTTCCAGACACCACCCTGAAGAGATAATCTAGCATTCTCTGCTTAGATAACCCAGTATATTTCCTCTCCCTTCCAAGATCGGAACAAAGAATATCCACAATTTCCCGCCGGGTCCATGACTGGAGCCTGTCAGGAGCACTTTCTGGGCTCTTTGATAAATCACGAACGAGTTCTCGCTTTTCATCCACACTCATCAATCGACATTTAGCAGGATCAATCACTGTTCCTGGAGTAATACAATAATACAACATATTACCATCCATTCAATATATACACAAAAAAAAAATCAAGTTTTTGCAGCATTATAATCAACAATATGCTTAAAAATATAGCCGAAGCATGTCCAAAAGAAACTTTATAGTCATAACACATAATAACAAATCAACAAAGTTGAAGCCCAGAATAGAAACTTTAAATCTATTAGATCCCATAAAGCAATCCAAGGAAAAGATATACTGGTTGTAATGTACTCGTTCCAACATAATCATAGAAACTGATAAACAAACAATAGATAGTGTTGGAACAGAATCATGTGCCATCAAACTTCTTTTGTTTGCCAATGCACATTTATTTACAAGTGTTATGCATGTATACCGTGCATGAGTATGTCAGGTTCAGGTCGCAATGGTTTTTATAAGATAACAAATATCTTAGCCAAAAACATGTTATTAAGGCTCACTTAAACGTCTGAGCAGTCTAGGGATGACGCCATGCCTGATAACTTGACTAACATATGTATGCCGTCCACCTTATGGGTGCAGCATCACAAAATCGTCGCTTTGGTGTCCAAATTGCGGAAAATCACTTGTGGGCACCATATGAGGTGTCATCGGTGGAAAAAAAACTGGAGAAGAAAGGGGAAACAGCAGGAGATTCTGGAGGGAGACAGAAAGAGACGGAGCACGGGAGAAATAGACCACGAGACTGATAAAAGTGTTCAGGGGACAGAGAGAGTGGGATATCTGCAGGATACCGCCCAGGAAGAGGAGTCATCTTGCAGCATCACTGGTCGCAGCGGCCACCTCTGATCGACGCAGCAGCAGGGTACACCACCACCAGTTCGCACTGCAGTAGCAGGGTCTGCTTCCGAAGTCTGATACGCACTCCAGCACAAAGGGGTTGTCGCCTCCAGCCCGCAGTCCAGCGGCGGCGGCCGTCTCTCTTCACTAGTAATGAGCATAAGTCTGCTGCCTCTTTTGCCCTATTTACCCTAGGCAGTTAGGTTTGTGCGGGCTGTTGGGCTCATATGGGTCACCCGGCCTGGTGGCATTTATTTCGTTTCCCCCTTTTTTCCCTTTTTGGTGTGCCAAATCCCACACCTGGCATACTACTATGGTGTCACCAGCCCTTACGCCTTAGCGCGCAAGTGTCCAAATGGTAAGCCTTATCTCGTTTTGCTTCCTTGATAACTATGGTTAAAACTAAAAACAGAAAGAGGTCATTTTTTCCTGCATGTCAGTACAGACTTCCCCATCTCATTTTTGCTGAGTCAGCAACGTCGAACAAGTGGCATCAGTCGCTTACTAGCACAAATTTACAGCATGCATTTGACTAATAGTGTCAGCTACCTCTCAAGCCTTGTGCTCTACCCAAACAGAAGCATTTTGCCCTCAATTTAATACTACATCATATTTGTACATCCCTCCTGCACTACTATTATTTTCACAGGAAAAAGTAACGTTGGAGCCATAGAAAAGGAAAGCATGCAAATATATTCCGTAAATAAAAAAACTAATTGAGCACTCAGTACAGAATATAATAACTCAGTTATAATTTCCCAGTACATATAGGCTTTTCATAACTGACCATTTATAATAGACATGTATGGCATTTCTACCTAACTCAGATTCTGGCACCACATACGAGGCATGTTTTATGGAGTTATGAATGTGTTCCACATACATTCTTAGCTAGTATTAGGAATATTCTACTCGCGTAGCCTCTACCTATAGACAGCAACAATGGAAGGCAAGAAATACACTCTGCTAAAAAACTTAACCCCTCTGTAAATCTGTGTAACAAATGAAGTCAACACACGGTTGCCTCCATCAACCTAAAGTGGACACACCACAAACAAAGCAGCGTGTGCGAATAAAACCCACACAGCCAGGTCAACACGATCAGAATCACCGAATGGGCATCCAAATTCATGAACTGCAACAGTAGCTCCCAGCATATATTATTAGCTAGTATTAGGAAGCTTCTACTTGCATAGCCTCTACCTATAGACATCATGAATGGAAGGCAAGAAATGCACTCTGCTAAGAAACTTAAACCCTCTGTAAAGCTGTATAATGAATGAAATAAACACAGCTTCCTCCATCAACCTAAAGCAGACACACCACCAGGCAAACAAAGCGGCGCATCCGAATAAAAATCCGACATGACCAGGTCAAAAGTGATCGGGATCACCCAATGGGCATCCAAATCCACGAACTGCAACAGTATCCCGCAGCATGTATTATTCGCTAGCATTTGGAACCTTCAACTCGAGTGGCCTCTACCTATAGACAGCATCAATGGAAGGTAGCCTCTACCTATAGACAGCATCAATGGAAGGCAACGAACACATTCTGCTAAGAAACTTAAACCCTCTGTATAGCAAACGAAAATCGACACATGGCTGCCTCCATTCAACCAATCGACACATGGCTGCCTCCATTCAACCTAAAACCGCCAGACCACACCACCTAGGCAAACAAAGCAAAGCAAAGCAACGCATCCGAATAAACATCCCACATGGCCAGGTCAACGCGACTGGAGCCACACAATGGGCATAACCCAAGTCCACGAAGAGCGACGGTATACCCCCCAGTAGCTGAGGTAGGAGGTAGCCACCGACCCAGCCCAGGCCTTTCTCCATGTCCCAAAAGAGATACTTTGCTACCACCAGCGGGTACCAACAAATGAGGCGGCAGCCGTAGACACGTACATCCCCCCGGACAACGACGTAAAGGGCACCGAATCCCCCGGCCGCCCCCGCCCCGCCCCGCCCCGCCCCGGCACTCGCCACGGGCGAACCGGCCGCAATGCGAGTCGCAGCCGCCGCATGCACGCGAATCTAACGTCACCGGCGCCGGCGGCATCCCCGCGCGCCTCCCCCATGAGTCGGCGACTAGACCACCCCGAGCAGCAATTTCAAGCGCGGGCGCCGCGCATGCACGGTAAATCTCGGATTCGCGGCGACGAGAGAGGAGCGCCTCGTGTGGCGCGAGAGGCACGAAGGACGACCCGCCGCCGCCACCCGCGCGCGCGCGCGCGAGAGAGAGCGCCGTGGAAACTCGACGAGCGGAGGCGGACGGTGAAATCCCGCACCGCAGCGGCCAATCGGCACCGGCCGCGCGCGGAGACTCGCGGAGCGAACCACCGGCCGCGCGGATCGAGCCGCCCGCGCGGCGCGGACAAGTACAGGAACAAGGGAACCGTGGAGGGAGAGAGAGGAAGGGACGAGGGGGGCGCTTACCTCCGCCGCGTGGGGGATCCATGGCCGGCAGAATTGCCCGCCGGCGAGGAGGTCGGGGGTGGGTGGGGGAAGAGAGATCTCTCTCCTCTCCTCCCTCGTCTGCTCCCTCTCCTCACTCGCGTGGACTCTTCTCCCCTGTCTCCTCTCCTCCTGGCGTGGAGCTGGCTCTGCTGTCTGCTGCTGCACGACGCCCGCAGGACGCACGCGAGCGAGGTTAACGCCCAGCCTTGGGACTCGGCACGCGGATCAACGACGCGATGTGGTGCCGCTTTTGCGGTGGGCACCCTGGAGCTCCCGCGTATTCCGGACCCGCCCCGCTCCTCTTCCTCCCACCGTCCGCTTCGTTGAACGGGCGGCGGGCGGCCGCTTTGGTTTCGATGGGACGTTATTGTTACGGTCAAATTTGGTTAGGCAGAGAGGGAGAGAGAGAGAGAAGGGATTTTAGCCGAGTGGTGGTACGTCTCCTGCTCGCTCTCGATGACTTGGGATTTTGAGAGGTTGTTGGGCAACTTTTAAACCGGCCGGCGAGGCTAGAATAAGAGGGTCTCTCTGATGTCTATATGCCGTGTAGATGATGTAACAACGACAACACATATTAATGTATTATATTATTACACATACTGCATGTGTTTCGATGTTGTTAGTGAGAACGAAAATCAGTAGCTATGCATACATCCGTGCGCGCCAAATGTGTTTGGCGTAGTGTGCAGGATGTAATTGGGGTTTATATATATATATATAATAACTGAATTTGACACTGACTCGACGGATAGGGCTGATGTCACGGCAAGTGAGATACTTTTTATCGATCATCAGTGTTAGAGGACAGAGAAAATTTGTATGACTATCGTCTTTCTTCTCCTTTAGTGTAATGGACCTCGTGTCTCCGTACACGTGCTAAATAATTCAAGAATGGTATATTATGTTGAATTGAAAAAGAATAGAGGAGAAGAATAGGAAATTTATAAGTGTGCTACGTGGTTCTGGCTATATGAAAATAAGAATAAATGTGATATATTAAAAACAGTAATAAATGTATTTCTAATTATTGTCTTAGTAAGTATATGTGGATATCATTTATTTGGCTAAAATATATGGCATAGTTTTACCTAGATATATGTTGTATCGTCCAAATGCATATATATAGCACTATAGCACCCTGGAGTTATGTAGGCTTATATCCTGTCTGTTTTAGCTTCAAAATCTTGGATTGCGATTTGATGGATGTTAAAAGGTATACAAGCGAAGGGAGCCGAAATTGTCAAACTATAATGCTTTTCTGACGTATGCATGGATGGATATAGACTGGGAGCTATTTGTTTTAGCTTCCACGGCACAATCTACAAAGCTAAGATAAATATCATCTAAAAAGAATCATGGTGCTAGATAGACAAAAGGGACATGTTGAAAGGCACCCATAAGTCGCTCTAGCCCAAAGAAGACAAACAAAGTAGCTCTAATTGTGATTACATGCATGAAATAAATCAATACAACATAGCATTGCGTTGTTGATACGAGTAGCAGTGGAACAACCATCACAGACTACTACTACCTATTAGTACTACCTGTACTCTCGTTTATTTTTCTAAGAACCACCTATCATCCTAGTAACCTTTAGACAAAGTGTGATGTATAAAGTCATGCATGATTGTACTTGATCTTTGTCACTGCTATAAAAGATAAGGCGCCAATTTAATGGTAGCGTCACATACGTATATGGAAGCCGATTTAAAGATAGTTAGCAATGTAATTGTAGCTTTGCTAGAAAGGAAGGGAAAACAAAGAAAGTTTGCATGGCTAGCTACATGGTTTTTGTCTTCAGTTTATGCCATTACATATTTGATCCATTGAAGTAGAAAGGACATATTTGTGTCCCTCTAGGCTGCTCTATCTCGAAAAAGATAAACAAAGTGTCTCTAATCATGATTACATGCATGAAAATAATCAACAAAACATAGTGTTGCATTATTGTTGGTCCGAGCAGCATCGAAACAGTCACCACAAAAACTATACTCCTATGTATTAGTATTACTTACGCTCTTTTTTTTATGTACTACCTTTCATCTCGGTATTACTATTAGTAAACCTTAAGACAAGCATGACATATAATGCCTTGCACGGTTGTGCACCTGCCTCTCGTCATTGCTAGAAAAGACAAGGCATTGATTTAGTGGGTAGTGACACACGAGTACACGAAAGCTGATGAAATATAGTAAACGCTATGGCAAGTGTGATGTATTATTGTTTGCACAGTTGCATATACACATTCGTTATGGCTAGAAAAGCAAGGAGCCAATTTAACGGGTAGCGGCACATGAGTACACAAAAGCTGATGAAAGGTAGTTAGCAATGGAATTATATCTTGGCTAAGAAGAAAGCAAAAACGGAGAGAGTTTGTGTGGTTTTATTGCTTTTGTCTTTCATTTATGCCATGACATCTCTGTAAATCTTAAGATAAGTGTGACATATAACACCTTGCGCAGCTGCACCTAACCCTCATTATGGCTAGAAAGGGTAAGGGACCGATTTAATTGGTAGCAACACACCGATTTACTTGGTTAGAAAGAAAGAAAAATATAGAGAGGATTTGCATGGCCACATACACTACTGGATTCGCCCTCTTTGCCGACTGCTGAAACCAGTCGGCAAAGGAGGAAATGCAGTCGGCAAATGCTTTGCCGACTGCATTTCTTGAGGCAGTCGGCAAAGGGGAGGTGGCAAAGCCCAAGGCGGCAAAGGCCACCTTTGCCAGCTGCCATGAAAGGCAGTCGGCAAAGCCTTTGCCGACTGCCACTCTGGCAGTCGGCAAAGCAAACGCGCACCGTTAGAGGTTTCTTTGCCGACTGCCTAGGTGGCAGTTGGCAAAGAATTTTTTTTTATTTTTTTTAATCGAGGCAAATATTTTTTTTCCTTTATTTTAATCGAAGACCTTTGCCGACTGCCTTTATTGGCAGTCGGCAAAGATTTTTTCTTTTTTTAAAAAAATGTGTATATCTTTGCCAGCTGCCAATTCAGCAGTCGGCAAAGCCTTTGCCGACTGCCTTGTTTCGTGGCAGTCGGCAAAGCTGGGTATTTTGCTTTTTTTTTCCCAGCTTTGCCAGCTGCCGTGGCAGTCGGCAAAGCTGGAAACTGCAGTTTTTTTTTTGCTGTTTGCCGATTTAGCTCACGTGTCGCAGCAACCAAAACACATATATGTACATATCACAGAAATCCACATATACATCACAGAGATTCACAAATAATCCATAACCACAACATCCATCAAGTCGCACGCACGAATGCAACATCCAACAAGTCGCACAAGTCCAACATCCAGCAAAGTTGCAAAAGGGTCTAACATAACAAAGTTACATCCATTATCCAACAACATGCACCGAGCCACTCACTCGTCCTGCGACCAGTCGCCACCACCGTGGTGTGAGGAGCTCCCTGTCGGCCACGAAGACCACCCGGACGGTCCGACCTGCGGCTGTGGAGAAGGTCCAACTGTCGGAGACGGGTTCGAAGCCGCCGACTGCAGCTGTACGGATAAGCGATCTCATTAGTACCTAAGGGATGGCCGCACAAGCGAAAACAATAGATAGGCTGCCAGTAACTCACCGGAGTCCTTACAGGCGAAAGATCAGGGAGTGGAGGGAGAACAACCGGAGGTGGAGTGAACATCACTTGCAACGGAGGGGGTCTGTAGTTAGGGATCTCCAGGCCCTGAAAGTAGCTGGAAATCGAGGAGGCAAACTGCGTCATCTGTTGCTGGGACTGCTGCTGGAAAGCTAGCATCGCCTGCCGATGGGCCTCCTGTTGGGCCGCCAGCTGCTGCCGATAGGCCTCTTCTCGGGCCGCCTCTCTTGCCTGTTGGGCCGCCTGTTGGGCCCGCATCTCTTCCAGTTGGACCTGCAATATTACACAAGCGATGTTTAAACAATGCATAAACATTCGGCAACATATGTAAAACCAATGAACGACGAATAGTTACCTGAAGCGCCGCCATCATCTGTGTGGAGCTTGCCCGCCGAGGTTGTATGGGGACATCGGAGGAGGTACCGGCACTGCTATCCGAACGACGAATCTCACGAAGGGAGGGAACGGTGGCCGGGTCGATGACGCTGTGGGCAATAAGGTACCGGCCGTGCTGCTTCCCTCCTCCCGTCCTCATCAGGACGTCCGTATCGAGGGGCTCGGTCGACGGGTCGTAGTCGGCACCATGGCGCGTGCGAACCGCCTCGGTGTACTGGACCACCCTATCGTAGACGTTTTGGTTGGTGATGGCGTCGGGCCCCCTCGCCGTGTCGTAGACGTTCTCTGGATCTGTCGCCTTGCCCTGGTGAGACAGGATATAGCCCGTGAACTCGTTGATCACCTGGCCGTCATGCGACTGGGTCTGCGAGGAAAACACAAGGACGATTACACGTAATGAGAATGAATGACTCAATCAATTGAATAAATAAACAAATTGGTGTGAAGGGTACCCATGTGTCCATGTACTCTCCGAGAGAGCGGCACCCTTGGTGGTGTGACGGCCCCGCCTTCGCCTTGGCATATCCAGATTTCTTCCTGCGCATCTCGTAAGCCTCCGGTGTTCTCCACCCGTCCACAATCGCCTCCCAGCAGTCCATGTGCATTTTGCACCAATCAGCAGGATACTGCATGCATTACAACGTGCATTTAGGTGAGTAAGAAGATGAATTGGAATGAAATTAGAATTATTGTTTCCTACTTACGAGCATGTAGGCCTCCCTGGGCATGTCAGTTTCTGGGCACTGGATCATCTTCCTCGCATCCGCCTTGTCTAGCTTCTCCTTGAGTACGTTGGCGTGGTAGCTGATGAGGCACTGGACGTGTGCCTCGTAGAACATGTCCTTGAGCCTGATCTGGCAGACCCTGTCCTGCACTACCGACGCCTCATTCTCGTGCCCTGGGTCGCACGTGAAATACTCCTGCATACATATATCATTTATGAGTTGATTATTTCAAGGACATCCAACAAATGCTTAGTAGTGGCAAAGCGGTGCAATGAAGACTCACCCAGAACTCCCTCTTGATCTTGTCGGCAAGGGTGACGTCTCCGTGCACTACCTTGAAGAAGTCTGGCCAGTGCTGGGGCACTTTATCCCTCCCATCTATGGTGACTAGGCCAGGAAAATTCTTCTTAATCAGGAGGCCCAGAATGCCATTAGGATGGCGTCCACCTCTGTTTCCATCCACACGCTTCCAATTGCTGCACAAGTCATTAAGAAGAACTGTTAATCTTGAAGTTCAATTTTCAACATGGCATTTGAACAAGTAAGTGAAAACATGAATGGTTACTTACCTTGGCCCGTCGGGTCGAATCACCGGACGGAAGGCTAGCGTGGGCGCGGCGCTTGGGAGGCGTGTTATCCCACGCTGGTAGGGCCTCCTCGAAGCTGTGGAAGACGAGTCCCCTGCTGTCGCCTCGCTCCCGCCCTGGTCGCCCCCGTCCTCGCCGCCGCCGCCCCCGTCCTCGCCGCCCCCGTCCTCGCCTCCCCCGTCCTCACCGCCCCCGTCCTCGCCGCCGACCGGGGCAAACAGGCGTCTGGTAGAGCGAGTTCTACCCCGCATCTCCTCCAAAGTCTCCTCCTCCTCCAACGCCTCCTCCTCCTCGAAGGCCTCCTCCTCCTCCAACGCCTCCTCCTCCTCTCTCTGGTAGACCGAGTGGACCTTTCTCACTGGTCTCTTCTGTCGTCGTCTACTTCCGCCCGGCATTTTGTCCTATGCCTGCAATGACAAACATTAAACCAATTAGCACAAATAATCGATAAGTATTTGTAAAGAGATGCAAAATGAACGAAACATAATTGCAAAGTAATAATAATCAGAACAATATAGTATTACATGAACTAGAAACCGAAGTCCTGGTCATCACTATCACCATTGTCATCACCTCCTCCACTGTCATCACAATCACTACTGTCGTCTTCACTATCAATATTATCGAAACCTAAGTCCTCATCATCTCCATTACTCTCCTCACCACCTCTATCGTCCTCAACATTTAGGTTGCGATGAGCCCTCCATCGCTCAAGCATCATTAGGTCCTTAGCATCTTGCACCACTTCACCCTCGTCCTCGTCATCATCGATGACGTTGTCTGCTTTCATGCTCATCAGCGAAAGAATGTCTATCTCCAAACGCCCTTCTAGCCCCTCAGGTTGATAGAACTCTCCGCTATCCGCCTTTGGGTCAAAGTTGTAGTCATCATCGATTGGGACAGGCGCTTTACCGCGTGGCGATACCGATTGCACAAGGTACCAACCCGTAAGCCTCTCGTCTTTTTGGCACGTCCATGGGAGATAATAAACTTGCCTGGCCTGCTGAGCCACAATATAGACATCGTCTCCACTATAGACGGAATCCTGTCGAATTTCGACTAGCCCAATGTCATCGGCTCTTCTCATGACATGAGGATCGAACCATTGGCATTTGAACACCACTGGCTTAAGAGCTTTGGGGCCCGGGAAGTCGAGCTGGTATATTTCTTCGACTATGCCATAATAGTCGAGATCATCGTTGCCGGGCGTACAAACTCCTGTGCACGTGGTCTTTCGGCCGGGCCGACTCTCTGAAAGGTCCTTGTTTGGTTTTGGTAATTGAGTGACAACTTAAGTGGACTAATATGTGTTTAAGTGTTGATTACACAGGTGATTAGTCCACAGGTACATGTGTGTGAGCAACTATGCCATGGAGGTGGATATGGCGTGTTGAGTGTTGCTTAGCTCACACATATGGAGATGAAGGAGCTAAACGCATGAGACATGACATGGAGTCATGTGGCTAGGTGGAGAAGATCAAGACGAGGCTTCGCGTCGATGGACCGGTTGCAAGTGTGAAGGGCAAGTCGGGTGATGGCTTGGCGCCGATGGACCAACGCAACGGTGAAGAGCAAGCAAGTCAAGGATCGATGAACCAAAAGCCACGTGATGATATGAAGTGGATCATATCATTCATGAGGTGTTAGTGCATGTGTTGCATTGGCATCGATGGTGTCGGAGACGGTGATGAAGACGGTGATCGAAATGGAAAGCGCAAGGCAAAGGTATAACCTAGGGCATTTCCATTTCACCGGTCTAAGGTTGAGTAGAGAAGTGTTTGACCGGATTTAGGATAGATGGCCGTACTATCAAGAGGGGCAAACTTGTTTGCATATCGGTCATCTAGTGCCACTTGAATGATTTAACTTGCATACGTTGCTAGGATCGAGTGGCGAGGTGAAAAGAGAGAAAATCCTTTGTGAAAATGTTTGTGAAAAGCTAACACACTTGCACTTAAGGTTGAACACTTGTGGTGTTAGCACTTTTGCAAAGGTGAAAGGTGGTTTAGATCTCTTTTTCTCCTGCCGAGCTTGCGAGGCAGGATTTAGAGGTTTTTGGCAAAGTAAAAGGAGCGTCGGACTGTGTGGAGGGATAGCGTCGGACCATTGAGTAGAGTCCGACGCCTAACCCTAGTTCTGGCCAATAGCGAGCGTCGGACGCTCGGTTAACGAGCGTCGGACCATTGCCCGCTTCGGTCCGACGGTGGCGAGCGGTGTCGGCGTGACGCGTGGCGTTCGGGAAAGCGTCGGACGCTAGAGTTTAGTCCGACGGTGAGCGTCGGACTGGAGTCCGACGGTTTTGAGCGCTCGGGGAGCTCTCTGGAAGCGTCGGACCGTGGTGATCATTGGTCCGACGGCTAACCGCGCGAGAGTCCGACGGTGGCCGAGCTGTGGCCCGTCTGTGAGAGTCGGACGGTCCGACGCCTGGAGCTGTGCGCGCGTCGGACCATCGGCTGGAGCGTCCGACGGTTGGAAAAACGGCGCGAGAAATAGCCGTTGTGATCCAACGTTCGACTTCAAACGGCTAGTGACACGTGGCGGCCATCGAGAGCGTCGGACCGTGGGCTTTGGTCCGACGGTGGCGCGCTGGTTCGGTCCGACGGTCGGTCCGACGGCTGTTTTCAGTTGGCAACGGCTCTTTTGAGCTGAGGGCTATAAATAGAGGGTTGTGGCCGGCTGTTGGAGTGGTCTTGCACCTTGGGAATGTGTCTCCCTTGTTTGTGCATGGCTTAGTGCTCTCCAACTCACTTGTGCTCATAGAATTCACAATCGAGGAGTGAGTGATCGATCGATAGTGCGTTGCATTGAGAGATTGCATCGTGTGGCACTAGGTGATCGAGTTGCAAGCCGGTGGTGCTTGTTACTCTTGGAGGTCGCCACCTCCTAGACGGCTTGGTGGCGAGAGGCTCCGTGGAAGCAAGCAAGAAGATTGTGCTTAGCTCCGGAGAAGCTTTGTGAGGGGTTGGAGCTCACCCCGCGGGAGATCGCAAAGAGCATCGCTAGTAGAGCGAGACGTGAAGAGCGACAAGTGGTCCGGCCGAGTCAAGTGCTAGAGCTTGTGGTAAGCACTCCACGTGGGAGAGTGTGACTTGCGGGTCACCACTAGCAAGAGGACCTGCGGCAACCTTGGAGCTTGTCTCAACGGAGGACGTAGCTTGTGGCGACAAGTGAACCTCCGGGAAATAAATCACCGCGTCAACATCTTCCCATCCTTCGCGGTGGTTTGCTCCCTTCTACACAAGTTATTTATATTGTGCATTACTTTATTTGTGTAGTTGTAGTTGCTCTTCTGAGACCGGTTAGCTTGTGTAGCTTGCCACTCACCTTCTTAGTTTGTGTAGCTAAAGTGAGTTGCGCCCTTTGATTTGGATTGTGTATCCTTGTCATTGAGCAAGTAGTGAGCTTAGGTGCTTAGTGCTTTTTGCTTACTAGTTAATAGGAGTTTCCCCGGTGTTTAAAGTACTAGCGCTTAGGTTTGTGTGATCTTGCGCTAGAACGGTTTAGGGAAGCTCAAGCTAGACTTGCACCTTTGCTTCTCGCTAGGATCTTTGGCAAGGTGTTTAGAGTCTTAGTTAGAGGGGTGAATTGTCGCTAGGACCGATTAGGTTTTATTCCGCTGCGATTAGTTGTTATAAAGGACTATTCACCCCCCTCTAGTCCGCCATCTCGACCCTAAACGTGGTATCGGAGCTTGGTCTCTCAATTGCGGTCTTAACCGACCCGAGAGGATGGCGACTTATGGGCTAGATGTTGATTGTCCATACACATTTGATGGCACACACTTTGCACGTTGGAGAAATTGGATGGAATGTAATATTAAATTTATTTCTCCCCAAATGTGGTGGATCGTAGATGTAGGCTTTTCCCATGCGATTGATGAGGACAATCCTACCGAAGCGCAAGGGAAATGCTTACAACTCGGTTACCAAGCTATTAACATGTTTTATAGAGCTTTGGATGATAGCATCTTCGGAAGGATCATGCACTTTGAGACCGCTCATGAAATTTGGGTGTATCTCAATGAAAACTATGGCGCGCTCTCCGAAGATGAAGATGATGCCAAAGATATGAAGCTTGGTGATCAAGAGCACCTTCACAACTCCATGATTGTGAAGAGTTGTTCTTCCTCTTCGTCAAGTGATGATGTTGATACTACCACAAGAGCACTTGACAAGGGAGTTGATAAAGCCACAAGTGATGTACATGATGATTCTACCTCAAGCTCACTTGATGATGGCTATGAGAGTGATGCATCCACAAGCTCTTCATCCTCATCGCATTGCTACACATCACTTGGTGATGGCAAGGTATCAATTGGCAATGTGGTTATTGATTATGATGATCCAAATTTTGAGCTTGTGTGCAAACTCTTTAATGCTTTAGAAAATGAGATGAATAAAACAAAGAATCTGACCAATGAAAACTCTTTTCTAAAGGACACATGTGAACAACAAAAGCATCTACTTTATGTCATGAGTTATTCACATGAGGAGCTAAAATTGACTCATGAGGAGCTTAGTGTTGCTCATGAGAATTTGGTAAAAGACCATGCTTTTCTCACTAAGGAGTTTTCCAATGAAAAATCTAAAACTAGTGAGAGCTCATCACTTGGGTCAAATGATCAATCACATATTGCAACTAACCCTTGTGATGTAGGCATGAAGAGTGTATCCATCTCTTGTGATGATTTATTGGATATGACTTGTTCTTCACAATTACATACTTGTTCTACTTCTATGTCTTGTGAGACTAACCTTTTGAAGGAGAACAATGAGCTCAAAAGTCAAGTGAAGAACATGAGTGACAAAATAGAAAGGTGGAACAACTCAAGTGTCACCATCAATAACATGTTAAAGAATACAAAAATTGTCGGTGACAAGAGTGGCCTTGGGTACATCAAAAAGAAATGGGACATGACCAAAGGTGAAAGAAAGAGAGCTAGAAATGAGAAGAAGCAAGAGCGAGAAAGACTTGCTCATTTCATGTGTTTTATATGCCATGAAATGGGTCATCTAGCTTTGTCATGCCCTACCAAAGAGAAGCCCAAGAAGAAAGAAGAAGTGAGGCTCACACATCCACAATGTCCCAAGTGTAGCACTAGAAGTGATATCCCTTCTACGTGCCTATACAAGAGATTTGTGAGGCCTCAACAAAAGCCACAAGACAAGACACCCCAAGATCAAGTCAAGACCAACCATGAAGTATGCTATGGTGACTTGAAGAAGAAGAAAACAAGAAGGGGTAATGGAAGAGGAAGGCGTCAAACTCATATTCATGATGCCAAGTTGATGATGAGCAAGACTCAAGAGAAGAACAAGATGGCTCACATCAAGTGTTTCAAATGTGAAGACATGGGTCACTTTGCCTCGAAGTGTCCTAACAAGCTTGAGAAGAAGGCTCAAGCAACTCAAGAGAGGCGAGGCAATGAGAAGCACAACATGAGCAAGAAAGAGAAGGCTCAAGCAAAGCAAAAGTGCTACTCATGCCGGGAAAGGGGACACATGGCTAATTCATGTCCCCTAGGTAACACTCCTAAGCCTATTTCAATTCATGCAAATAATTTGCTTAGGAAGGATGACAATGGTACCTCATCGGTTGCTATTGCAAAACATCCCGCTATCCATACTAAGGCAATGCCTAAGTATGTTGCTCCTAACTTGAGAGGACCCAAACTAGTTTGGGTACCATCAAAAAGTGGATGATTGCGTGTAGGTACCATGGCATTGGAGGCTTGATTTAATTGGCATTCATATTGATCATCATATAATGAGTCAAGTCATGATTACTAGTGTAAATCCAAACCAATGCCAAGTCAAATAAAGTGAAGTCCAAGTGCTATAACATACAAGTGCAAAAGTTCAAGTTGTGGGTGGTTCTTTGGACAATTATTTGATGACTTGCAAACAATTGAGTTGAAGCTTGCAAATGGATGATCATGAACTATCAAGGTATATCATTTGTTGATCAAACTTATTTGGATGCATATGAGTTGATTGAATTGGATGAATATGCATATGTTGCTTGCAATAAGAAGTTTAAATGAAATAATTGCTTAGTGATCAAATTTGAGTAGATTTGATTGGATATGATCATAGGATGACTTTTAGTAAGTGGATTGAATGGATATATGTCTTGTGAGAATATTCAAGCTTGTTTACCTCAAGTTTAATTCAATTTGAAGAAGTTTAGCTCAATTGATCAAAATCTGTCCAAAATTGTGAAACTGAGCTAGCTGAGAACAAAGCCGTGTTTGAGTAATCAAAACTATTTGGATTGGCTTGAAAATTGAGATACATGCTCTAGACTTATGGTACAAGTTGCTGTGAAGATCTCATAAGAATTGGATAAGGATTACTTTGGTTTTGGAGCAGTTCTTGTCAACTATAGTGCAGCAGTTTTTGAGCATGTAAACAGTGTAGAGAAAAATAATGGTTGGCAGTCCATACTTGGTCAAATAAAGCTCAAATTTTTTATTTTTTTTTTGGCTGGTAGTAGACTCAAATAAGGTCATCTCCACAAAATTTTATGGTCATTGGACAAGTACATTGGCAGTTATGATCTATTCTCTGAAGTGTACAGAATCTGTCCACAAGAGAGAATTATTGCAAATCTTTGGTATCTCTTGCATTGAAAGGCTCTCAAGTTGGAAATATAATTACAAGTGGTTGAGAGTTATTTGTTTGGTTTTGTATCATGGATATTGGTACTTAAGGGAAGGACAAGACCAAGCAAAGAAAAGATGAAGCTTAAGTCCTAGTGATGATTGGAGAACAATTGAATAGAAAGAAAAGGACTTAAAGAAGTAGAAAGAAAAGGACTTAAAGAAGGAATTCAAGTTGATCATCATGTTAAGTCCTTAGATCAATCAAGCAGAGGCAATTCAAGTAAGTATTGAAGATGTTTCTTTGGAGAGAGGTCACTTCTCCCGATCGTCGGGGTGTGCCGCCTTTTGTAGGTAAACCAAGTGGGTGATGCTTGGATGGCTAACATGGAAGTGGTAATCCGGAGAATCATTGGAGATGCTTAGTTGAAGCAAATCAACAGGGTTGATCTAGAGAGCAAGCAACAAACCAAATAAGAAAATTCATATACATACACATGGTATTAATAATTATTCAAGTGGTATTCTCTCATTTAAGCTTGATCAAGAAAAGAAGCAAGTCAACCACAACATTGAAGCTAGCACTTGACCATATGGGTGAAGAATGGAATTCATGATGATGATTGGTCTTCACCAAGCTATTCAAATGAACTTCACCGTTGCTATTTTGGGAAATTGATTAAAAATGACTATCCTCTACTCCGAGATAGCAAAGGTATTATTGTATGGCATATGCATTCATATTTTGATAAGGACTTGATTAGAGCATATAGTCATACATAGATGAGCATTCATAAAGAAATCAAATGATTTTAACTTCATATGATGCCACTATTGCTTGTATATTTTGTTTGATCTAGTGGGTAAATATGACTTGTTCATGAGCATGCGAACCTAGTGTTTGATCTAGTTAAATGAGCAAAAAGGATCTAATTCAACATAGGCAAGATAACCCCTAGTGGCGTGAAGAAGCTTGTCTTTGGTTCAAACCGAGTTAGATTACTTGTGCAAGTTTGCTAGTTTGAACTAATCAAGAAAGAAGCTCTTGAAAACAATCTAAGTTCAAGAAGCACAAGACAACAATAAAAATGGATATCAAGTTATTTCTTCACGTGATATTCATCTACACGTGGTATTTTCAAGTGGTATCCGACAAGATGTGCAATTGATCCTCAACTTTTAATGATCATCAAGATGAAGACTTCCCACACCAAAAGAGCTCAAAATTCAAGTGGATGACCGATCATATGACATAGGGGAGATACTTATTCATTTGGTATCAAGAGATGCAAGGTCCAACATGTGGTATCTCATTCCTTGGATGGTTTTCAAGTGGTGTCATTCCAACTCAAAATGGTGGTGTCCATCAAATGTGCAAGAATCTACCCTCGACATCCCTACCACACACCTTTGTCACAATAGAGCATTGACTTTTATGGAAATTGATGACAAAGGGGGAGAGATTTGGACAAAGATATGAAATTATGTGATAAGGAAGAGATTTTGGATTACATGATCATGGGGGAGAGATAATCAAGATGGATGAAAGTACGCAATGAACCATCATGGAGGCCGATGATGGGAGAGCAATAGGCCAACAAGAAGGATGATCCACAAAATTTAAAGATTATAAGGGGATCAACATTCTTGGACAAGAGAAGCACACAAGTACGGGGAGCAAGCTCATGGACATGGTTGATTCCATTTTAAATGTGCATATTCATATGCTTGCTTGCATCTGCACTTAGTTTTCTACACATGGTATGTTACTTGTGTGGTGTATGCTAGTATAGGTTTGTATGATGATTTAAATAACTAGCATGCATAGGTTGTTAGCTAGACTTGTGTTTATCAAGTATTTACTAGAACCTTGCCCTTTAATGTTGATCTCATGGGGTATCTAGTATTCTTGCTTGTCTAGCTAATCTTGATGCTAAGGATGGACTTAATGGTGCAACTTCAATTGGCTTCAAGTAATTGGTATCGAGCAATTGGTATCACGCTACAAAGGTTTATTCTATGCACCTTAGCATCACTTAGTAGTGTTGGCACTCCCAAAAGTTTCATATTTATGCATGTGTGAAAATTTGAAACCAAATCATTTAAGCACACATGTAGGGGGAGTTAACACTACCAAGTCGGGTTTTATGGAGCTTATCCAAGTCTAAAGATTTGAGCTTAAAGATAGATAAGTAACATTAAATCCAACCCAAGTTAGTAATTTACGCTTGTGTGAAGAGCTAACTTGGTTAATGCGCTTAATTTCCATATCTTTGTAGAGTTGTCATCAATTACCAAAAAGGGGGAGATTGAAAGGTCCTTGTTTGGTTTTGGTAATTGAGTGACAACTTAAGTGGACTAATATGTGTTTAAGTGTTGATTACACAGGTGATTAGTCCACAGGT
Source organism: Eremochloa ophiuroides (assembly GCA_038502445.1). NCBI lineage: Eukaryota > Viridiplantae > Streptophyta > Magnoliopsida > Poales > Poaceae > Eremochloa > Eremochloa ophiuroides. The sequence goes on from JAHLJS010000005.1 coordinate 7,859,426, forward strand.
ACATGTGTGTGAGCAACTATGCCATGGAGGTGGATATGGCGTGTTGAGTGTTGCTTAGCTCACACATATGGAGATGAAGGAGCTAAACGCATGAGACATGACATGGAGTCATGTGGCTAGGTGGAGAAGATCAAGACGAGGCTTCGCGTCGATGGACCGGTTGCAAGTGTGAAGGGCAAGTCGGGTGATGGCTTGGCGCCGATGGACCAACGCAACGGTGAAGAGCAAGCAAGTCAAGGATCGATGAACCAAAAGCCACGTGATGATATGAAGTGGATCATATCATTCATGAGGTGTTAGTGCATGTGTTGCATTGGCATCGATGGTGTCGGAGACGGTGATGAAGACGGTGATCGAAATGGAAAGCGCAAGGCAAAGGTATAACCTAGGGCATTTCCATTTCACCGGTCTAAGGTTGAGTAGAGAAGTGTTTGACCGGATTTAGGATAGATGGCCGTACTATCAAGAGGGGCAAACTTGTTTGCATATCGGTCATCTAGTGCCACTTGAATGATTTAACTTGCATACGTTGCTAGGATCGAGTGGCGAGGTGAAAAGAGAGAAAATCCTTTGTGAAAATGTTTGTGAAAAGCTAACACACTTGCACTTAAGGTTGAACACTTGTGGTGTTAGCACTTTTGCAAAGGTGAAAGGTGGTTTAGATCTCTTTTTCTCCTGCCGAGCTTGCGAGGCAGGATTTAGAGGTTTTTGGCAAAGTAAAAGGAGCGTCGGACTGTGTGGAGGGATAGCGTCGGACCATTGAGTAGAGTCCGACGCCTAACCCTAGTTCTGGCCAATAGCGAGCGTCGGACGCTCGGTTAACGAGCGTCGGACCATTGCCCGCTTCGGTCCGACGGTGGCGAGCGGTGTCGGCGTGACGCGTGGCGTTCGGGAAAGCGTCGGACGCTAGAGTTTAGTCCGACGGTGAGCGTCGGACTGGAGTCCGACGGTTTTGAGCGCTCGGGGAGCTCTCTGGAAGCGTCGGACCGTGGTGATCATTGGTCCGACGGCTAACCGCGCGAGAGTCCGACGGTGGCCGAGCTGTGGCCCGTCTGTGAGAGTCGGACGGTCCGACGCCTGGAGCTGTGCGCGCGTCGGACCATCGGCTGGAGCGTCCGACGGTTGGAAAAACGGCGCGAGAAATAGCCGTTGTGATCCAACGTTCGACTTCAAACGGCTAGTGACACGTGGCGGCCATCGAGAGCGTCGGACCGTGGGCTTTGGTCCGACGGTGGCGCGCTGGTTCGGTCCGACGGTCGGTCCGACGGCTGTTTTCAGTTGGCAACGGCTCTTTTGAGCTGAGGGCTATAAATAGAGGGTTGTGGCCGGCTGTTGGAGTGGTCTTGCACCTTGGGAATGTGTCTCCCTTGTTTGTGCATGGCTTAGTGCTCTCCAACTCACTTGTGCTCATAGAATTCACAATCGAGGAGTGAGTGATCGATCGATAGTGCGTTGCATTGAGAGATTGCATCGTGTGGCACTAGGTGATCGAGTTGCAAGCCGGTGGTGCTTGTTACTCTTAGAGGTCGCCACCTCCTAGACGGCTTGGTGGCGAGAGGCTCCGTGGAAGCAAGCAAGAAGATTGTGCTTAGCTCCGGAGAAGCTTTGTGAGGGGTTGGAGCTCACCCCGCGGGAGATCGCAAAGAGCATCGCTAGTAGAGCGAGACGTGAAGAGCGACAAGTGGTCCGGCCGAGTCAAGTGCTAGAGCTTGTGGTAAGCACTCCACGTGGGAGAGTGTGACTTGCGGGTCACCACTAGCAAGAGGACCGGCGGCAACCTTGGAGCTTGTCTCAACGGAGGACGTAGCTTGTGGCGACAAGTGAACCTCCGGGAAATAAATCACCGCGTCAACATCTTCCCATCCTTCGCGGTGGTTTGCTCCCTTCTACACAAGTTATTTATATTGTGCATTACTTTATTTGTGTAGTTGTAGTTGCTCTTCTGAGACCGGTTAGCTTGTGTAGCTTGCCACTCACCTTCTTAGTTTGTGTAGCTAAAGTGAGTTGCGCCCTTTGATTTGGATTGTGTATCCTTGTCATTGAGCAAGTAGTGAGCTTAGGTGCTTAGTGCTTTTTGCTTACTAGTTAATAGGAGTTTCCCCGGTGTTTAAAGTACTAGCGCTTAGGTTTGTGTGATCTTGCGCTAGAACGGTTTAGGGAAGCTCAAGCTAGACTTGCACCTTTGCTTCTCGCTAGGATCTTTGGCAAGGTGTTTAGAGTCTTAGTTAGAGGGGTGAATTGTCGCTAGGACCGATTAGGTTTTATTCCGCTGCGATTAGTTGTTATAAAGGACTATTCACCCCCCTCTAGTCCGCCATCTCGACCCTACACTCTCCTCGTAGCTTCTCGTGCGAAAGCGATAGCCAAAATTAAACCTGCACAAAACATAGGCACGAAGGCCAACATTTTCAACGGCGCGAAGGCCGACAACCAAAACGGCACGAAGGCCGACATTCGTAAACGGCACGAAGGCCGACATTCACAACAATCAGCATACCTTCGGTGGAGGAGGGGCGTGCACGCGGAGAAGACGACGCCGAGAACGAGACGGGACGTCGCTGCGTCGGCACCACCTCCTCCTTCTTCTTCTTCCTCTTCTCTTCCCCTTCCCTTTCCTGCTCCTGCTCTTCTTCTCCTCTCCTTCTTCCTCTTCCTCCTTCTTCCCCTTCCTCCTCCTTCTTCTTCCCCTTCCTCGTCCTCCTTACACGGCCAGAAGGGGCGGCGGCGTCGGGCCGGGCCCACGGTGGCGTGGGGCGGCGGGGCAGCAGGGGCGCGGGGCCTGGCCGCGGGACGGTGGCACGCGGCCGGGGGAGCGGGGCTGCAGCCGGTCGCAGCTCCGGGCACGGTCGGCGGCGGGGTCCGGCAGCGGAGCGGATCCGGGAAAGGGGGCGGCGGAGCCGGGGCGGGGGCGCGGCACGCGGGTGGCTCGGGAGCGGGGGCGGCGGATCCGCGGTGGGGGCGCGGCGCGCGGGGGCCGCCGGCGGGGGGCGCGGCGGCCCTGTGGGGTACGGCGGTGGGGGCAGCTCGGGAGAGAGGGCGGCGGATCCGGGACGGGGGCCGGCGGCGGGGGGCGCGGCGGCGCGGTGGGGGACGGCGGGGGGGCGCGGGCGCGGTCGGTGGGCTGCACGGGGCGGCGGCGACGACGAAATACGGCGGCGCGCGCGGGAGTGAAAATGAAATAGCGTTGAGGAAGAAAAGAACGGGCCGGGCCTTATCCGCTCTTTCTTTGCCGACTGCCAACCTAAGCAGTCGGCAAAGAAGTCCACCATGGCAGCCGGCAAAGAAGTCCACCAGGGCAGCCACAAATTTGCCGACTGCTTCGTATGGCAGTCGGCAAAGGGTCCCTTTGCCGACTGCCACACTGAGCAGTCGGTAAATTTGTAATTTTTTTTTGAATTTTTATTTCAAACTTTTTCTGTGGCCTATGTGAAGTGTTTACAGGCACATATTCCAATTTGGGTCCATTTATAAGTTTTTGCTATTTTCTGTGATTTTTTATTTTCCTTGAATTTTCCCCGCATGATCCAAGTTTGAACATTCGCATATGTCTAGGTTTTGGACATTCGACATCGCAACGTGCTCCAAACTTCTTCAAATTTTTATCATAGCGTCCACATGCGATAACATAACACCTCGTCAAGTTTCGTGATTTTTCGATTTTGTGTCGATTTAATATAATTAAAACACACTTCTACCGCACGTGGACGGTCATGTTTCGTGGACAAGACTTTCAAACTTTTGGGTGACTTTATGGACACGGCCTCAAAATAAACTCTCCAACATGAATATCATTTTTTGAATGGCTACATTTCATTATTTCATGCACCTGCAGTTCAATTCTGCACTGTGCGAAAAAATTCAAGTAAATAAAAAAATGAACGAAATATAGTAAACTTTTGTAAAAAGGCTCCACATTTGAACATGTACTCTTACACAATATATATGGGCCAAAAAAAAGTTTGAAACCAAAATTCAAAAAAAAAATTAATACTTTGCCGACTGCCAGCTGGGGCAGTCGGCAAAGGGCCTATTTGCCGACTGCCGCTGATCTGGCAGTCGGCAAAGAGGCCTTCTTTGCCGACTGCCAAACGGCGTGACAGTCGGCAAAGAACACGGAGACGGACGCCATCACGCGTCTTGCAAGGTGTGCCGACTGCTTGCCTTCGCCGACTGCCGGGAGCAAGCTGGCAGTCGGCAAAGACTGTCTTTGCCGACTGCCTTTCTTTGCCAGTTGCTCGGAGCAGGCTGGCAGTCGGCAAAGATTTTCTTTGCCGACTGCCTTCCTTTGCCAACTGTTTTCACTTCTGCAGTCGGTAAAGGTAGTCTTTGCCGACTGCCCTAGATATGGCAGTCGGCAAAGATTCTGGCAGGCGGCAAAGTCCCTGTTTCCCGTAGTGATAGTTTTTGTATTTTATTATGCCATTGCATTGATCCGTCAAGGTAGAAAGGATCTGTTCCATGCCCCTCTTGGCCACTCTAGCTCACAAAAAGAAAAACAAAGTAAATCTAATTGCGATTTCATACATGAAATAAATCAACAGAATGTAGCATTGCATTGTTGATGATACCAACATCGGTGAAACAACCATCACAAACTACTCCTATGTATTAGTACTACCTACACTCTTGCATTTCTTTTCTTAAGAATTCCCTCTCATTCTGGTATTACTATTAGTAAGCCTTAAGACAAGCATGACGTATAACGTCCGCATGGTTATATCTAATCCTTGTCATGTCTGGAAAAGATAAGGCGCCGATTTAACGGGTAGTGGCACATGTGTACATGAAAGCCAATGGAAGATAGCTAGCAATGGAACTATCTCCTGGCTAAGAAGATAGAACAAATAAAGAGTTTGTATATTTGTATGGTTTTTTTTTTATTTATGCCATGACACCTATGTAAACTTTAAGACAAACATGACGTATAACACCTTGCATGGTTGCACCTGATCCTTGTCGTGTCTAGAAAAGAGAAGACACCGATGTAATGGGCATCTATACATGAGTATACAAAAGCTGATGAAAGATAAGTAGCAATGGAATTATAACTTGGGTAGAAAGAAAGAAAAAAAAAGAGATTTCATATAGCTACATGGTTTTTGTGTTTTATTTGTGCAATTGCATTTATCCGTCGAGGTGGAGAGAACCTGTTGTGTGTCCCTCTAAGCCAGCCACTCTAGCTCACAAAAGACAAACAAAATAGTTCTAATCACGAGTACACGCATGAAAAGAATCGATACAACATACTAATTTGCATTATTGTTGTCATGAGAAGTAGCGAAAAAATAATTATATTACCTATATATATATATATATATATATATATATATATATATATATATATATATATATATATATATACTCTCTTTTCCTTTTTTTTTTCTAAGGACTACCTCTCGCGTATTGATATCACCGGCTGCTAGTAAACCTTAAGACAAGTGTGACGTATAAGTTAGAATACCTTGCACGGTTGCACCTAACTCACGTCGTCACATGTTTAGAAAAAAACAAGACACCAATTTAATGGGTAGCGGCACATGAGTACATGGAAGCTGATGAAAGATAGTATTGGAGTTATAACTTAGGTAGAGAGAAAGAAAAACTTAGAGAGTGTGCATGGTCGCAATGGTTTGTGTCTTTTGTTTACGCCATTGCATTAGACATAAAGGACATCCGTCCTAGACCGCTTTGGGTCACAAAAGTTAAATAAAAGTATAGTTCTAATCACAGTTACATTCATGAAAAAGAATCAAGGCGCGCAACATAGCGTTTTGCATTATTATTGGTATGAGCAGAAACAATCGTCACAAAAAAAAACTGACGATCATATGTATTAGTAGGATCTACACCCTTGTTTCTTAATTTCTTTGCCGATTCTGACATTACTACTCTTAACTTTACGATAAGACAAGAGCGTGACGTACAACACGTCTTGCACAGTTACATTTGATCCTAATCATGACTGTACGTCGTCATTGCACGGTTGTAACCTGATTCTCGTCGTGGCTAGCTAGGCTAAAAGGACAAGGCACCGATTTAATTGACGGTGGGACCAGTACATGCTACATCAACACAGCTGACGAAAGATATCAACGCAGCAGACGCTGTATAAATTGTCCCGGTCCGGCACCACGTCCTTGGCAGGGGTTTTTTTTACCGACGGAATACCGCGGTAACCGGCCGGTTACCGGTCATATCGGTCCGGGCCGGTACCGGTACCGGCCGGTTTGAAAAAACCGAAATTTCAAATTTAAAATCGAAGAAAAAAATGGTAAAAAAATTCCTAAAAATACTTCATGATTTATAGATTCCAATGGTGTCAAAATTTTTCAAATTTGACTACATTTAGAAATTTTTTCGAAGTCCCGAAGTAAAAAAAAAGGCCCATTAAATCATGAAGGTCGAAAAATATACTAAACGCACTCAAATTTGAAAAACTTTGACATCATTGAATTCTATAAATCATGAACTATTTTTAGAAATTTTTTCAGCATTTTTTTTAAAAATAAATCTGAAATTTGAAAATGCGACCGGTTACCACCAAACCGGTCGGTAAACCGCTCAAACCGGCCGGTAACCGGTCAAACCGGCCGGTATACCGGTCCGGAACCGATTGAACTGGGGTTCAAACTCAAAATTTGAATTCGACCGGTTTCTACCGGTAACCGATCAAACCGGACCGGTATACCGGTACCGCCGGCCGGCGGTTACCGGCTACCGGTCGGTAAAAATAACCCTGGTCCTTGGCACCCATATTTCCCCCATCATGCGCGATGAATTGATGATGATGCACCGCGGCCCGGCGCCCCGGCATCGGCCTGGCAGGTGGGGCCCAGCCACGGCAGGCCGTGCACAGGCAGACGACAGGCAGGCAGGGCAGGCAGGCTGGCTGGCCTCGTGGTGACGTGGTGGTGCCGCCAATGCCATGCCAACCAACTGCCACTGTGCCAGGAGCTAGCTCAGTCAGGAACAGCAGCAGCACGGGACCGAGAAGCAAATACGGCGGACCGGGAGGGACCTCCCCGCATATATAGGATGATAGATAGGGCGCCCTGCCCGCTAATCATGAGCACTAATCATAATCGCGTTGGTCAAGCAAGCAAATACTAGCAAATGACAGCCAGCGGCCCCAATCTGAATCCGGAGCAGTAGTATGGTGGAGTATACAATTATTTTATTCGGGTGAGAGAGAACCTATGGGAACGGGCCGGGATTAGTAGATTTCATTAATTAACTGCATTAATATAGTGCGGAGGAAGATGAGGTGGTGGGGCTACTGAGCCGGTGTGACGAGAGCGTGTGTTAATTAATTAATTAATTAACGGAACGGAGGAGGCCGTGACGCTTCAAGATGCGCGCCAACGACTCAGCCAGCCACAGTAGCAGCACCACGGAGTCGGAGTGGCTGCCATGTGGACCCCGCAGGAGCCGGGACCACGGTGCAGACGTGCACTTCGATCCACTGCTGCGGAGGATATCTGTCCCGTACGTCGTCCCGTCCCCTGTTTCTCCGTTCCGCTTCCCTGTATTTCTCCTAGTCCGTATTTGGACTTTTGCGCGATGCAAAAAAAAAATATAATATTGGCTCTGTTCTCTTCAACTAAACATCATATATTTTTCAGCTCTGGAACAGTCTTTCTCCTCACAACAAATCAGGTTCAGCCCAAATTAACCCAGCTTTTCAGTTGAAGCGAACAGAGCCATTGTATACAAGTTTCAAAATGAAAAAAAGTCTAACACAGGCCATTTTCGACTGCACCGTACGGAGTAGTCCAGTATTCCTCTCTTTTTCCTACTCTAAAACACAAACCGTCAATTGACACTGACACGTCAAATCTTGTTATTCGATCGAGCTATCGTTCGATCTGCTTGTTATTTTTAGAAATGAACTAATTAATAAACACGGTCTTCATATACATCGCACACTACATAGAAACATGCATGTATCAGCTCTTGGTTGTCATCACATCACCACGGCGGGTGATGACGAACGTACAACCGATAATGATCGAGTTTTGGCCAGCCGGCCTTAGCGAGGATTACTTGCACGTAACAGAGAGTAGTAGGAAAAGGTGACATGTCACATTAGTCCTCCTATATACTAATAATCATGCAGTAGTACTGTATCATCTATATCCTCCTACGTAACCGTAGGCACACACCTATATGTACGGCTATACCGATATATTTAATATAGAACCCACACTACTAGCTTAGCGCTTCTGGTGTATGCACCATTATATTGCAAAAAAAAAAAAATCGATAGAATCATTCTCGCATCCATCATCAGTGGGATATTCTCTCCATAAAAAAAATATTGTTTTTGACTTTCAGCATCATGTTCGACCATTTATTTTATCAAAATCTTCGTGCAAATTAAAAAATAAATAAATTATTATTAAAATATTATTAATGATAAAATAAATCATAATAAGATAAATAATATTTATAATTTTTTTAATAACAGATAGTTAAATAAGATGTCTAAAATTCGAAAACGGAGGCAGTATATACACTAGTATGGTTGTGCCGCCGGCCGGTATAGGAATACTACTATACAGAAATAAATAGAATAGTGCAGTACGTGTGCGAGACAGCGAGAGGTGAGGTGGGTGCGGCTGTTGTCGTTGATGGCCGCTGTATTTAACCGCTACTCCTACTTGCTACCCGTACGTACTGTACGTGCTAGCTGATGGATGGATCGGAGAAGTGATGGCCGATGCAATAGAAATTGGCAATGGCATGGCAATGACAATGGCGTATCGTGTCGCCGCCGGCCCCACCCACCCCACCCATGCATATCCTTTTTCCCTCTTGTCTTGCACGGATCGGAGAGAGAGACTCGATGGAGGCATACGTCGGCTTCCGCCGGGATATTGTGGATGCCCCGGCCCCAAAACGAGACAGGATCAGTGAATTGTTGCTGCCTGTGTTGTGTCATTGTGTGTGACGGCCAGAGTGAGCGATCGAGTGGATGGAAAAAAAGAAAAAAAAACCCAGAAGACTCTCCGGTCCGGTGTCCACCTCCACGGCTCCCTCGGCATGTTAAGCCTCTTGACTGGGGGCTAAAAATAAATATTGATTTTAATTTATACTAATTTATTATGAGAGTAAAATAATATTAAAATGCTAATTTTGACTAAGCTTATACTGATATGTTTTGAAAGCGAAATGTTAAAAAAAAACACTCATTTGACTTTGAATAAATCTAAAAGTAGGTCTTACTTTTCGGTAGAAGTAGTAAGTATAGTTGTTTTGACTTTTTATTCCCTCTGACCCTGTATTGCAAGGCTTACAAATCTAGCGACGTACGTTCCATGCATGCTCGAGAGTCCCAATGGGAAAAACAACAAATTAATGTTGAGTGTACGCTACTAAAAATTAGTGGTCATCAAGAGAGACTGCAATGTTCGCCATCGCAATCATGAACCAAGGCAAGGTACCACACACCTACTATCACAATTTATCACTAGGCCCTTTGCTTTTCTCTCGCTCGGCCCTTTCTTTCCCCAGCTACAATGCGCAGAGGCGAAAAAGGGCGCCGTCGAGGCGAACCGGGTTGCCGGCACCGAATCCATCGGTCCCTCTCCTCTCCGGCGCCCGCCGCGGCGGCGGAGAGGGGAGTGGACCATGGATCCGGCGCCTGGCTGTAGATAGGTTAGGTAGGTTTCTATGTAGGCCTAGGGTTAGCTCGTCGCGGCGGCGCGGCGGTGCTAGGGTTTCCTCGGCGGCGGTCGTCGACGGCTGTTGGGGGATCTTTTGCCGGCGAATAAAGGGCTCCGGCGCGACTGGCGGTGCGGGCTGGTCTGGCGTCGTCGTCGAAGGCTCCTGTCTGTGCGGCGGCGATGGCGGATCGGGTGCGGTCGCGAGTTATGTGAGCCTTGCTTCTGCCTGCGTTTGGGGGAACCTCTGTACATCCGCGTGGGTGTGCGGCTTGTCCTCGTTGCCGGGCTCCTCGGCGGCGGTGGGCTCCTTTTCCGGTCGCTGGTCTTCCGGCCGGCCACGGCGGATTTCTTCCCCTGCCTGGCCGTCATGGGGGTGGCCGATACTCTTTCAACGGCTACGATTCGTCTAGAGGTCTGGGCGATGGCGTTTGCGGCTTCTCCAATGCGTGGACCTCCATGGCGGGCGGGGAGGTGCACTTGGACCGACGGGATGTCGGCGGCGAACAGGGCTTTCGAGAGGTGGAAGACGAGCTGTACCTTGGTCTCAGCTGTAATTTTCCTTTTCTTTGGGGTCCTGATTGTAAAAGGGTGGATGTACTGTGCTCTTGCTTAATATATTTCCCCTTTTCGCAAAAAAAATTTATCACTAGGCCCTTTAATGTATCCGTATATACACACCTATCTATTTGGCGCTCTATTTGTGTATTTGCCTTCCACTTTTGATGAAGGTCTAGATTTCTTAGGAATTAGAAAGCGCACCGTCTGACTAACGATATCCTTACTCGCAATACGTAAGTATTAGAGCCATACTAAAAAACAATTTACCTATTAGATCCTATTCACACACACACGGAGTTTGTTCTCCGTTGTTTGTCTCACAGGTAGAGTTTTATTTCAAAATTTGTTCTCCGCAGTTTGTCTCGCAGGTAGAGCTTCATTTAAAAATCCAGAGAAGCTAAAGAAAGAATCCCAAAAATATTAGGTTTAATGTCACATCGGTAATTGATGGTAGAGATAGAAGTACAACATATAAGACGAGGCAAGCCTCACCTAACTAACAACACCCGCTAAATAGAGCTTTTATAATTACGATTTTTAACATAAATAATATATACTACTAATATAGCATAGAAGATCAATTAGCAGTGTTCTCACAAGCCATCTATTTGCTTTAAAAACAAGAGGACGTTTGACCTCCGCGTTCTAGCTACTTATGCCCTTATATAGTTGTACTTGCACTGCTCCGTCCTAAAAAGATTTCATTTTAGACGATATGGTCAATGCCAGGTTTATTTCATTTTTATTAACTTTACCAAAGTATTATAGACATGTATATTTATAAATAATACTTATTTAATATATATAAATCTCAGCCAAACTTTAAATCAATTAACTTAGCATGACTTTAATTTACAAAAAGGATGTTAGGACGAAGGGAATTAATATATCACAAAATTTTATTCAGCTTGTTGCGTCGTTCCACGTTATGCTCGGATCCTGCACGGCTAGTGGTAGAGAAGAATATAGATCGAGATCAATATAGTGAGGATATATATCTAGCCGTGCATGCGTGGGAGATCCACGAAATTCGCTCTGACTCGGTTTATGGGAGAAATGGTCTTTGACTGAGTCAGAGATCACTTAGGAGTAAATTCTAACGAAGAAAACGCAACAATGCACTGCATGCAGTTCTCACGTCAACCTCCTCCATCATATTCATCTACAGTATCGTATCGTTGCATTGCCATTAATTCCCTTGCAACTAGACCCCTGGAACAACCCAAATATCTCTAGAGCGCAGCTGCGCAAGCAAGCATACCCTATCCTACATGGTGTCTGGTCGCTGGTGTTCAGGTCAGGTAAAGGTTGCATGCAAATATGCAATGTACGTAGGGCGTAAATAATCATTATTGGAGATAGATCATTTATAGGGTCGTAATAATCTTAAATTTATAGGGTCTAGATATGTCTTCAACCAATTGACCGCCTCCGGAGATAGATCATTATTGGAGGCCGACACCTTAAAACAACCGCCTCCGTAAACTAAGTTTTAGAGGCGGTTGTCTTTAAGACACCCGTCTTCGTAAATCCATTATTTTTGGAGGCAGTTTTTCTTAAAAAAAACAACCACCTCCGTAAATACACTTTTGGAGACGATTGGACTTGTGCCCACCTCCAAAAATATTTGGTCACCGCCATCTAAAATTATTTTTATAATTGTGCAATCATAAAGTATAAGACATGAAGTAATGGAGTACTAAGGGGGTGTTTGGATTGCTCTACAAACTCTGCTCCACAAACTCCACTATAGAGCAGCTCCACCAACTCCATGTTTTTTGTGGAGCACCTCTTTAGGTGCTCTCAGGACTCCACCTTTTTTTCCTGGAGCTACGTGCGTGGAGCTGGACCCGTTTGGCATAAAATTTATGGAGTGGAGCTGAAAAACGTATGTAACACCCCTGGTGTTACGATAACTAAAACCTGCTATGTCATCATGATTTCATACAAATCATCTTGCATAAACTCATTTTTACTATGCATTCAGTAGAATAAATTTTTATTTTCACATGTGATTGTGCATAGGTGCCTTAAAGTGATCTGGTTATGTTAATATTTGTGTATGTCTGTGGGATAAAAATAAAATTAAAGAAATTTAAAAGGAATCATTTATAAATCCTAATTCGGACCCTAAACCCTAAATTAAAAACTAAATAGAATTAGGGGTTGGGTCTTAAACAAAATTTGTAAATATTTAAAAGTTGAGTAACTTCTATTTAGGACAATTTTAAAGTTATTAAAAAGAATTTCAAATAAAACCCTAATCTATGCTTAAAGATCTAAATTTGAAGTACAAATTCAAAAACTATCAAGAATTTGATCAAACACTTTTCATGGAAGTTGTAAATCTTTTCAAATGGAACAACTTTTATATTTGGGGATTTCCAAGTTATTGATCTAAATTTTAAATAAAATTCAAACTGGTGTTTAAAGATTCAAATTTAAAATGTTATTTTAAAAATTATCAGGAATTTGACCAAACTCATTGAATAAAAGTTGTAGGCCTTGAAAAATAGGACAACTTTCATATTTGTATATTTTCAAGTTGTTGAGAAAAGTTTTGAGAATTTAAATGAATTTCAAATCAAGTTTTTACCCCCTTTTAATTTATTCAAAAATTATTCAAAATTTCAAACTTCTTCCGAAACAAAAGTTGTTCAGTTTGAATTTGCCTACCATTCTTATTTTGGGAATTTTTCGAATTTATATGTAAAATAAAAAGTAATTTTGAAAAATATAAAAAGGGGATAGTACAAGCTACAGTAGTAGGGGACCCGGTCCTCTGCTCTGCTCGCGGCTCTGCCCGCGTGCGCATGCTGGCCGCCGGCACTGCCCGGGGTCGGCCAGCCGCCTGTCGACGGCATAGTGAGGTCGTGGGGGTCCTGGACATATTCTGCCTCTTTCGTTGCCCCTATAAAGCACCACCGTCGCCGTTTTCTCTCTCCCCGTCACCATTGCCGCCGCGGGGAAGCTCTCGCCCGCCGGCCAAATTTGCCTCCCTCAGTTAGCCACTATCCAATTCCCTCCATGTGCAAACCCTTCAAGTCGTAGAGTATCGGTGGAGCCATCCCTTGCATGCGCTCGTCGTCCGAAGCACCCTGGCGAACCCTCTTCTTCCTCGCGGTCGGCAGAGCACCGCCGAGCTCCATCTCGCCGTGGTCGGGTTTGTCTAGGATAACCCTTGATCCTCCGTCTTCTGTTCAAGTTTGTAATTGATGCCGTGGGTGTGGTCGACTTGACGTTCTGAACTCTACTGCATCAGGCACACTGGAACGTGATCGTTACCGCCGGTGCGCACCGCCGAAACTACCGGTGGCGCCGACGATCCCACTCCACGTTGTCCGTGCCTCAGCTAGGGTGCGCATCGCAGCTTGGTGAGTTTCTTGAAGCTCTAGGGGTAACCGGTTGGGTTCCTTGTGGTCCGGTGTGGCCGGAACGCCACTCACCGCCGTGTGCCGGCCGACCCGCCATGACCATCGCGGGGCGTGTTCCTGAGCACCAGTCACTGAGTGGAGGGGTCGGTCTAGAGCGTGAGCTAATGGGGGAGCTCGGGGTTGGGTTTGCCATCGCCGGAACGGCCGCCACCGGCTAGCCACCGCGGTCAGCGCCGCTACGCGCGCGGGGGTGCACGCTGGAGAGGGAGTATGTAATACCCCGGGTATTACGGCTAATTAATTATGACATGTCATCATGTCTATTATTAAGCATCTGCATATGGTTATGCTTAGGGACTTTAGAGTGACTAATTTATGAATGTTATTGATGTTGCAATTGAATCCTTAATTGGTGATTAAACATAAAAGCGAAAGAAAATCTAAATTAAGTCCTAATCGGACCCTAAAACTCTAAATCAAAATCTACCAAGAATCAGGTGATGGTGTCTTAATAAAAGTTGTAGATATTTTTAAATGGAACAACTTTTATTTTGGGTGTTTTTAAAGTTCTTTAATAGAAATTTAAATTAAACCCTAATTACTACTTTGAAATTCAAATTTGAAATTCTAATTTAAAAACTATAGAGAATATGACTAAACTACCTTAATGAAAGTTGTCAATATCAACTAATAGAACAACTTTTATCTTGGAAGATTTTCATGTTGTTGAGAATAAATTGGAGAATTTAATGGAATTAGAAATGAAATTCAAATGTTAGTTTTACCCCTTTTTGAATATCTTCAAAATTATTCAAAATCTGAGTTTGGTCCCAAAACCAAAGTTGTGCAGAATTCAAAACTCTACAACTTTCATATTGGCCAAATCTCGAGTTGCTACACAGTTTGTGGAGTATTGGACAGAAAACAGTGTGAGAGTGGATTAACTACGCTACAGTAGTCTGCCCCTCTTCCTGTTCGAGCACGGCCACGGCCGCCCGACCGCGCCGCGCGAGCGCCGCACCGCCCGTGCCGGCCGGCAGCGTGCTGCCCGCCGTAGCCGGGCTAGTAGGGGACCCCGCGCCGCTCCGAATCGCCCCTGCCCCCTCCTTACTCGCCTTAAAAACGCCCTGCCGCCCCACTGTCGCTCTTCCTCCCCTCTCGGTCGCCGCCATGCTAGCCTCGGTGCCCAGCAAAATTCGTCCTCACCGAGCCATCACCACCCTCTCCATCTTGCAGCTAGCTAACTAGCTCCCTTGCGCTTCGATTGCATCCAGTGGTGCAAGCCGTGGTGCCCCGAACGTGCCGGAACGCTCGACGACGTCCTCGCGGGTGATCGGAGCGCCGCCGCAGCCATCCCCCACGCGTCTAGCTTGTTGCAGTGAGCCTCTTCTCCCTCGGTCTCACGTTTTGGACTCCCTGGTCCATGGTGAGGCTCATGCTTGCGACGGTTTTCCATTTTGTCCCCTAGGATCGTCGGAACGGGAAGCACACCGCCGGTGAACGCCGCTGTAGCCGCGGCCATCGTCACGCTCACGCCTCGGCACCGCCTCGAGCTCGACCTCCTAGTCAAACGAACCCACGGTGAGCTCCTGAATCGATTGCACCCTTCACTTTGAACACTATCGCCCTGACCTCGCCGGAGTGCGGCGTACCGCCGCGGCCGGGCCCCCATGCTCGCGGCTGGACAGAACCCTAGGTCCCAGTAGCCCCACTACCTACTTCAATGGATGCGCTAGGGTCTGGGGAACACGTTGGTGCTGTCGGTTTGGCCGGAGACCTCGGCGGCGGCGAGCTAGCGCCGGTGAGAGCTGGCGGATCGCCGGTCAGCACCCGTGTGCGTATGGGAAGGGCCTCGGGTTAAAAGAAAAGGAAATTCAGGGGGTTACGTGTAAGGCCTGTGACTCATATGAATAGTAGCACTAGGACCGCGGGTTGAGCGTTGAGTTTTTCAGGGGGTTTTTGGCAAAACCGCCAGGCCATGCGCGCGCGGGCCGCTCTGGGCCGGCCTGTGCCGAGCTGGGCCACCCCGGGCTGAAATGGATTTGTTTCATTTTAGCGAATTTCAAATAGAATTTCTGATTTATAGCTAAATGGAATAGTAGTGTTATTTGTTATTTTCATAGGAATATTTTTGTTGAACTAAAAATCATGAAAATAATTGTGGGTACTCTCTGAAGCATGTAGTATTTTATAAAAATATTAAATATAAGATTTGGACACCTTCTGCAGGAACTAAAAATCAGTATATTAATTAATAAATGCAACTTTGGATAATTTTAATAAATTCCAGATTAATCCAAAAATTATGAAAATTTATATGGCACTGTTTTAGGGTAGAACCTATCTGTTGGTTAAGTTTGGGCTCAATTGAAAACTGTTTGAGCACTTGCTAATTAAATATTGTGTTAATTGGATAATAAAATTGATTTAAGCACATAATCCATGTAATGTGTGTGATTTTTGCATTGATTGGGTTCATGGATCTTTCACCATGGTGATCCTTGACAAAAGTAGTGATGTCACTTATAGTTGTAGTACAGCTGTGCAGCAGCTTTCTATGGCTGTTAAAATGGTCAATAAAACAAAATATGAAAACACCGTCTTGCATTCTGTAAAACGTTTACAACTTTACCGTGAAGGAAAGTTGTTCTCAAGGTCTAAATGGTTTACTTTTGAGCATTTTATTCATTATCTTCATACCATACTAAGCATGCATCATTGCATACGTGTAGTGCCCGTCACCGAGGAAGTCCAAGTCGAGGTCACTGCTGAGGAGATCACTCCGGAGGTCGTCCAGGGATTCGACATCTGCGGAACCGAGCCCGACCCGACGCTGTACGCAATCCAAGGCAAGCCCCGGTGCATTCAGCCCCGTCTTGTGTTTTATAAAATATTTATAACTTGAGTCTATTATTGCATTAGGTGGTTAGGAGTTGTTTGTCACCTATATTGTTGCATTACCTGCCTTGATATATAATACCCCGAAAACCTGTTTAAAAATAAAAATGTTCAAAAATGCTTAGCCCTGCTTAATCAATTCAAATTTACATAAAAAGGCTATTTTTGACCTATGGGAATGTGATAATTACGAATCATGAGAAAGAAGAAAGGGACATGAGTCCGTTCGGGGATTGTGTACTTGGGTAGCAGCCCCAATGCATCGTAACCGACGAAAAGGGGTTTTCCGTTCGTTGGTTGTGAATTTGGGTTAGAGTCCCAATGCTTGACCATTGGCGGGAAAGGGATTTGAAAACCGTTGGGACAATTGTATTTGGGTTAGAGTCCCAATGCAATATCGCCGGAGGAAAAAGAATTAGGGACCGTTCATTGTAGGCCTGCTGTGATCGAGACTTTGTAACTAGCCACATACTATGGAAAGCTCTGACTCCGGTGGCTCTACTACTTGAACCGACAACCACGCACTGAGAGTGGAGAGATGGCGAGAGCAGCGTGTACCCTCGTGGCCGACATGCCTGGAGAGGAGAGGAGTACTGTGTTCTCGGGTGGCGCAAGACCGGTTCAGGGGTAGAAAAGCCGTGGTAGCCGGGGTTGGTGTATGCAAGCTTAAGTGCTACATATGCAGTGTGGATAGAGATCTCCAGCTGGGTACTAATCGATTCGAATCGTCGTTGCTCCTCGGATATGGAGACTTGATCCTTTGACCTACAACTGAAAGTGGTTCGGAAATAAGTGTTTTGAGAATGATTAAAGAATTGGAAAGTATGATGAAATATGACGATGAACTGGGAATATCGTGTTATGACTAAAATAAAATTTGAGATAAAAAATGGAGATAGGTTAATAAAGCTTTTCCGTAAAATGCTTTGATTCTTGCTAGAGCCTTACCTTGACTTCCCTCAGCCTGCATTTCTGTGTCTCACTCTTTTTCTTAGTCCGGTAAGTCTTGCGGAGTACCCCAGTACTCAGGGTTTGTTAACCCCATGTTGCAGGGATACAGCAGTCGGAGGTCTGTCTCGCCCCCTGCTGTGTGACAGTGGTCCAGGAGGGAAGTGAGGAGGAGTAAGATTGAATCCATGGGCAGGATTCTTATCATTAAATATTTAATTATGTTGTATCGCCGTTCCACTGCTACTTATTTTATTTATGATCTGTAATAATTGCACCTTAATCTTATCTGGACAAATGGTTTGTAATCTAAGAACCTTATAATCTTTCCGCGCTTTTACTCTGATGTAATTTGTTATGAAATGTTGTAATTCTGTAATGGCTTCGCAATGGGATCCTGTCGGAGGAAATCAGGCGCTAATGTAGCCCGGCAGGACCTGCTAGATTATTTGGGACACGGGCCCGGCTGTCAGAGGTCATTAGTGACAATAGCAGGTACCTTTGGGCCATGTGATTTAGACGGTTCTGTTACAGAGTAGGAGAGCAGTTAGCTGAGTGGGCCATGTTGGGCCGACCCAGTAGCGCTGGGCCGCGCTAAGTAAGGAAGAGGGAGAGCTGAGGCAGTGCTGCGGGCCGTATGGGCCGAAGTAGGCCGGCCTGTGACGCTGGCCCGAACCGGTTAATGAGTTTTTCTATTTCTGATTTATATTTTTGATGTATTGTGGAACACATAGTTAATTTCGAGGTAATATTTTTAGAGCTCCATAAATTCTGCAAATAATTGTGTGGTTTCCCTGTGGTATAAAGTACTTAGGAAAAATATGAAACTTGAATTTTGGGCACTTTCTGTAAATGGTAAAAATATATATTTTAATTTATAAATGCTATTTCTATGATTTTTGTAGTCCAAAGTATTAATCCAAAAATCATGAAAATTAATATGGCACTATGTTAGGCTAAGACCTATCTGTATAAAAAGTTTGGGCTCAAATGAAAATAGTTTACTTAATTACTATTTAATACTTTATAAGTCGGTTAATAAAATGAATAGAAATCTTCATCAATTTAGGGATTTGTGTGAATTGGGATTGTGTGTTAATCTTGGGTCATTATCATGTGCTAACCCTTGGTGTCTTGCTAACTTGATAGGGCTTAAGTTAATCATGTTTATTAAGATATTTAAAGGAACTTCAAGTCGGTAGACTAATGGTTAATTAAAACATTAATAGTTTATATTGTACACATGTGATATGTAATACCCCGGGTATTACGGCTAATTAATTTTGACATGTCATCATGTTTAGAATTAAGCATTTGCATTTGATTATGCTTAGGGTCATTAGAGTGGTTCATTGACAAATGCCTTGGATGTTGTGATTGAATTATCATTTGAGGATTTAAAATAAATCAAAAAGGAAAAATTCAAATTGGGCCCTAATCGGACCCCAAAACCCCAAATCAAAATCTACTTGGAATTTGGTGATGGTCACTTAATAGAAGTTGTAGATCTTTTTATATCGAACAACTTTTATTTTGGGTGTTTTTGAAGTTCTTTAATAGAAATTCAAATTAAACCCTAATTACCACTTTGAAATTCAAATTTGAAATGCCAATTTAAAAACTATTGAGAATCTGACCAAACTCATTTAATGAAAGTTGTAAAGCTCTTCAAGTAGGACAACTTCTATTTTGACAATTTTTCAAGTTGTTAAATAAATTTAAAAGTAATTTTAAAATTTCAGATTGAAATTCAAAACCCTCTTTTACCCCCTTTTGAATAGTTTCTAAATTATTCAAAATTTGGAGTTGATCCCCTTAATCAAAGTTGTTTAGAATTTGGAACTCTACAACTTTGGTGTTTACACCTTTTCATGTTGTTATACAAAATCTGGCGGAATGGGTCAAAAACCGGTTGAATGGCATTCACAAGAGCTACAGTACTCTGCCCCCGTCCTCTGTTCGCGCACAGTCGCGGCCGCCGCCGTGTCGCGCGCGCGCGCCGCCGTCCGTGCCGGCCGGGATCGTGTCCCCGGGGCCGTTTCCCGTGCTGGAGATCGCGCACCGCCCTATGCCGCTTCTGTCCCTCCCTCTGGTCGGCTTAAAGGGCGACGACATCCCCCTCCGTGCCCTCACCCTTTCCCGACCCCGCCGCACCCGCCTCGGCTTCGAGCCAAAAATCGGCCGCACTCCGACCTCCTCACCCAAATTCCACTCGTCTCTAGCCTCACTGGGTTCTTGAACACGACTTGTGCCTTTGTGGTTCGGCTTCCGTGCGTCGAGGGTCCCGGAACGCTCGCCGTCGTCTTCGGGCCCGGCGGAGCACCGCCGCAGCCACCTCTCTCGCGTCGAGCTCGCGGTGGTGAGTCTCTCTGCCTTAGACTTCCCGTTTGCGACTCTAGGAGTCATACCTTAACTCATGCTCGCAGCGGCATTCCATTTTGTCCCCTAGAATCTCCTGAACGCGACTTCGCCGTGGAGGCCGAGCCGCTGCACGCCGCCGCCGTCGTCTTGCTCGCTGCTCCGCTCCATCTCAGCCTCGGCCAGCCGTCGGAATAGAGCCGTGGTGAGCTCCTGATCATTCCTGGCCCTTTTCCTTTAGTTCCCCGGCGTCCCCGCGGCCGGAACATGGTCGCCGTGCCGCCGCGGGTGTGCGCACGCGCGGCCGCGCGAGGTGGAAGAAGGAGCTGACAGGCGGGCCCGGCCTGTCAGCGTCCCTGGGTGCGCGCGCGCGCGCGGGTGAACGCGCGGGTGGAGTTGGGCCGGCCCGATGATGTTGGGCCGCCTCGGGCCGAAGCGTTTTCTCTATTTTGGAGGGATTTCCAGTGGATTTTCCATTTTAATTTTGAATGAATAGTACTTACATTTGTCATTTTTATAGGAATATTCCTGTTCATCTAAAAATTATAAAAATAATTGTGGGTACTCTCTGGAGCATGTAGTATTTTATAAAAATACTAGATATAGTGTTTGGATGTGATCTGTGGGAACTAAAAATCAGTATATTAATTAGTAAATGTGACTTTGAGCAATTTTAATAAATTCCAGAATTATCCAAAAATCATGAAAATTTATGTGGTACCATTTTTGAGTAAGATCTATCTGTTGGGTAAGTTTGAGCTCATTTGGAAATTGTTAGGACACTTGTTTATTAGTTGTGAGGTATTTGATCAGTATAATTAATCTAAGCAAATAATCCCTGTTGTTTGGTGTGATTTTGGATTGATTGGTTTCAAGGGTCTTTCACCATAGTGATCCTTGACAGAAGTATTAGGGTCGCTTGTTAGTTGTAGTAAAGCTATGTAGCGGCTTTCTGTGACCGTTAAAATGGTCAATAAAACAAAAGTAGGAAACATTGTTTTTACCTTCCGTAAATTGTTTACAACTTTACCGTGAAGGAAAGTTGTACTCAAGATCTTAAAGGTTTACTTTCAAGCATTTCATTTGTTGTCCTCATGCCATGCTAAGCATACATCATTGCATACGTGTAGTGCCCGTTCCCGAGGAGGTCCAGGTCGAGACTACTACTGAGGAGGCCACTCCAGAAGTCATCCAAGGGTTCGACATCTGCGGGACTGATCCCGACCCGACACTGTACACGATTCAAGGCAAGCCCCGGTGCATTCAGCCCCGCCTTGTTTTATAAAATTATTTATCACTTGAGTCTATTATTGCATTAGGTTGTTAGGAGTTGTTTGTCTCCTATATTGATGCATTACCTGCCTTGATACATATTATCCCGGAAACCTGTTTAAAAATAAAAATATTCAAAAATGCTTAGCCCTGCTTAATCAATTTAGATTTGTATAAAAAGACTATTTTGACCCATGAAAATGTGACAATTAGGAATCTTGAGAAAAGGAAAAAGGGGTATGAGTCCGTTCGGAAATTGTGTACTTGGGTAGCAGCCCCGATGCACCGTATCCGTCGGAAAGGGATTTTCCGTTCGTTGGTTGTGAATTTGGGTTAGAGTCCCAATGCTTGACCATCGGCGGAAAGAGGGAGTTGAAAACCGTTGGGACACTTGTACTTGGGTTAGAGTCCCAATGCAATGCCACCGGCGGAAAAAGAATTAGGGACCGTTCGTTGTAGGCCTGCTGTGATCGAGAACTTGCAACTAGCCACATACTACGGAAAGCTCTGACTCCGGTGGCTCTACTACTTGAACCGACAACCACGCACTGGGAGTGGAGAGATGGCGAGAGCAGCGTGTACCCTCGTGTCCGGCGTGCCTGGAGAGGAGAGGAGTACTGTGTTCTCGGGTGGCGCAGGACCGGTTCAGGGGTAGAAAAGATCGTGGTAGCCGGAGTTGGTATATGCAAGCTTAAGTGCTACATATACAGTGTGGATAGGGATCCCCAGCTGGGTACTAACCGATTCGAATCGTCGTTGCTCCTCGGATATGGAGACTTGATCCTTTGACCTACAATTGAAAAGTGGTTCGAAACTAGGTGTTTTTGAGAATGAGTAAGAATTTTGAAGGTATAATGATATATGAAAAGGAATTTGGAATTATGGATATGATTAAAATAAGACTGAGTTAAAACTATTGAAATGAGATAGTAATGCTTTTCTGCAAAACTCTTGACTCTT
Organism: Eremochloa ophiuroides; assembly: GCA_038502445.1. Taxonomy (NCBI): domain Eukaryota; kingdom Viridiplantae; phylum Streptophyta; class Magnoliopsida; order Poales; family Poaceae; genus Eremochloa; species Eremochloa ophiuroides. Next base: position 7,881,459 of record JAHLJS010000005.1, read on the forward strand.
GCTCCAGCCTTACCTTGACTCCCCTCAGCCTGCATTCCTGAGTCTCAATCCTTTTTCTTAGTCGGGTAAGTCTTGCGGAGTACCCCAGTACTCAAGGTTTGTTAACCCCATGTTGCAGGGACGCAGCAGCCGGAGGTTTGTTTCGCCCCTTGCTGTGTAACAGTGGTACAGGAGGGATGTGAGGAGGAGTAATATCGAACCCGTGGGCAGGGTTCTTATCGTTAAATGCTTAATAATGTTGTATCGTCATTCTACTGCTACTTATTTTAATTATGGTCTGTAATATTCGCACTTCAATCGTATTTGGACAAACGGTTTGTAATCTAAGTACCTTATAATCTTTCCGCATTTTCACTCTGATGTAATTTATTATGAAATGTTGTAATTCTGTAATGACTTCACAATGGGATCCTGTTGGAGAAAATCGGGCGCTAATGTAGCCCGGCAGAACCTTCTAGATCATTTGGGACGCGGACCCGCTGTCAGAGGTCATGAGTGACAATGACAGGCGTCTGTGGGCCATGTGATTTAGGCGGTTCTGTCACATGATAATAGGATTTTTATGAATCACTTAAGTGAGTACTGGCCATTATTATAGGAGAGCTAGTTCAACTTTCAACAACTGTTAAAATAGTCAATAAACCAAAGTAGTTGATACTCGATAGTAATTAGTTTCGTTGATTTGTAACTTTATCGTGAAAGGAAGTTGTACTCAACTTTTAAATTAAGTTTACTTTTATTGATCAGTGATTTTGTGTATTTTCTGCACCATGGCATACATATCATCATGTTAAGCATTGCATTGTTATTTCCTGTAGTGAACGCACGGTGATTATTATCAGAAGCAAGTCCCGAGTAAGGTTTTCACTCGGTGGGCGTGTATCTTTTTCGGTGGTTGACTTCAGGGTCCTATCTACTTCAAGCAACAGGCAAGCCCTAGTGCATTCAGGCTCTTCCTTATGATTTACAAAATGTTTATAACTTGAGTTAATCTACTGCATTAAGTTTATAGGAGTTGATTCATAACCCAATTGATGCATTATCAACCTTGACCACTGAAATACCTTAAAACCATTTTAAAATAAAATGTTTGAAAAATGCTTAGCCCTACTAAATTAATTTAGTTTTGCACAAAATGCTATTTTTCAGCGATGGTGATATATTAATGACTAGTTCATGAAAAAGGAATATGGTTATGTTCTCGTTCGGTGGCAGTGCACCTGATCAGTACATCGTCACCGACGGGAAGGGATTTTCCATTCGGTGGGCCATATGATTGGGTTAGAGTCCCAACTTATCGTCGCCGACGGAAAAGGGTTGTGAAAACCGGGTGGTACCCAGTGTACTTGGGTTAGAGTCCCAATGCATGGTTTCCAACGGAAAAATAATTTAGGGACCGTTCGTTGTCGGCCTGCTGTGATCGAGACTTTTTGCAACTAGCCACATACTTCGGGAAGCCCTATCTCCGGTGGCTCTATTGCTTGAACCGACAGCCATACACTGGGAGTGGAGAGATGGCGAGAGTAGCGTGTACCCTCGTGGCCGTCGTGTCTGGAGACGAGAGGAGTACTGTGCTCTCGGGTGGCGCAGGACCGGTTCAGGGATAGAAAAGTCGTGGTAGACGGGGTTGGCATATGCAAGCTTAGGTGCTACATATGCAGTGTGGATAGGGATCCCCAGCTGGGTATTAATCGATTCGAATCGTCGTTGCTCCTCGGTTATGGAGATTTGATCCTCACACCTACATCGAAAAGTGATTCGGAACTAGAATGTTTTTTGAAAATGAATATGTAATTGGAATTGAAGGAGATATATGAAAGGATTGAGAACTATTGATCTTGATTATAATAATATTAATTAAAATACTGAATATAGGATTAGTATTGCTTTTCTGAAAAATACTTTGACTCTTACTAAAGCCTTACCTTGACTCCCCTCAGCCTGCATTCCTGAGTCTCACTCCTTTTTCTTAGTCGGGTAAGTCTTGCGGAGTACCCCAGTACTCAGGGTTTGTTAACCCCCTGTTGCAGGTGAGTTGAGTGTACAGTTTCACGTGGGACCGTGCCGGGTGACGGATCGTGCATGGATGAAGTTGTGTATAACCCTTGGACAGGGTGTCTAGTTGTATGATGCTACTCCACTACGAAACTCTGGTTTGGGATAATGTAATTTATATTTGTAATCTATGTTATGTAATACTTCCGCACTTTGTATTCTGATTCAAATTATTTGTGTAAACTGTTGTAATACTTGCAATGTCTTTACAATGAGATCCTCGAGTAAATTAGGGTTTCCGAGAAAACTCGGCAGACCACCTAGGTCATGGGGAATTCGTGCAGACTGGTCGTGGGTCCTTAGGGACGATGACAGTGCACGTGGGCCCTATGATTAAGGCGGTTCTGTCACAACGTAGAGCAGAGCAGTCGCAAACACCCTCTAATATATGGTCTATTATTTTTTTAAGCGTGGCTCGTTTGGCTCCAAGCAGCTCGTGAGTTAGCTCGAGTTAGCTCGTTATATCTAACGAGCTAATTAAAATCTTGGCTCGACTCGGCTCGTTATTGTAACGAGCCGAGTCGAGCTGAGCCAAGTCAACTACAAGCTGAGTGAGCTAACGAGATTCGAGTTCTTTTGTCCACTTTTACACCCAACTACTAGTGCAAATGGAGAAGTGATTCTCTGCTAATCCTCACTTAATTAGTTGGCATTTTGAACGTTTGGATGATTAGAAGTGATTTTTTTTAGAAGTTGTAGCTAGAGTTCTACCAAAATACCAAACGACGCCTGAGAGTTTGTCCAGGGCCTGAGAGTTTGTCCCTGCTAGACTAACTCCAACAATAGAACCCAAACGCAAAATAGGTACCGCACAGTGCATTTGAGTCTCAAAACCAGCCTGCAACAGCTGACCCAGTCCGCTCACCCATTTTGCGTTCGGGCCAGATGGAGAGGCAAAAATGCCTCCTCCGAGAGAGAGGACGCAAACTCTGCTCGCTGCTAGTGGTGGGCCCGCAGCGAGGAGCATGCATCGCCGGCGAGGAGGGGGGCAAGGCGAGCAACGGCGCGCGTCGTGGTGGTCCACGGCGGGTCATGGCCGGCGTGTCGAGGCAGACCGTGGCGAGGAGGGGAAGCGACGGTGGGGAGGCGGGATCTGCTGGCCGCGCCGCCCGCCTATGGCCGCCGCCTCGCCGTCTTCCGCTCCCTGCTCGACGAGGCAATAGAGGAGGGGGCCGGCCGCGGGCGAGTTTCCGCCGTGCCGGTGCCGGGGGAGGAGGGGGCCGGCCGCGGCCGCAGCCACGTCGGTGCACCGCCGTGGCGGGGCGCAGCCACTGCCAGCGGGCGACCCGCCCGTGCCGGGAGTCGGGAGAGGAGGGGCCGGCCGCGGGCGAGCTCCGCCGTGCCGGTGCCGGTGCCGGTGCCGGGGAGGAGGGGGCACGGGCCTGCCGCCGTACGAGCGACCTCCGCCCTGTTTCTACTGCGACTCCGCGAGACGAGGAAGAATAAAGAGGAAAGATATCTACGTCTGCTATTGGAGAGATAGAATTAATGGGTCACGTTCCTTTACATTATACGTCACCCATATCGATTTTGGGTCGTGCATTTGGGTGGGCAGCATTGGAAATAGTCTTAGCAGGACCATCCTCGTCCGACACGATGCAGCAGTCTGCCTCACAGGAGCGTTGCTTTCGTCCTTCGGGGCGCCACCGCCCAGCAGTGTCCACTGTCCACTGCACTGTGTGGATAAGCTTCAGCCTCCAAGCTATACTACTCCCCGGCCCCACCTGGATCTCATCTGCCGCCAACCCAGTGACCCAGTCTTGTCGCCCATAATGACCACGATTAAAGCATGAGCTCTGCTGTATAATAAAAAAAAAATCTGCTACTGCTAGGAGTACATCTGCAAGCAAACTTTCCTATGGTAAAAACCTTTTTCGTCTAATCGTCTTTCTCGCTGTTCCCTCCATCCCATAATAAACATAATTATGTGATTTTTGCGAATCATATTTGACAGTTCGTTTTATTTAAGTTTTTTTTACAAATAATAAATTAAACAAATCATTATAAAAATATCTCTAACAATAAAATAAGTCATAACAAAACAAATAATATTTATTAAATTTTTTTAAATAAAACGAACAGTCAAACGTGAATTACAGAAGTCAAAGAATTGCGTTTATTATGGAACGGAAGAAGTATGTTTTTTTTTTTGACAATATCAAATCTAGGTTTGACTGCCGTCTGCCGACCTTTCTCGCAGTGCAACGGCGACGGGCAGCGGTACAAGTGCACTGGTCAAAAGTCAAAGTAGAAAGTTATTAGTCAGTTAGTCACCAAGCCGTCGTTTTTTCACTGAAAGCCTACTCCCAAATTGACTGTCACCGTCGCTATACGTGTCACAAAATTGACTCGATTTTTAAAAAATACGTTTAATATTTGTATTTCCAAATAAATTTATTAAAAAACTAGATTTAAATATCTTTCGAATGATACTAAATGTGTATTATAAATATTAATACTTTTTAATATATATAATTACCGGTAGTTGTTTCTCGAGAAGCGCAAGCGACAAATATTTTGAAATGAGGAGAGTAAGGATGCGTTTGGTAGGGTTCTGTTTCACCGAAAAAACACTTGAAACGCTAAAACGTTTCAGTTTCAATCGAGAAACGTTTTTGTTAGAAACACCAAACCGTTTGGCCGAAATGTTTCGCAAACGATTTCCCAAGCCTAGTTCAAAATCCTGAAACTTTTGAAGTGTTTCAGCGCTGAAACGTTTTAGTGTTTCAGCGCTGAAACGTTTTAGTGTTTCAACCGTTTGGCAGGGATTCAAGTGTTTTAGCTGTGAAACTGAAACGTTTCACCCAGCCAAACGCACCCTAAGTTTGAAGAGGACCAAAGTGCATGAGGTTCAGATGTGCACCTAAAAGGTAGCACTAGTAAAGATTACTATAATTTATACAAGTTCCAGAAAAAACACTCAATAATGGTCGAAGCGATGATGACCAGACAAACATTATTGGGCACATGAACAAGAACAACGCATTTGGTACGGCGATGAAATAGAACAACTCAAAAACCAACATCATCAGAAGTGTAGCAATCCGGAAAGGAGGATTACCATCTCGGACCAATAGCCTTTTGCTGGGCCGGTGACAGTCAGCTCACTAGGCCTGGCCCAAAATGCACATTTTATATTTCTTTTTCTACCCGCACGTTTCTCTAGACTTGACAGCCGTGAGATTGTTAGGCTAGTTTCATAGGGGGTTTCAGCTGAGTTAGTAGTCTATTTGCCCTTGAAATGAAATCTGAGAGTATGAGCAAGAATCAAGAGTACTGCAGTAGTGTATTGTATTGGCTTTATATTGGCAAACCTTCAGGAAACAATAGATTGTATTGGCTTAAATATTTTACATGGGACAAGTGTTTTACGTACATATCATGGTGCTAGAATATACACAGGTTCCTTGGAGAGTTGGAGCACATGGTTCTTTTGTACATGAACTATCTTTCTTTCAGGCATCATGGTGCTTTTTTTCGGAAACGTGCGTTGCACGTGTCGCATTAAGAGAAGATGGAGTTCGCGGTTGCAAACCGACCGTCCAAAACAATGTGCCACGGACAAGTTGGACAACACACAAAACACAAATCGCCGGCTCAAACGGCGTCGCTAGAAGAGGTGTCCTACTAAGAAAAAGGCTGTTTTTCCTCCTCCTCGTTAACAGACCGTGCACGGGCTACATCCCGGGGAGCGTGGCGAGGGCCCGGAACCCCACCGAAACCCACTCCGCAGCCTCGTCCTGCACCCGCTGAACGATGGTTGCAGGGTCGCTGGCGATGGCGTCGAAGGTCCGTCTGTTCCGCTCCTTTCAGATGACCCAGGAGACAAGCAGCACCATGGAATCGAAAGCCCTTCGCAGCAGCTCCGGTAGCAGCGTTTCAGATGACCCAGGAGACAAGCGGCACCATGGAATCGAAAGCCCTTCGCAGCAGCTCCGGTAGCAGCGATTGGGTGTGCAGCCACCAGTCAGATAATCGATCCGCGGGCGTAGGACATAACCCACTGAACCCCGGCCGCGTTAGGAGGCGGTGCCATACCTCAAGGGTGAAAACACAGGATGCGAGAAGGTGGTCGGCATGCTCCGGCTCCTGGGCGCACAGGGCGCAGGAGTCGTCCTGCTGCAGGCCATGACGCTTCCTTCTTTCAGCCGTCCAGAGACGACCGTGGAGAAAGAGCCAGAAGTAGCATCCGTCAGCCGACCATTTCCACCGGATGCTATCCTGCACCGAGTGGTCGAGGTGCACGTCTTCGAGCAAGGTCTACAGCCTGAGGAACTGAGTGGTGAAGGGCACCGTTGAGGCTGCCACGGCGTCCCAGGCCCATTGGTTGCCATCCAAGGCTTCCCTGACCGTACGACGACGTCGTCTGGCCGGCACTGAAAGGAAGACCATCCAAGGCATCATGGTGCTGTATGCAATTTACTCGTGTAGCTCCAGGGCGTGGCGTTAGGTAAAATATATCTTAAAGCTTTTACTCATCCCTATTTTCTTTTGCCTAAACCTTGTGCGCCTGTACTGCTTTCTAATTTTTCTAATTGGAATGTTCACTATGTACATCATGTACTTGTATCCGCTCCGAATGTCAAGAGCTAGCAATGAGACTAACAGACAATTCTTTTCTATTGTTTGGGACATCAGGTAGTTTACTGAACTTGACTGAAATCTGTGCAGTCGTTATATGGCTACCCAAATTGAAATCCAGGCTCTATTTTTCATGGCTATGAGATGTTCCCTGAGTTTGTTGAAACAAGACCTTGATCCCAACTTTGCGAACCACATCGCAAAACATGATCCAAGCTTTGTGCCACCATTTGCACTGCTTCTATCTCCACAAGACTGAAGAGTACTCACAGACAACTTTGAAGAAGTTCAATGTGATACGCGAATCAATACCTGATTGGATATTTGATTTCATGCCTAGCCGGGGTGGATGCCTGGCAACATTAGTCCTGCAAGGATGGATTTCCACTGGTTTTGCTTAGGCACCTTCATTGCAATTCTGTCATCATTGGCGACCGGAGAGCAGACCGAAGCAATACTGGATCTTGTGGAGAAGCGCCGGCAAGAACTCATTGGTGAGATGCCAGATGCCACACTCAAGATCTGTTACCCAGCAATGGAAAATTAGGAATGGCAAATAGTCACGGGATGCAACCCGAAGAGGCTCATGGCCAGGTGAGAGTGCTTTGGAAACTTGAGATGGAGCGACAATAACTTAGTTCATTTTGCGTTTTGTGGTTTATGGAGTAAGTAGTTATATTACCAAATAGAATAAACGTACGTGAATTGGTATAAACATCTTTGGGTTTAGAATCTACTGACCAACTTCTGGTAGAGAAGATAGCATATATAGACATTCAAAGTTGTCCTAACTTAGAACAATGCAAGCTAATAATATGAAGTTCTTGGTTTGGCGAATCTACTATACCTAAATAGAAGGAATCCATTAGCATATTTTTCTGCGATCTCATGAAGCCACGTCATCAAACGGGTCCCGCAACTCACTAACCATGCATGTGCATCTAGCTAATTAAAGCATCTCCCCCATCCGCTGGCATAGATGTTCACATTTCACGAATGCATTTGTGTATGTTGCACTTCACCTCCTGCGCACTACCCCATTCGCTGCTGCATGTTTGGTCTCCAATCTCCATAGGTGTAATTCAGTTTTTCTGCTATAAAAATGAAAAAATAAGCACATAGATTAGCCCCAATCCCTCCTGCTCTCCGGCTGGATCGATGATGTCTTCCCTTGCAGTCTGCTGCAGCCCCTTCCACAATATTCAGTTGGCTTTCTTAGCCATGACGCATAAGGACAGCCGCCATCTTCAGGAGTGGAGGATGGCTGTGCACATCGGTGCGCAGATTGAAGGAGGATTTGGCCGGAGCCAGCGTGCTAGAGATCAGCGGCACTGGAGGAGGATTCGGCTAGCACCAGCTTGCCAGATATTAAGGCCATGTACCGTCGTCTGGCACGTCGACGCACGTGGACGCCGCCCCATAACCAAGCATCACTCGACGAGGGCTCATCCTGTCACATGCGACTGCAACTGCCTCCTCCTCTTCTCTACCATAGGTTGTTCTTCTGCTCTACATCGAGATTCTATTGATGAAAAAAAACTTGCTGGATAGAGACAGATGCATTCTAGGGATAGAAACGGCGTAGACGCGACCATGCACGTGGGAGATAAACGAATGGGCCTGCGGAGGCCCTCTACGGGTGAGGCCACTGCTGAATTTTCCTTTTTAAGGGTATGATGTTTTTTCACGTGAGTATATAGTACTTTAGCCCATGGTTTATATGTTGATTTTATTTTATGTATTTTTTTCTGAGGCCAACAAACATCACTCATCAATAATTCCCCATATAAAAATAGAGATGAGCTACACACAGATGGCTACTTATCAATTCCAAGAAATATTACAATATATCACAATGGATGAACTACATAGCTGGCTACTTTAATGATGTGATTTTTTAAGAAATATTACTGGATAGATTGATACCCGACTACCAAGGCAGGTAGAAGGATGCTTCAAAAGCACTTTTTTCAATAAAATATACAACGCAACACAATTTTCGCTATGATGTATTTCCCTTTGTATACATATACAATGCTACAAAATCCCCGCAGCAACGCGCGGGGTATTATCTAGTTGATATAATTTTACGAGTATGTATATGAATGTTCAATCTTGGCGGGACAAGCAATGGAGCGGAGATTGTCAACTTTCTCTAAGGGAAGTGATATTAAACCAACAATGGTTCGTGCTGATTCATGCTCTATAATAAATCAAAATGCGGTACACTGCTCTGCTTAGATCCAATGCTCTAATTGCTATTTCGTGATGAACTCTTAATTGCTATTTATTGCTAAATTCATATGTGCTTCTTCATTTGGTTTTTCTGCAGATGAAATGTAGGATTCCAATCAATGGCAGTGTCTAGTGTGTCTAGAAACTATATATTGTGTGAATACAAGGTTGATATGTGTTTTTGTGGTTCGGGTTTGTGATGAAAGATTATAAACGGGTATTACGCAACATGTCTCTTGGCTTGTGGTGCTTAGGTCTGGAGCTCGGAGAAGGTAAAAGTCAAGAGGGTTCATGCCGATGGACTAAGAGCGGTGAAGGATAGATGTTGAGACTTGAACCGAGGGACTGGAGAAGCCTGGCGACTAATCGTGGTGGCTAACATGTGGGGGCATCGACGAGCGAAAGAGCACATGGTGGTGTACCATGGGCCGGCGCGATCGAGGAGTGGTCGGACACGACCCAAGATGTAGGGGACACGTCAGATACTCGTGGAGGTTTGGTGGTTGAGCCCAAAACCACCCTGAAAGCCCTAATTTGGTTTTGGCTATTGATGAAACCTATTAACTAACCCTGTGTCTAAGTGTTGTAATTACAAGAATGGTTAGTGGACCAAGTGAGGAGCTATGACGACATCTATGCAAGTGGTGTAACCCCATCAACATGTCTAGATCAAGTGCTCCTCGTCTTGGGATCTGGAGAAGAGCTCAAGGCAAAGGTATATTTCATAGGGCTCTTTTCATTTTAGTAATCAAGACACTATAGAGAGTGTGGTAATGTTTAGGATAGATAGTCGTACTATAAAGAGGAGAGTTAATCTATAGTCAAAACGGTTATCAAGTGCCACTAGTTGATTTAGATCATGCATTGCATTTAGATCTAGTGGCTAACTCAAAACCTTTGCGAAAGACTTTGAAAATGGCTAACACACCTTGAAAATTGTTTTACATAACATAATTGTTAGCACACACAAGCAAAGGAGAACACAGGAGCTCAATCTCACTAAAAATAGATCGTCGAACGCTAAGGTGCACTGAGCACCGGACCAAGGCTCACTGTCCGACGGCTAACACTAGCCCTGCAGTTCGAGAGAGCACCGGACACTACTCGTTTGCCCGACAACCTCCGTCGAACAGTGTCGAACGAACTTTTTGCTCTCTAGGAGCTCTCTGGAAGCGTCGGACGACACAGCTCTATAGTCCGATGGCCATTGTCCGACAGCACTAGGCGATTTCCTCTCAGTATAACGCCTAGTACCAGTGCGCGGGTATACTCGGTTCAAAGCATCGGACGCTAACGCTTTGTCCGGTGACCACCGTCGGATAGATTCTGACAAGTTTTGAGCTTTTCCGGAGCTCTTTGGAACGCGTCAGACGCTAGACTCTAATAGTCCAATGCTCGCGCTATTTGTATCCGACGATCCCGTCCGAAGAGGAGTTCGTGGCACCAACGATTGATTTCAAAGAGTAACATACACGTGATAGTGCACGATTAGACGATTCAAAGGCATTGGACGGAAACTCTTAGTCCGATGGACCCTGACCGAGCGTCCGACGACACACAGAGGAGGTAACGACTATGTTGGTTTGTGTGGCTCTATAAATAATCCATGGCCGACTCTTGCTCACTCTCTTCCCCAACTCTTTGAGATACCCAGTGAGCACCCTCCAAGCACTCTAACTCACCTTGATTACTTCAATCTCATTCATAGTGAGCTAGAGTTCAATCAAGTGCATTGCATTGATCCATTTCATCCATTGGCACTGGTTGATCGTGTTGGCTACGGGTTTCTTTTGTTTCTCTTGGTGATTGCCATCACCTAGATGGCTTGGAGCAGCGGAGAAGGTTTGGTGGAGTTGGTGATTGTCTCCGGCCATCCTTGGTGGATTTGTGAGGGGTTTGTACCTTTTCCTGGTGAAGAGCCAAAGGTAACCATAGTGTATTTCTCGTGTCATTGAGTTACCGTGCTCGTGGTAGGTTCTTGTGGCGCTTATTGTTGAACTTGACATTGGTTGTCAATTAGCCTCCGAACCACCGAGTAGTGGTTGCACAACGGGGACTAGCGTGCCAGCAAGCACGTGAACCTCGGGATAAATTCTTGGTCTCCATTGTTTTGGTTTTTCAGATTTCATTGTGATCACCACCATCGAGTGATTGATATATTCTTGTTGGTGATTGGCTAAATCGTCGCTACTCGGTGGTATAATCTTCCTCACTACACTTTACTTATTTGCAATACTTTGTAGTGGTAGTGTTACTAGCTTGTCGACCTAGGAGTAACTAGCTCTTGCAACCTAGACTAGATTGTGTGATATTAGAGACATACCTTAGAACGGGTAGGAGGCTTGCACTTTTGAGTAGGCTAGCGCAAAATTGACTTCGCTTGTTATTATACTAACCCTTTGGTTGAGTGTTGTTTATAGACTTTTTTTAATAGGCTATTCACCGTACCCCCTCTAGCCTTTTAGGACCTTTCACCCCCCAGAAGAGTTTATGGGTTTGAGCCTCAAACCTGAGCGGAGCTTTCGAGGAAGCGTGGTGGCACATGGCAGAATCCTAGAGGTTGCGTCAAGGTGACAACAAGTTCAGGCAGGAAGCGAGGCCATTAGATCAGATCAGTAGAGAGGGTTGTTCCATAATGACTTAGGGTTAGCTAGTTCACCTAGTAATTAGTAGATTAAACAGGGGCCTTAAGTGAAAAAAGTAATAGGCATCCATAAATAGGAGAGCGCTGCCCACTCCCTCCCTCATCTCTCCCATTTTTCATTTCTTCTGTCTTCTAGTTTCTCTTCCTGTTAGGTCCTTCTGAAAGAGGTCCACAAATTCTAGAATTTTGTGTAAGGAACAATATTTTGATGCAGGAATGATGGCTCTTACCACCTCGTGTCCTTCGAGATTCAATTTGTCAGATGCTTATGTTATTCCCGTCCGTGTTCTTCGCGTTCATTGTTTTTCTCCTTTCTTATGTGGCTCATAGATTTGAGACCGTTAATTCATTCTTTTTGATCTAAGATGAAGTAGTATGTGAGTTTAACCTTTCCACTAAATGAAATTAACCAATTTCTCACGAGTTACCTCACTAATGTACACGACAATTTAGCATGTTCAAGTGTCAGTGGGCTTCCAACTCTGCAGTTGTACAGATCCTCAAATAGTCTCCTAAAATCATATATGCCCATCATTATGTTACCCACATTGTCTTCAGGAGAAATATTCTGTTTCTAAGTGCCTTCACTAGTGTCACATCATTAGCAGCCATGTAATTCTCAAGCTTAGTATCTGATTTGATCTCATATGCTCCATTTGGCCCTCTCAATCCCATTCATATAAATAGATGTCGGTCACTTATCACCAGCTCAAGGGATTTGTTACTGTATTCAAGCACTCAAAAATACGTTCATCGGCTAACAGCATTGCAAAAGAGACTTATACCTGCGCTGTAACTCGGAACACCTCTTTACCATCCATCCCGTCCAAGCAAATAGTTACCTTTTGTCTGAGAGATTAGCTAACTAGACACTACTGGTCTACTACTATTGATGTAGAGATATTGTCTATAGTTTATAACAAACTAAAAGTAAGAACTATGGACTTGATCTACTACTATTTGTGAGCGAAAGGAGTTAAATAATGTGTACAAAACTCTAACTAAAAAACAAAAGAGCTTTGCTTCCCCTCGGAGCGTCTGACGCTCGGACCTAAACGCCCACTGCACTCTACCCAACCCCCTCCTCTCTCTCCAAGCGTCGCCCGGTGCCTCACACCCCATTGCTACTGTGCATCCACAACATGTGCGTGGGCCCTAGCTGCATGGCATGAAGCGCACCTGTTGCGCCGCTTCATCTGTAGCTGGCTGCTCGCTCATGCCATGCTGTGCTGCTTCCCATGCCTTGTTGTTGACCTACTACTCCCTCTTCCCCTTCCCGCATCTCAATGAGTCCATCGTTCATCTGAAAAGCCCTAGTTTGGTTTGGCAATTGATGAAATCCTAATTGCTAACCTAGATTGCTAAGTGTAGATTAGGCAAAGGTTAAGTACATGATGGATAAGATGGATCAGGGTGAGTAAAGATCAAGTGGAGAAATGGTGAAAAAGAAGAGGACAAGAAGTTAGAGGCAAAGGTTAAGTACATGATGGATAAGATGGATCAGGGTGAGTAAAGATTCAAGTGGAGAAATGGTGAAAAAGAAGGGACAAGAAGTTAGAGGCCTAAGGTAAAAAGAAAAATAGCTCTTTGTTTCGACGATCAAGACTCTTATCGAGAGCGATCACATTTAGGATGACCTAGACTATTAAGAGGGGAATTGCGTCGTTAATTAGGCCACCAAGTTCTTTAGCTTGCATGTCATTACATACACTTTTGAAAACCTAGAGTGAGCTAACATCGCCTTGGAAAGTGATTTCAAAAGCTAACACGCCCTGCATAAGTCAATCATCTCATAATTAATTAATACTGGATTCGACGATGACTAGATTCATGGCTTGTCGTGCAGGAGAGCCCGCTGGCAGCATCGATAGAGGGAGGGGAATTGAACACCGAGTCGGCGCCCAAACGGGCGACGCGGGGCCTCGGCCAAAACCGAAATTATTCCCATGTAACGTCGTCGTTGTATTATCAGTCAACGATGAGTAATATGTCTGGAATCGATTTCTGTTCCGCCTTGAGATTCAAGAAGAAATTCTCAGATGAGCCACAACGTTAACGTACATGAACTGCAAACCAAGTTCGCCTTCAGTTGGCTGCCCACAAAGAGAGATGCGGCCCAGTCCGTTGCCACAGCACCAGCGTTGGTGGGGGGTAGAGACGACCAGTCTAGCCCATCCTAAAATATACGGAGGACAACAGCGATTCGATTGACCAGACTTGGCCCACTACGGTAGCACGCTTGCCCCAACACTGTACAGAGATTGATTCCTCTAGAACGTATCTGATGTCGTTTGACAAAAGGTATATATATCTATCTATAAATCCTGACACAGTCCATCTATGCACCTCCCTCCGAGCTCGAGATCCAGCCGCCCTCCTCTTCTCCTCTTCCTCTGCCGGGTTGGGAGCTGGAGCTGCCGTGTGAGGCTGCGCTATACCAAACGGCGCCCTAGCATTGTCAAATCTCCTGCCGGAACTGGCCCGATGCACCGCCTCATCCCTACTTCGAGGTCTCTCCTCTCTTTTATGGCATCTGCTCCGTCTCGCCGGTGGCATCTCCCACTCATGGCGGCTTCCAATCCCCCCGTCCACCGTGTTTTCCGGTGTGTTTTCTTCCTCTCTGATGCTAAATTTCGCGCCTTTAGTTGATCCCTATGCTTTCGGGTTTTGATTCCGCTCAACTTTGAGTATTGTATGTACTTGGGTGTTCTTATCTTTTTCTGATAAAAAGGACGAAAACTGAAATCGAGTTCAGGCTTAAATAACATTCCGTTGCAATTTCAGCCTTGACTATGATGCCATCTTAAGATTGGTGTTTCATACTACAGATTTCATCATGGATCTCAGAATAGTGACACAAGCAAGGAGCCCATCGCTCGCTATGGCTATAGTGGTGAGGAAGGTGGGAGTGTCAAGTGTCTATGTAATACTGGGAGGAGGTCAAGCGTACATAACATTTGTGGTGGTGATGAAGAACCTCGAAGGACAACTACGGATGTCACAGATGGCAAACAGGGCACATGGGGGGAATTCGGGGAGTTTCTGCTAGAACCTAACAGGGCAGCCAATGTGCGCCGGCCCGCAGCGGAACATCAATCCTCTGTTAAACGTGTGGTCCTTCTTAATAGACTTCCTGATAGCAGCCACCGTGATGGTTCAATTTACAGGGACACATATGATTGGAAAAAAGACTATTGTATTGTGGACCGCACTGAGAGTAAGTGATCAATATCTCTTTTCCTATTTTATTTGCTATTGAGACATTTTCAAATCATAGGGTTAGCTGATTTATCCTCTGTTGAAATTGTTAAGAGATATTTTCTCCTCACCCTATGCATGCTTAATGCATTGCTTTATTGTACTGCTCCCTCCGTCCCATTGAGACTATCGTTTTGAATTCCGTGTCATCTTGTTTGACCGTTCGTCTTATTCAAAATGTTTATACAAATATTATTTATTTTATTATGACTTATTTAATCATTAGAGATATTTTAATAATAATCTAATTATTTTATTATTCGCATATAAATTTCAAATAAAACGAACAGTCAAACAAGAAGTTCAAAAGTCAAAAACGACAGTCTCAACGGGACGGAGGGATTAGTTGGTTTGTCGCTTGGAGACTAACTCAGCATGCTAGCGGGTAGCGGCTCTATTCGGCTGGTTGGATTGTACAGCTGGCTGGCTGATTGTTGTGAGACAAAAACACTGCTGAATGACTGGCTGATGCCGGCTGGTAAGTTCAAGCGAACAGTGCCGCGCTGTCTCAGCTCCTTGGTTCTACCCTTGGCTTCTGCGCCTTTATTTCCTAGTCCTAGTTCTCCCCTATATATGTACTCTGTAATCACTCTCTCAGTAGCTAGAAATATAGATGGATATTCATCCGCCTTCAGAAATCTTCAGGTTGTAGATAGCATCATGCCCTATACTGTGGATTGTGTTCATAACATTTCGTTACTTTAAGGTTTTACCACATATCATGCCCTTAAATGTTATTTGTGCCTAGTGTCTACATATGCACATATCATTGAAAATTGTGAAAATATTCTGCAGGATGGGTTAATATCCCTTGTTGTATGCTTTTCTCAGACGATGTAATGGATGAGGTCCTATGGCTACCGTCTACATCAAGGGTCAACCTTGAGCCCAGTATTCTTTGCCTTGGTAATTGATGAGCTTACAAGGAACATACAAGGGGATATTCCTTGGTGTATGCTTTTTGTAGACGATATAGTGTTAGTTGATGAAAGCTAGGTGGGAGTGAATATGAAATTGGAGTTGTGGCTGCTTACCCTTTTAGAGTAAGCAAAGCTAAAACTAAATAAATGAGATGTGACTTTGGCACCGTTGCACATGAGGAGGGAGATGTGAGTTTGGAAGGTCAAGTATTGCCTAAGAAAGATGCCTTTTGATATCTGGGATCGATGCTACAGAGGGATGGAGATATTGATGCATACGTTAGCCATAGAATCAAAACAGGGTGGATGAAGTGGCGCCAAGCATCTGGCATTCTCTGTGACAAGATGGTAGGCAAGTTTTATAGAACACGACAATTAGACCCGCTATGCTATATGGAGCAAAATATTTACTACCGGACCCACCGGCAATGCCAGAGGGGTGGCTTAGCCCCCATAGTTTGATTTTTTTTTTTATATGGAGCAGAATATTGGCCTACAAAAAGACGACATGTTCAACAATTGAGTGTTGCATAAATGCGTATGGTGTGGTGGATTTGTGGTCACACATGAATAGACCAAGTTTGGAATGATGATATACGTGATCGTCTAGGGGGTAGCACCAATTGAAGGAAAGCTTCTCCAACATCGATTGAGGTCGTTTGGTCATGTCCAAAGGAGATCAGTGCATTGTGGAGTCCTAAGTCAAGATAATGATGTGAGGACAGGTAGAGGGAGACCGAAATTGACTTGGGGGAGGTAGTAAAAAGAGATTTGGAAGGTTGGGATATACCTTGAGATTTATGTTTGAATAGGAGTGCTTCAAAGCATCTATTGACGTGCTTGAACCATGACTAGGGGCTCATGTTGGGTTTCGACTCTAGCCTACTCCAACTTGCTTGGGTCTGATGTTATATACCATAAAAAAACTTAAAAAGATGACTTCTAGAAGAGAAACAGAAGAAGAAAAAATTCAGGGAGTGGTGAAATGACCTGTTTTAAGCTGTTCTTGGGTAAGGTGAATGTTAATCCACAATCAGGTACAGGCCCTCAATGACAGCCACACGCACACATAGACTTGAGAGCAGTAGTGCAGAAGCGAGAACAGAGCAGAAAACTCTCAGAGTGCTGCTGCAGGAGTGCTACTGTTGTCTGAACCAAAACTAGTCTAAAGTCCTGTTTATTTGAGCTATAGCATTTTGGATTTTGAGTCAAAAGCTGGCATTCTAACTTTTAGCTTGTCTGTTGACTTTTTATCATTAGCTTTTGTAATAAACTTTTAGCTTCTCAGCACACCAAAGGCCAGAAAAAAAATCTTTTCTCAGTGTGCTGTTAAGCTTTTAGTTCATTTCACCAGAAGCCGGCTTTCTATCTTTTTAAAAAACTAGTTCAATAGCTGGGCTGTTTGTTTCAACTTCTGGGTTTGGCTAGTAGAAGCTAGACAAAAACTCAAACAAAGACACCCTAAGTTGGATGCTACTGCAGTCGATTGTCTACTGTCCTATACTCCTATGGGGCAGGATAAGCCTGCAATACTTGTTGGCTAAAGGACACCACCAACAGTCTAGTGTTCTCACTAAAGTTTGGCTGATATTCAGCCCTCCAAAGTCTAGTGTTCTGCGTGCTCACTACAGCTTCGCTGCTATTCGGCCCTGCAAAGTCTAATGCTGCAGTTGCAGACTTTCATGCGCAAGAAGACCAGCAGATTATCTAACAGTGAACCTAGAACAGTTTAGGGGGGGTCTGAAATACATTGGGGGGGGGGGGGGGTAGAAAAAGTGTTAGTTTTCCTTTCAGAGGTGATTAGACTCCTTTTCTTTTTATTAATGCAATGATACACAGCTCTCTTGCATGCTTGAGGAAAAGAAGGCTCTTTTTCTTTGGTTTGGCCTGGAAGACATTTTGTGAGAGAGAAAGTCTTAGTACAAAGAATTTATAGTTTCCACATAGATGAAAAGGAAAATTCCCAGTGTGTTAGGATATGTATATATCAGGATCAATTAGGTTCCTTGTATATGAGATAGCTTTCCATATGTATACCTTCCATGTATGCCTAATTGGCTCTATATATGAAAGGCTCCCCACCCACATTGGGTGTGCGGTGATTCTCTCCTTCTCTACATGGTTATCATTCGCATAGGTTTCCTTCTTGCTCCCTCTTGTCGCCCACCACCGCGCCTCTCTCTCCCTCCCATCGGCGGCTTCCTGCAGTGCAGCGCCGCCCCTCCTCCCTCACCCAGCCGGCGGTTCAGGCCCTTTGCCACCCCAGCCCCTCATGTCAACCTCCTCCGCCACCAGTTCCTTCTAAATGGTGATTCTCTCCCTTTTCTACACAGTGGCATATTCCCTTTTATTCGCATAGCAAGTACTCCCCATCCTTAAGTGTTTCACGTTGTTTATGGTTCCTAAACATTTAGGGATGGAGGGAGTATGTTGTTTGCTGTATTAACTCCGGTTACATTATAATTTTTATTTTGTGCAGCTCGTTTGGAGGCAATGATATTTTCAAACCCCACGGATTGTTACATGGTCGATGGAATTTGTTGGCGCCATTATCCTGTTCACATGTTGCAAATTTTCTCATTAAAGTTGGCAAAAGTTCCTGTGTATGCTGGCAAAGTAGAGCTGTATGGCTACATAGCAGCGCGGGATGACCTGGAACCATCTCTTAACTATATCGTCAATATTAGTAGGGATGATCCCTTCACCGCAGGAGCAGGTACGCATCCATACTTATCTGCAATTGTTTCAAGGGACAAGTCTATCTAACAGGCCCAAGTATTGAGGTTCTTTAACCCCCTCAAGTACAAGATTAGATATTCGAACCATTTACGTATTCAACACGTCTTAATAATGTTCTAGGCCAATTTTGGAGTGGTTCTGGGCTAGCAACCATTTTGCATGCCATGAGAGGAAAAATACCTCCAACATCTCCCCTAGGGATTTATTTAGTCTGTGGAATACTTATGGGTCATATATCCAATTTTGTGGTTGAGGGTTTTAAGTAGATGAACCTCAACAGCTTAGGGAGTTAAGTAGACTTAATCCATGTTTTTTTAATTACTTCATTTATTTCTAAATATAAAGCCAAAATGGAGGATGCATAATGCATAGAATAGAACAGCTGAGGTGTATGGCATAGTATAATATTGAATGTGTTCTTGGATTATTCAGTTTTAACTTTGCACTCTTGATTCCTAAGTTACTTAAACTAGAAAAAGTTATGGTTGATGTGCAGTCTTTTATTATGTTATAGCTCCCATGTATATGTAACTAATCTCCCCAAGTAGCGGAATGATATACTTTATAATGTATAAGCTACTATCTTACCAAGTCTTTTATTGTGGAATGGTGATTTGATATTTATCGCGAAACTGATGTAAATTGTGAAAATAATTGTTACATCACAACAAAAAATCAAATTGAATACTTTGAAGTTTGAACTCTTGGTTGTTACTATGCAGACAACACAAATTGGTTAGTATCTGAAGAATAAGTATTTGACAACTGAAATAAAATCAAATAAATGGTGAGGAATCAAATCTTCCTCACTAACATTGTTTTTTTTCCATCACAGGCAAGTCTGAATTTCTTTTCTCAAACTACGTGGGAGAGTTGCGTATCATTTCACTTAGAGAAAATGACACACGGCTCTCGTGCATAGTTTGAGAAAAAAAATCGGGCTCGCCCATATTTCGTTGGAAATTACATGACTGAACAACATCGAAATTATAAAGTACTACCATCCATTTAACAAGTCCAAAACCACCATGGCGCACCAACATAACTGAAGTGACCACAAAAGCACCAAGGGCCATGTGAAACACCTCACACACTGTTGTTAACCATATAACCTATTCAATTTGATATGTGACAATGATCTTGGTCATCCGTTGTTAAATATCCCTTTTAATTTAAATAGTTGCAAATTCCCTTCAGAACAAAATACCGTCACAAGGAAGTATTTAGCTGTAGATGTTTTTTTCTCTGTTGAAAATAGATATTTCTTTCTTTTAACAGTAATTTTGCAGGGTTCTCTTATGAACATTGCCCCTAAGCGCGGGATCAGATTGGACTATGGTACTCTAATCGAATATGATATGAAGATCAAGACAGGTGAACATGAGGAGGATGATCTACAGCTGATTGATGGTGCATCTGTGATTGGCCTCATGGGCACATTGGATCGTTCTGTATTTACAAGTCGCATTATTGGCGATTACGGCGCAATTGACATAAGTGCATCACGTCTAGACCGTGCGGTTGAGGTGACCGTGGAAATTACCGTGTCAGAAGTGCAAGACAGCTTCCGTTTGTGTCTCGGTAGTTTTATCAGTGGGTTACGCGAAGAAATCCGGCTCTTTGATGGTATCATTGGTGAGCCCCGTGGCTTGAAGAGGTATGTGGTCGCGGTAGTGATGGGTACTCAGATGGATTTGAAGTTCAAGGTAGGCGCAGATTCCTCTGGTTACATAGAACATTGTTGCTCCTTCACGGCACACCAACATGGGACTGACGATCAGTTGATCAAGACTGATTTTGCGTCATTCTTGGTGAAGGTGACACGGTCTGTTTTACCTAATATATTATGAAAAACCTTTAAACCTGCTCGGGACAACTAAGAGTCTAGAGTGATGGCAGCAGCATTGGGAACACTAGTGTAATAAAAAATCAGGCGTGCCCGAATATAGTGTAATAATAAAAAGGGTTCGTACCGTCTGCCTACATGTCCAGTTCATGGGACAGGGTTATGTTTGATAAGTTTTATTACGAGATCTGTATGAACTGACTTGTCAAACTTTCATTAATATTCGTCCAGGGTATATGTTTAACATAATATGGAGGAATTTTCCAGCTAGACATGAATCGTGTGGTTTCTCTGGTGATTTCGGGGTACTGTCTGTGAACAATCTTGGCAGGAGATGGTGGTTAGCCTCATCCTGAATTTATCCAATCTCATCACTCATCGCCAATCGTCGCACTTCAAATCAAGTCGATAGCAATAATTGAATACAAACTTAAAGATTTATTGAACTCTAAACCAGAGCACAAGGGTTTGGGAATATGAATCCCAAAGAATAGATCCGTCATCTGTGGCAACCTAATCACCATATGAGGGGGCAGTCATACAGACCCTGATAACGGCCCCCCTCTGCTCTGTACCTACTACACAGAGGAGCAAAGTACACGTTTAAACAATTTCATATGCCCTGGACGAATATTAATGAAAGTTTGACATGTCAGTTCATACAGATCTCGTAATAAAACTTATCAAACATAACCCTGGTTGCAACCAGTCCAAGCCCTCAGCAGTATATTGCAAAAATTTACTAAAGGCAGTACAACCGCAATCGAAACTCATTATTTAATTATACATAATCGTTTTTTGCTAAGCAACAGAACTGCAATCGAAGTTAAGCGTTTAACTAAATGGACATGTGACACACACGTGTATTTAAAACAATCATTTTCAAGGTAGGAATAAAAAATGAAATTGATAAATAGGAAGGCATGTGATGCTTGCCGCTCTTCCTCTTGTTCTTATTATCCTCTACCTGTGTACTGTGTTGTCGATGATATTCGTAGCTGTGTCACGGTCCGTGCCACTAACCAAGTCAAGCCCGCACAAGGCCCAAGAGCGACAAGGAACAGAAAGCCCAGCGTGCGCACAAGCGCCCAGAATGGAGAAAGTAGCGACACCCGTTGCGTCGGGCAACGGTACCTCTGGCAGCTGTAATAGAGTCATAGTTATTATTAGATCCGGACCGGAGGCCATCAGTTCACCGGTTCACTGGTCTAACTGTTTAGAACCGATTGAACCGCTGATTCAATTACTTTGAATCGGTTAAATTGAACCGGTCACAAATACTTTGAACCGGTCTATGTATAACCACAAAATTCATGTATATATATGCAAATACATAATGACATGTTCTTATTCAAAACATCGATCAAGTTAACAGTAACATAAGTTCATACAGATGTGCAAATAAGATGATAAAAACACAATTATATAACTTGCTTCCTACTAATCTACCCACAACTATACAACACATACTCCAAGACATTAGTGCTCTAAAGTTGTTTTACTGGATGTGTAAAACAAATGCGTGTGAAAATATAATATATGGAGCACTACAAATTGATACAAATATGTCTGGAATAGTAATTCAAATATTCCTCCATTGCAAAACAATCTCAAATGCTAAAATGGATGCATCATTACGAAGAGCTCGTTGAGATAATCGAAATGGATATATTATATGTTTAATTTGGAGTTTATTTCAACAAGTCATGAAATTTTAAAATTTGAGAGGTAGTGCTCACGTCAGCAGGCATGCAACTGCATCCAAAAAGCAGGAGGAGGCCCATCGGCATGCACATGCACGCGGAGCAAGCAGCAGGCGGACCCACGCCAGGTGCATGCATATGCTCCACCAATCGCTGCACACCAGCACACTAGGCACCAGCAACATGCGCGGCAGTGACCAGTCAGTTGAACAGACCGGGACGGTTCCAATGGAACCGGCCGGTTCACCGGTTCCTAAAAAACCAGCCGGTTCAATCGGTTTCTAGCGGTTTGATTGCATGAACGGTCTTTTAAGTGAACCGAACCATGTAGGCTCTGGTTTGGTTTTTTAGTGGTCCGACTGCCGGTCCGGTCGGTTCGAATAACTATGAACAGAATTACTGAATAAAGGAGGAGAGGCAAAGTTTTCAAACTCATCATGGGCACCTTGAATATCAAATCATGCCATATGGATTCACCCGTGCTCCTGTTACCTTCCGATCAGTGATGAATCACATTTAGCACGCTTATCGCTCCACCAACTAAGAACGGCCATGTACCACCACTAATTTGGGGCCATTATAAATATAACCAGGTGGGGAACGCCTTCTCCCGTTGAAATTTCAAAAAACATTTAGCACGCTTTATCGAGAATACGTGTTGTGGTGTTTATAGATGACATCCTCATCTAAAAAAACATATGAGGAGCATGCTCAGCGATATAAAAATGGTGTTCCAACTACTGCAAGAGCATCAGTTCAAAGTTTTACGCTTTCTAAATGTTCTTTTGCCAAGCAGCATTTGTCCTGTTTAGGACATATCTTAACCCCAAATGGTGTTTCTACTGACCCCTCCAAAATTAGGGATGTGCAAAAGTGGTTTTCACCTCAATCTGTCAAAGAGGTAAGAGGCTTCCTGGGCTTAGCAGGCTACTATAGAAGATTTGTCAAAATTTTTGGCATAATAGCCAAACCCCTCACTGCTCTATTGAAGAAGGGCACTGTGTTTACTTGGACACCTGAATGTGAGCGGTCCTTTCAGATTCTTAAATAGTCCCTTGTCACTGCTCCTGTACCACGTCCCTCCCCAATTTTAACAAAACTTTTATTCTGGAAACTGATGCTTTTGGCACTGGTATAGGGTATTACAACAAGATGGCCACCCTATAGCCTTTGTCAGTAATGCTTTAGGACCCAAACATCAGGGACTGTCTACTTATGAATAAGAAAGTTTGGCCATTCTGTTAGCTGTGGAACAGTGAAGGCTTCTCACAACATGCTTAGTTTATCATACATACTGACCAAAAAAGCCTCACATGTTTGATCAGTGGTTGCACACTTACTGGTAGCAGAAGGCTCTGACCAAGTTGATGGTCTATCAGTACAAAATCTTTTACAAGAAAGGTACCACCAATTATGATGCAGATGCTCTATCTAGAGCTCCTCATTGTACTGGCCAGTTTCGTCAAACTTGAGATGTTTTGACTCTCCAAGATTCTTCAAATGACTTACAATTTAAGATGGAGGGAGTACTAATTATATACTATAAATATTAATCTTTTCTTATATATTTGGTCAAAGTTAAAAGTGTTTGACTTCTCTAAAAACAGGAATTTTGAGCCTTTGAGAATGATGGGAAGAGAACATTATTTATTTGGCACTAACACAAATTCAGCACGTGAGACCCACATGAAGAGCCAGATCACGAAATTAAACGCTTGCATTTAAATAAGCATTGGCGGTAAATATGATCTTCTTGTTGTTGATGATTAGTGTTCTTTGTGCATGATAAGAGTGAAGTACAAGGAAAGGTGAAAGTAATCATTTTTTCGCGACCGTAACTTCACAGTGTTTTTCATTAAGAAGAAGAGCCGAAAAAACGGCTTATACAATACATAAGATCCAAGAAGATCATATAGTGCAAGTTACAAATCACAGAGTAAGTGGTCAGGAAACTGAACGAAAACAAAGTAGAGAAGAGAGAGAAAAGCGATAAGGAGGGTCCCTCTACCACAATATAGACAACTGAACCTTCAAGAAAAATACATAAACGTAAGGATGCCAACAAACTAGATGAGACGCGGTGGCAAAGCATTCATTCAAGAAGCAACAAAAGAATGGTGACAACACATCTGCTAGAGAAGAAACCACAGCGGCAAAAGCATTCGCCCGAACGACCACGACGACAAAGTATCCGCTGGATGCAACGCGGAGAGGAGGGATTCAACACACACTTAACAACAATTGCATGAGGGGGAACAAAGTACGTAATCATTGAAAGAGCACAAAAAACTTGGACTTCCAATCAAGAAGTGAGAAAAGTGACAATGGCACGGAGTTCCAGAACACCTATGTGAAGGAATTTTGTTCGATAAGGGGTCGAAAACTCTTGTAAAACATATCAAAACACGTTTAGATTCAAAATCTAATAGTTACAAGCCAGTCTAGCCGATTCTCAAACCGACCAGGCCAATTTCAAACCGGCTTGGGCGGTTTTTGCAGGCTCCAGTGCAAAAAAGGTGAAAAAAAAACTTTCAACAAAAACAGTAATTAATTTATCTAGACTTCAAACGAGACAATCCAAATATCTTTTCTGCTAGTCTTGATAGCAGAAACATGAGGGAGGTGTCAACAAAACAATGCGTTAATCTCCTTAAATGGACGAATGGAAAATGGGTGTTCTTTTTTTTAAAGCTTGAATGGATTGAACCAGCGGATGGATATTAAATTAATAAACATATGACGGTGCCGGTTGCATAAAATTATTGCTTGCTATATTAAATCATCTGCAACAAATTTTAGTCAATTTCGATGGTGTGAACGCGAGGTTTTATTTCTACGGTCTGACTTTGATGTCAGGTCCACATACACATCTGACAGTGCCGATTGATATAAAGTTCCTGCTTGCTATATTAAATCCAATTTCGATAAAATTTTATGGTGTGAACGTGAGGTTTTGTTTCTAATGTCCATCTTTAACGCGGATCCACATACACATCCGGCAGTGCTGACTGGCATGAAGTTGCTGCTTGCTATATTAAATCATCTGTAATAAATTGTAGTCAATTTTGATAAAATCTTAAGGTGTGAATTCGAGATTTTATTTATAGGGTCCGACTTTGATGTGGGGTCCTCATACACATCTGGCAGTACTGATTGACATGAAGTTTTTCTTGCTATATTAAATCATATGCAACAAATTTTTATCAATTTCGATAAAATTTCATGGCGTGAATGCGAGTTTTTATTTCTAGGGTCTGGCTTTGACGTGGGGCCCATGTATACATCCAGTAGTGCCGACTAGCATAAACCTGCTTCTTACTATATTAAATCATCTGCAACAAATTTTAATCATTTTCGATAAAATTTTAAGGTGTGAACACGATATTTTATTTCTAGGGTCCGGCTTTGACATGGGACCCACCCAGATGTCGGTTGACATCAAGTTATTGCTTGCTATATTAAATTATTCGTAATAAATTTTAACCAATTCCGATAAAATTTTAAGGTGTGAATATAATGTTTTAAATTTAAAGTCCGACTTATGGGTTGAAATGGGTTGAGTCGAAGCAATGAGTTGAAGTGGGGTGGGTTGAATAAAGGAGTTAATTTATTATGGATTAGATTGGGTATGGAGTGGGTATTAACTAGCAGGCTTTGACCCCCTCCCCCACGGCACCCAAATTCGAATTACTGGCTGGTGGAGTTCTTTGCAATTGCAACTGCTCATTCGTAGTATAGAGAGAAGCTCACCAACGTCTCAATGAGTGAAACTGATTGCCCACTTGCTACACCTTAATCTCAGCAATCGAAGACACGAACAGTCAGTTGCCCCTGCGAACAGTCCCCACAGTGGCATTCAACGCTGGCCGTTCACCTAGTTGCCTGGCCCTTATATATGTTCCGTCACTTACACCTATAAAATTAAAGGCAGGCCATCGAAGATTCTCAGCGCTGCTGATTCACAGCTCAAAGTTCTCGATCTGATCCTTCACCGTCTAGGCCCCAAGAAGTATGTTTTCCATCAGCCTGTCCCAGTTTGCATTGGCGTGGATGCTCGCTGCTGTCGTGCTGTGCAATTAATGGATCAGTATGATGTACATACTACAGAGCTGGCTCATTGTTTTCTTCCTTGACCATCGCTTTACCATCAACCATCACGCAAAGGTGAGCATCATCGATCCTCGCATCAGGTCTGTCTCATTTTTGCACCGGAGATGCAGCCATCTTGCGGCCGTGCTTATATGTTATGCACCACCACCACAACGCACAACTCCACAAGTGGAGCGCAGTGCGCACTAGCAACTGCATGCCATTGTTAAATTTGCAACCCCAACCAACAGATATAATCCTTGTTGGCTTATTGCTTCCATTAGTTCCATGCATGTATATGTACATGAAGACACACGTATACAACCTAATAAGACCATATTGGTTAAAATTGCCAATATCAACTTTACATCATGCACGGGAGCGAAGCTCTAAGATGTACTGCACCGTAGATTCGCTTTCGCGGTGGCGATAACCATGCACTTGGGTTCAACAACGTGAAGAGGTCGGCATGCAGCGGCGACTTGGCAGTTTGGCAGGGAATTTGGGGAGTAGGGCGACTTTGCCCACCATTCTGATGGTAACAAAAGAAACAGATCCGTGACATGGTGTGCTGAAGTGGACGTGGCAAGGCCCCCGCATGTTCGAGACAAAGTGAGGTGGAGTCCAACGGTGGATGTGGCGAGGTTCCCACGCGTTGTGTTGTGAGAGGTCCGGATATGGTGGTTTCACTCTGTCGGGTGGTGGAGTGGAGTTTGTAGCGGCACTTTGGCGTCAGGTCCCGCATGGCGGTGGCCTTCTCGGTGCGGTGCCGTCTGCTCTTCTTGGTTGCTTGTTTGACGTGGAGTTACGCGTGGAGGCTTCGACGACTACATGAGCATGAGGCTGTTGGGAGGTGCTGTGAGCCATGTTTTGCTGCCGTAGAGTAGGATGGCCGCGTTGATGCCCTAATCCAGCCGGCCGTTTTGAGTTGTGGGATCACCTGTGTTGACGTCCCAATCCAACCGGCGAGTCTTTTTCTTTATTCTCTTTTCTTTTTTTTTTCTTTTCTCTTTGTCGCTAGGTTCTAGTTTCTTTTGTTCGTGTGGCTGTATAGCGTCTGTCTAGTCTTCTCCTTCTTTTTTAATATAGCAGACAACTCTCCTGCCAGTTCGTTTTTAAAAAAAAAATGGACGAAGCTCTAGCGCTCAGTCAACCCTGGTGCACTAATTGTTATTAAAAAACCCCCTGGTGGTGCACTACTTTAACATACATTATCTCATATTGGCATAAAATTTTTTAATTTTCCCTAATTCTGTCCATTTTGAACTTTAACAAAGTTCATTGATTCTTTTGTTAGTTGTTACCAGATATGAAAAATATAGTTTTCTGGACCATGTTTTTCAATAAACTCCGATAGCTGCTGGTCTTTATTGGATTGGTAGGCCAAATATTTTAGTAAACTAAGCGTAACGATATAATGAATAGTCGTGTTGTATTAGAAGAAATATATAAGAGAGATAAAACACCTAGATTCAATTCAGTCAAGCAGTATTATTTGTATTTTTGCACATCTCAATTTTCAAGGCTCAGGCCTGAATTCTTCACCACTTGTGTCCTTTCGCTTTTTCTCTCTCTCTTTTAGTCCTTTAGGTTTGCAAGTGCGAAAGTATCGTCTTTCGATCCGTACCCTACCAAGCTATCAACATATTTGAGCCTCCTATCAAGTTTAAATAAAAAGATAACCAGAAATAGATGTGAGCTTTCTTTGACAGGCGTTGCAGACCATGTAACCAAGTAATAATAGCTTAATTGTTTTCAATAGCTAGTGCCTGCTCCTAAGGCAGTGCTATGCTAGCGTGGGCAGTGCCCGGGCACCTCTTTTGGTATTCCTTCTAATAGACGGCCCATGGATTTTCTAGGCTGGAAGCAGTAGACTAGGAGATTGCAGTAGTCTTGCCCAAGGACCAGGGTGTTCCATCTGGCTAGGTCCACTACTGGCCTGGTGTCCAACTTTTTTTTTTGTTTTTTTAGTTTTTTTTTAAAGATACGTCCCTGTAGATATCATTTTAAAATGTAGACCCTGACTTCGGCACTGTTGTAGATATTCACAAACACCTATCAATTTTCAAACTTGCTAACCCAGAATCACAACAGATGAAAGTGTAAAAACTCGAGAATTTTAAAAACTCAATGCATAGATGACATAGGAGAATTTTAAAGATAAGTGAGTTGTGTGCAATGCTACCTTATTAAAAACCGTTTTAGGTAAAACTCACCCTTATGAGAAACCCTAGAAAGGAAAAAAGAGTGCAACACAGCTCTTAGATATAGTTCAAAGGTTCACAAATACAGTCATACAGTAGTACAATCAGATACTCACAACTCTCACAACTCTCCAAATGAACAAGTGTCAACTCTCAACTCTTAAAGAGATAGTAAGACACTAAGTACCAGCAGAAAGCAGAAGCAATAGAAGTACCAGCTGAAGGAGCCCCAGATGCATTTTCAATTTCTTCATCAAGATAGAGATTCTTGAAGGAGTCTTCCAGCTCTGGATTGTCAACAGAATGCTGCAGTCTTTTTTCTCCCAACTCCTAGTCCTTTATGCATGCCATCATCTCCACAGTTTCAGGCAACAAGCGTCGTCACCGTTCTTCAATTATCCTTCCTGTCATGCTGAAACAAGACTATGAAGATATATTACAAATAGGAACAAACATAATATCTCTTGCCATTATAGATAGGACATGGAATTTTAATTTGTGTTCACGCCACCAGAGAAGCAAGTAATTGGATCCAGAAACTCTGAAACCTGCACATAAGGATGGAAATGGATCCGGTACGCATGGAATTGGATCTGAATGTCACTTTTTTTTTACCATATTTTAATTCGAATATGAATACAGATTCAAATTGTAAGGACCTGATGTCACCAAGAGGGGCCTAGAGGGGGGGTGAATAGGCCTATAAAATTTCAGCTCAAACAAACATTAGAACATAACCCGGCACTGTTGCTCCTGGGCGTGGCACTGCTGCTCGCCCGGCACTGCTGCTCCCCAGAGCGGCAGTGCTGCCCTGGCCAACATCCGAGACCGCACACCAAACTTTGTAGAGATGTTGTAGAGGTGTGCAGGAGTCTATTCCACCAATTAGATGGTTGCGGAAGCTTGCACACGAGTAGAACGAGTCCAATCCCTAGAGTCACCACAAAGACAAGTAATACAAAGCAATAACAAGAACACAAAGAGAGAGGACAAGTGATTTATTCCGTGGTTCAGCTCGCCACCAAGGCTTGCCTATGTCCACGTTGTTGAGATATGCCACTAAGGCTTGGGCTCGCCACCAAGGCTTGCCTTTCTCCTTATTCTCAAGTCAAGAGAGTGAACTCTTGAGATAAGGGGTGATTTCACTAACTGATTTTGGACACTTACAACCTGTCCCGTAGCTCATCACAAAGCACGGGAGCTTGCCGGGCGACGCCTAGCCGTCTAGGAGGCTTCATCTCCAAGAGTAACAAATGCGCAACGAAGATTGACGAAGCCCGACAAGTGCTCAAGGTTGGGAATGCTCTAATCTGCTCTCTAACTCTTAATCACTTGCTAATCACTCACTCTCACAAAGAGAGAAGTTAGAGAGAGCTCACACAAGGCTTGGGAAGGGTTTGGAATGTTCAGAGCATCAGCAGCACGTCCAGGAGGCGTGGGATGGGTATATATATAACCCCCACACAAAAACTAGTCATTAGAGTTCAAAAACTAGCCGTTATGGTCTGTAGGAGCCCGGCACTGCCGCTCTAAAGCCCGGCACTGCCGGGGTGCGGCATTGCTGCCCTCCAGAGCAGCACTGCCGCAGCTCGCAGAAACAGCACAGACCACCTTACAAAAACGCCATAACTTTTTACTCCGAACTCCGTTTTCAGTGATCTTGGACATTCCGGAAAGCTTGTTTCGAGGGCTATCCAACCCAGCAGAGAATAAGTCCAATATCAACAAGTGCAGGAGCAGTTTTAAGTGTTTCTCTCATGTTAGCACTCGGGGTTCGGTTAGTTTGAGCACTTGAGACTTGTTTATGATTTGTATTGCATCCCCCTTAATAGTACGGCATACCTATACTCAAGAACAAGAGAATAAAACCAATTTAACCACTTGAGTCTTCAATGTCTTCATATGCCATTTCTTCTCGATATCACTTCATGAGAGGTTGCAATCATCATTGTCTCATATCTTCGTGCAAACACACCTTGAGCATGTGACTTAAACCATTTCAACACATGTGAGTTCAATTCATGGCTTCAAGTCACTTCCACTAATGATTTGATCCTCAACACAATATGACTCCTCGTAGCTTGATTAGTTCCTCGACTAAATGCAAGTACTCTCTTATTCATTTTAGCCATAGTACCTCGGTCCAAGCCATTGCTTACCCTTCACCTCCGCTTAGTCCCTCGAAGCCCTTTACTTGCTATCTTCACCTTATCAAGCCATACTCAAATAACATCATATTAAGCATCCATTGAAAACCATTTCTTCAATATTATGATCCTTGCTTGAATATCTTCTAGATATGAATGTTGAGATCAATCAAGCTTCACATAGAGTGATATATAAATTAACATCAATATGGTCAAACCAATTCATGATTCCTTATATCCTCTTCATTTTGGCTTGACACTCCAAACACTCACTTCAATATCTATCTTTATACTTCTAGCTTGATCACAACTAATCCATTATCAACTCTTCTTGTTTCATGAAAAGCAAGTCATGATTGAGACCAATTCAAGACTATCAACTCATGTCACTTTTGCTATTTGCCAAATATGTTTGCTTTCTCATAATGCTATGATATCCCACCATATAAGCCATCTCATCAATTCCATTTGCATTGTTGCCTTTCACTTGAACTAGATTGTATCAATGATCTTCCAACACAACAATACACAATATTGGCCTTCTTTTAAACACTTTGTGGAATACCACCACGTTTGCCTTCTTGTTAAACCTTTGATACACTTAGCAAACTTGTTAGACCTTTAATTGCCTTGTCATTCAATTCACCAAAACCCACTAAAGGGCTAGATGCACTTACACAAATATTTTCCAATACGAATATAAAACGGATGTGTCAGACTCAGATTTCTGTTCGGACATTTACTTAAGCCAACTCAGAATGTATATTGTGAAATTTAACATACATGAACAAAATTTTACTACTAAATACATCGTTAACCAAAGTGAACTAAATAAACAGTACACTTCTAATAATCTCTAATAGCAAAGTAAACTAAATTATAATGGATAATATTGAATAAAATAATAGATCAATTGAATAAATTCAAATAAAAATGGTGAAAAACAAATAGCCATTTTACTTTATAGTTAGTATTGGAATTACATAATTATCACACAAGAAGAGATAAAGCATTTGTGTATATAACATAGACAATGATATCACAAAAAATGATATAGTTATCAATAAATATTTAATAATTAAATATCAATCAAACAATCAATATTATATTTATATAAATATTCATATGAAATTATAAATTTATATAAAATAATTTATATATCAATAAAAAATAAACTAAATAATTAAAATAATTTGAAAGAACAAATATATTAGGATTAAACAAAATTATAAAAGTGCTAAAATTAATTTAATATGTATGTATCATTAATAATTTAAAATTAACACTGAAGTTATTTTTATGAGAATTTTTCAATGATTGGGGAAGCGTCAGGAAGCGTTGGCTGCGTCTATGGTCTGTGGGCCCACAATAGGGAAGGCGTTGAGAGGTGTTAACGAGGGAGGCGTTGGCTGTGTCTATGATCTGTGGGCTCATATGCGTCATGACGCCTCCCAACGCCTTCAAAATTATGCTTTAAAATAAAAGAGGGGTAATTCATGTTTTTTTAGTTACTTTTTTGTCAAGGGTAAAATGGTAAATTGATAATTGCAACAAAACATAATATTTAGATTAGTATAGTTAGGTTGTAATATAGTTTTTGGTCTTGTTATACATCAACAATATGTTTGGGGACAGGTTTGTGGATTTTTCATGCCTCAGTACAAGCAACCTTTTCCTTTTCGTTTTATTGGCAAAGAATTCAGGTTCAGAAAGGAAACAAAAGCAGCTGTCCACTTCCAAGTATAATCTTTTCAATTACAAAACACAGAATCCTTCTACAATATTACTTTTCGTTTAATTATTTGTTTTGTCGTACATACCTAGTTAAACAAAACACAGAATCAAGGGTATCCGGCAGTAGCTATACACACTACTAATTGCAGGATGCAGGATAATGGATAAACGATAGTGACCAAACATTGCAGGATTCGTCAACCAATAGTTGTGCTTCCTAACATTGCATTATACGTTAAACTATGAACTGACAGTAGGAACTAGAAGAATTGATCAGCTAACTAACTGAACCGACGAATTGACAAGTTGGGAACTGACGAAGTCCACGGGAACCTTACGAGATGACGAGCAGGGCCGGTACGGGGACCTGGCGGGCGGACTCGAGGAAGGCGGCGATGGAGGCGACAACCGCGGCCCTCGGGCAGGAAGCAACGGAGACGGCAATGGCAAAGGGGATGGGCCGGCGGGTGAGTTCGTCAAGGGAGAGAGCAGGGCGATGTCGGATAGGGCGACGATGGCCGCCATGGTGAGCGAGGGCGACGGTAGGGCGATCACCGCGACGAGCAAGGGCCAGAGCGAGGGAGACAGCGACGGCGTCGACGAGGGCAGTCCTAAATATAACTCGCGTGAGGGCTGGACAAGAGGGCTGCGGGCAATGCCTCCTAACGGGGTCCTGGCCTCCTGGGCCGTGCGGTGCGCGGTGGGGGGTAGGGGAGGGTGAAACTATGCAATGCCCATCATACCCTTGGACAAATAAAATCAATTGAAATAGCTATTTTGCGGAAGCGTTAGGAGGCGTTGGGAGGCATTGCTAACCGCTGTAAACACTGTTAAATAGGTTGCATCTATATTATTAGTAGTAATAAGACTAAATAATTCTTCACTTATTATGGAGAGAAAATTTTTAAGTAGGTTCATGATACCTTATTTTGTTTGCGAATACGGATACTATCGGATATTATCAAATACGGATCTAGAATCGGATAGAGAAAATACCGGAAAACAAATTCGAATACATCCACTTTGGCTTTCATTTTAAAACAGATACAAATACATATATCTATATATATAATTCTAACGAATACGAATGCGGGTAATTTGGATATCTATTTTCATATTTTCATCCTTACCTGCACATGTTATCTTATCGTGTGATTTGTGATTTGTATGATTTTAGTAAAAAATTTAGCTGCCCCATAGAAGTGCACGGACACGAACATAGTTTTTTTTTGAAAAATAGACAACAGTATTAATATTATTTCAAAACCATAACATTTTATTTCAAAAGTATATATGATTCGGATTAATAACCTAAACAAAATTCCGTTTGGGTTTGGCGCAGGAACAAGCTTGCATCGCAGCTCCCATTTTTCGTGTCGCCCGGGCCCGTCTTTGCAACGGCCAGCATGACGTTGGGCCCACCAAAGGGGCAGAGGTGCAGCAGAGCAACTGCCTCCCCACGCAAACTTCATCACGTCTCCCTCCCCCTCTCACCTCTCTTCCCATTCTCCGAGACGGCGAGGCGAGCCGAGGTGGTGGCGGAGCGATCGCGGTCGCCACCTCGTGGTTTCTACCCGATCCTCTCTGTCTCTATACCCTCTCTCTCTCATCTCTCTCGTCTCTGGCGCTAACCCTAGCCCAATAATGCAGTTGGAGGCTGGAGGAAAGGTGCATGGTGGTGTGCCCGTAGCCCGCCAACATGAGGTTGGCGCACGGAGGCAGCGACGATCCTCCGCTGCCGCCGTCAACCGCTACACAAGTGCAAGCGTCGGGGAACGAGTCGGTGAAGCCAACCACCGAGCTCGTGCCTGGCCCTCACAGTTGCCGATCGAGGGACGTGCGGGGGACGTTCTCCAGAATGGACGACGCCGTCTTCAACAACAAGAGGGCAGTCGAAACGGAACCTCCCCACCTCGCCGACGAGACCGCGCTGGAGCGACCAAGTGTCACCGCGAGGAGCACCAAGACCCGCCGCGCCCACGTCACCACCGCGGACACACCGACGGGTGCTTCCACGTGCATTAGTATTAATTCTCAGCATATAGCCTGCGTCTTGGGGTTTTCACTTCACTTGTGAACTTTTGTTTAGTCCGATCTTATCTGGTTTGGAGATTTCGTGGGTTTCCATTCGGTGGCGATTTGTGGGAACTGGGAATAGAGGTTCCGTACATCAGAAATCTGTAGCCTGATGCATGTGCACTGGGGCGTTCTAGAATATTCTAGAGAAAGCTAAAATGTCCTTTTAGTCTCTGGATTGCTTTTCCAAATTAAGTTTTAGATCCACTAAGCTAGATCAGTAACTGGTCATTCTTTCTTTATGAAATAGGAGTAACCTCTAGTCAGTAAGTCTATTTGCTATTGAAATCTGAGAATGTGAGCAAGAATTAAGAGTACTGCAGTACCGTGTTGTATTTGCTTTATATTAGCAAACCTTCAGAAAACAATAGGTTGTATTGGCTTATTTTACGTGAGACAAGTATTTTACGTACATATCATGGCGCTAGAATATACACAGGTTCCTTGGAGCACATAGTTCTTGTTTGCATGAGCTATCTTTCCTTCAGACATCATGGTGCTCTATTCAATTTACTTGCGCTTTAGTAAACAAGAAAGCTCTAGCGTGTGGCGTTAGCTAAAATATTTCTTAAAGCTTTTACTCATCCCTATTTTCTTTTGCCTAAACCTTGTACTGCTTTCTAATTTTTCCAATAGGAATGTTCACTATATGTACATCATGTACTTGAACCCTCTTTGAATGTCAAGAGCTAGCAATGAAACTATCAGACAATTCTTTTCTATGTTTTGGGACAACATTCGAACTGCTTGATGCAGTTTTGCATAGTGCCTGATTTCGAAATTTTGAAACAAGTTATGCATATGCTTACTCTTTTATCATTTGTTATTCTGTTGACCAGAGCTCTTTCGAAAACTTTGCAGACAGTAAGATCACAGAACTATCAGATGATGAGAACCATGATTCACCAGCAAAACCTGAGAAAGGGGTAAGGGTGCACAATATTGAGAGGCACAGATCTTGTGTTGTGACCTTATCTGACATAGAACTTGATGGTCTGCAACGTCCTTGTCTGCTCCAGACCATTGAGATCAGAAAAAGTCCAGGAGGAGGATCCCAGTGTTCGCTACATGAAGAAACACCTGCTGATACTAATGCATCACACAGGCATGCAATTGCAGATGCTGCTTGGGAAGCCCTCAAAAGGCCAATAGTAGTTTACTTCAGAGGCCAGCCAATTGAGACTCTTGCTGCGATAGACAAGTCTCAGGAAGCAACACTCAACAACTATGACCAGGTGACCTACCAGCCTTTCTGTTTCCAGTTAAAGTGTTGGCAGTGCTGTCAATTTTAAAGATTTCATGCTATTTTTATATTATTCTATACACCCTTCTGTTACGTTTGTTTTGCATCTATCATTATTATCATAAATGATTGCCCTAATCCTGATGGTGAGTATTCATTTGTACATTATCAGCTTCCTGCAAAAATACTTTATAGCTATCTCGTGCCTGAATTATACGTCTCATTGTGCCTAGGCATGCCAAACGATCAGCAATGATCTATTGTTTTTTTTCTTATATTGGGACAGGTTTTCATGAGGGATTTCATTCCTAGCGCATTGGCTTTTCTTATGAAAGGAGAACACTTTATAGTGAAGATTTTCTGGTAGAAACTGCACGCCTTCAGTCAAAGGAGAAGATGATCAACCTTTTCAAGCTTGGTCAGGGTGTGATGCCTGCAAGCTTGCATCATCGCAACCCTACCCAGAAGACAGAAAGCTTACTGGCTGATTTTGGTGAAACTGCCATTGGGAGGGTTGCTCCTGTAGATTCTGGCTTTTGGTGGATTATTCTCCTTCGTGCTTACACCAAATGGACAGGGGACAATTCTCTGGCTGAAAGTCCTAACTGCCAAAGGGCCATGCACCTTATTCTCAGGTTGTGTCTCTCTGAGGGATGTGATACTTCTCCAGCCTTGCTTTGTGCTGATGGGTGCTCCATGATAGACCGAAGAATGGTAGGCTGTCCACCTCAATCCAGTTACCGCTGTTTTCTTATTATGTTTGACACTGTTCTCTTGTATCTCTTGTCTTACTACAAACTTATCGTTCAATTGCATCCTTGCAAGTCCCGTCTCATTCATAACTGAAACTGCTCGAGCTCATATGGAAATATATCGATACTTTCGATGCTTTTCCCTCTGGCTTCTTTAAGAGGAACCATTTATGGGATGCTGTTATAGCTACTAAAATCAGGACCAAATACTTGGAATATAAGAGGATTGTGAACATTAATAATGGCACAAGGCAGTGTATGTGTTTTGGAAACATACAGGAAGTAGTGATTTGTGAATAACAGCATAGTTTGCTTTGCTGTTAGCGAACATGTTGTCAAACTTCTTAAGCTTCTCTATGCAATTGTTAGTTTTTTTTTGTTTGATTTTGATCATGTTCTCTGTTCTTATTGAAGGTAGATTGCAATTAGTTTTTTTGTTAATTTTCAGTGGTATGCTGCCTGTAGACTAGATATTAATCTCATGGAAAACCTAGAAAAATCACTAACCATTTTGATGCTCTTGGTCCTGGGAACAGCAAGTTATCTAAATGCTTGTCTTGAACGTTTGTACGTGTTTATTATGCACCTTGTTTATTGAACTATTATTGACTGAAATCTGTGCAGGGCATATATGGCTACCCAACTGAAATCCAGGCTCTCTTTTTCATGGCAATGAGATGTGCCCTAAGCTTGTTGAAACAAGACTCTGATGCTGACTTTGTGCACCACATCACAAAACGAATCCAAGCTTTGAGCTACCATTTGCACAGTTATTACTGGCAAGACTTCCAAAGACTTAATGACATATACCGCTACAAGACTGAAGAGTACTCTCAGACAGCTTCGAACAAGTTCATTGTGATACCTGAATCAATACCTGATTGGATATTTGACTTCATGCCTAGCCGGGGTAGATACTTCATTGGCAACGTTAGTCCTGCGAGGATGGATTTCCGCTGGTTTTGCTCGGGCAACTTCATTGCAATTCTGTCATCACTGGCGACCGGAGAGCAGGCTGAAGCAATACTGGATCTCGTGGAGGAGCGCTGGCAAGAGCTCATTGGTGAGATGCCACTAAAGATATGTTACCCTGCAATGGAAAATCAGGAATGGCTGATAGTCACTGGATGCGACCCGAAGAACACCAGGTGCAGCTACCACAACGGAGGCTCGTGGCCAGGTGAGACCGTGAGAGTGCTTTATATATATAGGATAGGAACTTTGTGCGCCTATTGTGCTTTCTATTTTTTTTTCCAATTCAATGTAAATGTTCATGATGTGGAAAATGTTCACAATCTATCTGTATTCATTTCAAGTGCCAAGAGCTAATAATGCAAGTACATAACTAACAGACAGTTCTTTTATATGTTTTGGGACATGAGAACTTAATGCAGTCTTGCATAATTCCCTGATTTTGAAATTTTGAAACAAGTTATGCATATGCTTATTCTTTTTATTTGTCATTCTATTGACCAGAGCTCTCTTTCAAAAAACTAGCAAAGATGGTACAATGTGCTCAACCTCCTCCCCAGTTGAAGTTCCCAGAGAGAAAGATCACAGAACTGACAGATGATGAGAACCATGATTCGCCGCCAAAACCTGAGAAAAGGACAAGGATGCACTACATTGAGAGGCACAGATCTTGTGTTGTGACCTTATCTGACATAGAACTTAATGGCCTGGAACCTCGTCGTCTGCCCCAAACCATTGAGATCAGTAAAAGCCCAGGAGGAGGATCACAGCGTTCACTCCATGAAGAAACACCTACAGATACTAATGCATCACACAGGCATGCAACTGCAGATGCTGCTTGGGAAGCCCTCAAAAGGTCAATACTTTACTTCAGAGGCCAGCCAATTGGGACTGTTGCTGCGATAGACAAGTCTCAGGGAGCAGCACTCAACTATGACCAGGTGACCTACTGGCCTCTCTGTTTCCAGTTAAAGTGTTGGCATTGCTGTCAATTTTAAAGATTTCATGCTATTTTTATATTATTCTATACATCCTTCTGTTACATTTGTTTTGCATCTATCATTATTATCATAAATGATTGTCCTAATCCTGATGGTGAGTATTCATTTGTACATTATCAGCTTCCTGCAAAAATACTTTATAGCTATCTCGTGCCTGAATTATACATCTCATTGTGCCTAGGCATGCCAAACGATCAGCAATGATTTATTGTTTTTTTTTTCTTATATTGGGACAGGTTTTCATGAGGGATTTCATTCCTAGCGCATTGGCTTTTCTTATGAAAGGAGAACACTTGATAGTGAAGAATTTTCTGGTAGAAACTGCACGCCTTCAGTCAAAGGAGAAGATGGTCGACCTTTTCAAGCTTGGTCAGGGTGTGATGCCTGCAAGCTTGCATCATCGCAACCCTACCCAGAAGACAGAAAGCTTACTGGCTGATTTTGGTGAAACTGCCATTGGGAGGGTTGCTCCTGTAGATTCTGGCTTTTGGTGGATTATTCTCCTTCGTGCTTACACCAAATGGACAGGGGACAATTCTCTGGCTGAAAGTCCTACCTGCCAAAGGGCCATGCACCTTATTCTCAGGTTGTGTCTCTCTGAGGGATGTGATACTTCTCCAGCCTTGCTTTGTGCTGATGGGTTCTCCATGGTAGACCGAATGGTAGGCTGCCCACCTCAATCCCCAGCTACTGCTGTTTTCTTATTATGTTTGACATTGTTCTCTTGTATCTCTTGTCTTACTACAAACTTATCGTTCAATTGTATCCTTGCAAGTCCCGTCTCATTCATAACTGAAACTCCTCAAGCTCATATGGAAATATATCGATACTTTCGATATTTCTCCCTCTGGCTTCTTCAGGAGGAACCATTTATAGGATGCTGTTATAGCTACCAAAATCAGGACCAAATACTTGGAATAAAGAGGATTGTGAACATTAATAATGGTACAAGGTAGTGTATGTGTTTTGGAAACATACATGAAGTATGTAGTTGTGATTTGTCAATAACAGCATAGTTTGCTTTGCTGTTAGCGAACATTTTGTCAAACTTCTTAAGCTTCTCTATGCAATTGTTAGTTTTTTAGTTTGATTTTGGATCATGTTCTCTGTTCTTATTGAAGGTAGATCACAATTAGTTTTTTGTTAATTTTCAGTGGTTCTACTGCCTGTAGACTACATATTAATCTCATAGAAAACCTATAGAAAAAACACTAACCATTTTGATGCTCTTGGTCCTGGGAACAGCAAGTTA
This sequence comes from Eremochloa ophiuroides, assembly GCA_038502445.1. NCBI lineage: Eukaryota > Viridiplantae > Streptophyta > Magnoliopsida > Poales > Poaceae > Eremochloa > Eremochloa ophiuroides. Next base: position 7,920,910 of record JAHLJS010000005.1, read on the forward strand.
TCTAAATGCTTGTCTTGAACGTTTGTACGTGTTTATTATGCACCTTGTTTATTGAACTATTATTGACTGAAATCTGTGCAGGCCATATATGGCTACCCAGCTGAAATCCAGGCTCTCTTTTTCATGGCAATCGCAGATGCTGCTTGGGAAGTTATGAAAAGGTCAATAGTTTACTTCAGAGGCCATCCAATTCGGACTGTTGCTGCAGCTGTCAAATATCAGGGGGCAGCACTAAACTATGACAGTTTCAGCGAGGGTAGCAGTTCTTTAAATACAGCAACTGATGGTCCTAGCTTATTGGCTTTTCTTATGGAAGGAGAACATTTGACAGTCAAGGGTAGAAACTACTATATTGTATGTTTGGACGGATCTGATGAGGAGATATTGCAAAGTTACAGAGGAGCAATTGAGTCCATCCGTGAATTTTGTTATTCAAACACCAAACCTGTCGATATCTCAGGTATTTATGGTTCCAAGACTGAAATTTTCACAACACCTGCTGGTGGGACTTTTTTTCTTGCTTTGGAGCATAAGAACCGCTTTCTCGTGTTGTCACTTGCGGGTCGAGATTTGTATACTATGGGATGGAGAACTAAGTATGGAACCTTTGAGCTAAAATCGGATACCCAGGAGGAGAATTATATGGCAGGTGACCCATGCATCTTAGATATATCTAAGCAATATAGGTTCCTCTCTCCAAAGGGGAACGTTGGCAACATAAGGGTGGGCCCATCAGCTATGAAAGAGGCATTCGAAATGTTATATAAATGCCGTGAAAAAGTATCCTATGGAGTAATGCAAGGGATTGGAATTTTATCGGTTCATTTTTCAGAGGCATCTAGATTACAAGGAGTTTTCAATGACATATGTGCGTCATTCTGTCCTTCGCATGCATTGGCAACACTTGACAGTACACATAAAAATTCATTTTGGATACACAACTGGAGTATGCATTTGAAGGAATGCAGAGAGTCAGTTTTCTTTTAAAGGGAGAATCGCCACCACCAATTAAGAATCCTAAAGATGCCGAGACAAAAGTTTATTCAGAGAGAGAGATTTTTACACAGATACGGATACTCCCTAGGGATGCCTACGGAGAGTGGCCATTTGACCATGAAGCTAGACCTTCCCCAATTTTTGAGTATGTAATGGATGATAGTCCTAAGCAAAAAGGAGGTGGGAAGAAAAATCTGGGTTTCAAGGGAGGAGAAGAGGATGGAGGATCTCCTTTCTCCTCTCTGCTAAATGAGTGGGGGGCTGAAATGCGGAGGACTCGCTGCTTGGAGTTTTCTGATCGACGTGCACCTTCTGTTTGGATTCCTTGGTATGCAAAGATGAGCCGAAAAGAACAGACTTGTGCTAAAAAAAAATCCAGCCTCAGACACCTTGGAGGGGTCCTGTGCAAAAAACAACCATGCAGAGAGCTATGATGAGGGTCGGTAATTTGATCAACAGATTCTTTCGGTTCATTTGAGACTTAATACTTGCCCCATTTATGAGCGCGCAAAATATATTTGGTTTTATCAGTGCAATGCCTCTAATTTGATTTCTGGCGGAACTTCTGGCGGCGGACATGCAGCTATTCTCCACGGAGAACACGTGACGTCACCTGTAAAAGAATGCAGTTTTGCTTGTGCAGAAAACAGTTTGTTAACAATGTTGATCAAGAACTGTTCAGACGAAGTTCATATGAATTTGCTTTTATTTTCAATAAAATCGCTGAGTGTTCGGAGAGTCGTAGGCGATCATATGTGACGTGCGGCGCTCGATCTTGATCGAGATTTATCGTATTGGTCGGCGAGTAGCTAGAGTATATAACTCTTTGGAGAGATCTGCATCCAGTGTCCGCACTCTTGTCGGAGCTTTTGGAGACGCTGCAAACCTATCCAAGCGTCCTCGGGGCTTACGTGTTAGCGAAGACTTAACGGCCGAGGCGTCCCTGAGGCTTATGTGGTGGCGAAGCTGCCCGCGCCTGGCGGGGGTTACGCTTATCGTGGGCGAAAGCTTCCTGAATTTATCGGGGTAGTAGATGGAGTGGCGAGGTTAGGCGGTCTGTCGTATGCAGGGCTTACGCGTCGACGCGGCTAGGATGCCCAAACGGGTGCGGGGCTTACACGTAGCCGTAATTGTGCTGCCCAAACACATGCGGGGCTTACGCATTGGCTAAGAGGTGCTTACTCGAGCAGGTGCGGGGCTTACGCATTGACAAAGTCGTGCTGCCCGAACAGGTGCGGGGCTTACGCATTGACAACAAACTTATTGATCTGCGATTGTAAACATACATGTATATCGAGGCAATATGACTTTTATTGAAGTAATGAAACAAAAATACACATATCTGCCTTAGACACGCTGTCAAGGATAGAAGCGACGGAGATGCTCGATGTTCCATGAGTTGGGGATGTCGACGCCGCCGAGGTCGCACAGCCTGTACGAGCCTAGCCGAGTTACTGCTCTGACCATGTATGGTCCCTCCCATGGGGAAGAAAGTTTGTGTATGCCCTCCTTGTTCTGCTTGCGCCGAAGGACGAGGTCACCGACCACAAAAAATCTGCCGTTGACGTTCCGGTTATAATACCGCCGCATCCCCTCTAGGTATTTGGCCGTGCGTACGCAAGAGGCCAGACGTTCTTCTTCGAGTCTGTCGATGTCCTCTGCTCGTGCACCGTCGGATCTTTCTTCGTTGTAGTTCTCAATTCTAGGGGCTCGGAAAGCGACGTCGGCTGGTAGCACTGCTTCTGATCCGTAGACCATAAAGTATGGAGATACACCAGTATTGCGACTAGGCTGTGTCCTCAAACCCCAGACGACTGCTGGCAACTCATTGATCCAGTTTTCTGGGCTTCTTTCGACGACTTCATGTAAGCGCTTCTTGAGGGCGTCGAGCAACATTCCGTTTGCTCTTTCGACTTGTCCGTTAGCTCGAGAGTGAGCCACCGAGACATACTTTATCACAATGCTCCTTTCGTCGCAGAAATCCCAGAAGTCGCTTCCAGTGAAGGTAGTACGTAGGTCGGTGATGATGCAGTTCGGAAGGCCGAAACGATGAGAGATGTCATTGAAGAATTCTGCAGCCTTGGCCGTCGTTGCCTTCACCAACGGCTTGTACTCAATCCACTTGGAGAATTTGTCGATGGCGACGCATACGCAGCGGTAGCCCCCTTTAGCTGCCTTGAAAAGGCCTATCATGTCGAGTCCCCAAGTAGCGAATGGCCAGGATGCAGGTATGGTCTGTAGCTCCTGCGCTGGGACATGTATCTGCTTTGCGAAAAACTGGCACGCCTCACAGTGTCGTACAATCTTTTCGGCGTCCTGGACGGCGGTAGGCCAGTAAAATCCATCTCGGAAAGCTTTGCCGATCAGGGTGCGTGAAGCTGCACATGCCTCCATGTACTTCTTGGAGTATCTTAATGCCCTCTTCGTGCGTGACGCACTTCTGGAATACTTCGCTCTTAGCGTTTTTACGCATGAGCCTGTTGTCGACGAGGACGTAGTTATTGGACCGTCGCACAAGACGTTCTGCTTCTATTTTGTCTTCGGGGATTTTGGCCTCGAGCAGATAGGCAATGAAGGGTGCCCTCTAATCATCTGTATGATCTGAGATGCAGGCTGCTATCTGACCGGACGAATGCGCTTCGACCTCTTCTTCTTCAAGGATGGAGGCGTGGATCAAGTCTTGGACGAAGACGCCGGAAGGAATATCGGCTCGCGATGAACCGAGCTTAGATAGCTCGTCGGCTGCTTGATTTTCTGCTCGAACGACGTGGTGAAACTCAATGCCCAAGAATTTTCCTTCAAGTTTTCTGATTACGGCGACATAGGCGTCCATCTTCTCGCTGTTACAGTTCCAATCTTTATTCACCTGGTTGATAACCAAGGCAGAGTCCCCATACACCATCAGTCGCCGAATGCCGAGCTCGGAGGCAATCTGAAGGCCGTGGATGGCAACTTCGTACTCGGCCGCGTTGTTGGAGGCTTTGAAATAAATTCTTAATACGTAGCGGAGGCGTTCGCCGGTCGGTGATATGAGAAGTACACCGGCACCCGCGCCACCAATGCTGAGGGACCCATCAAAATACATTGTCTAGTGTTCCTCATGCTTGGTTGGTACTTGCTCCTGCACTTCCGTCCATTCGGCGATGAATTCAGCCAACACCTGAGACTTGATCGTTGTTCGGCTGTGGAACTCCAGAGAATAAGTCCCCAGTTCCACAGCCCATTTCATGATTCTGCCGTTGGCGTCTTTGTTGCTTAGGATGTTGCCGAGAGGATGTTGGGTGACCACTACGATTTGATGAGCCTCAAAATAATGGCGGAGCTTGCGTGATGTGACGAGGATAGCGTAAATCAAGGACCGTCGGGTAGCGAGCTTTGGACTCGTTTAGAACCTCGCTGATGAAATAAACTGGTCGCTGAATCGGATATGCATGACCGTCTTCCTCCCGTTCGACGACTATCGCCGTGCTGACAACATTGCTTGTTGCGGCGATGTAGAGGAGCAGAATTTCATCCTTCTTGGGAGCTGTAAGGAGCGGGGGATGTACCAGGAACTGCTTCAGGTCCTTGAAGGCCTGGTTGGCTTCTTCCGACCAGACAAAATTTTCGCCTGCCTTGAGGTGTTTGAAGAAGGGGAGGCCTTTTTCGCCTAACCTGGAGATGAATCGGCTTAGGGCCACCATGCATCTGGTGAGCTTCTGAACATCTTTGACGTTGGTCGGGGACTTCATTCTCATGACCGCCTCGATCTTTTCTGGGTTGGGGGGATGCCTCGTTTGCTGACGATGTTGCCGAGCAGATTGCCCGATGGTACGCCAAAGATGCACTTGGAGGGGTTCAGTTTCCATTGGAATTCATCCAACTTCTCGAAGACTGTTTCGAGGTTGGAGATGAGGTCTTCCGCCTTCCGGGTTTTTATAACGATGTCGTCGACATAAACTGCAGCGATGTCGGGAATGAGATCCTTGAGGCATGCCTGGATGGCCCACTGGTATGTCGCACCAGCGTTCTTCAGGCCAAAGAACATGGTCTTGTAGTAGTAGGCCCCGAAGGGCGTAATGAAGGAAGTTTTCTCCTGGTCTTCTTCCTTCAAGGTGATCTGATGGTAGCCGGAGTAGCAGTCGAGAAAGTTGAGTAGCTTGCAACCGGCTGCGGATTCGACGACTTCATCGATACGGGGGAGACCGAAGGGGTCTTTAGGGCAGTGTTTGTTAAGATCGGTGTAATCAACGCACATTCTCCATTCATTATTCTTTTTTCTTACAAGGACCGGATTGGCTAACCAATCGGGATGATACACCTCTTTTATAAAGTTGGCAGTTAGGAGCCGAGCTATTTCTACCCTAATAGCCTCCTTCTTGTCTGGAGAGAAACGCCGGAGCTTCTGTTTGACAGGCTTGGTGGTCTTCGAGACATTCAAGGAGTGCTCGATCAGCTCCCTCGGTACGCCAGGCATGTACGCGGGTTTCCACGTGAAAACGCTGACGTGCTTTCTGAGGAAGCTGACGAGCGCGTCTTCCTATTTGGGATCGAGATCTGCCCCGATGCGAGTAGTTTTACTCAGGTCACCGGGGACGAGGACGATGTCCTTTGTCTCCTTGCTCTTGGTAGCAGCTCTGGGCGGATAACGAGGGGATGCTCCTCTCCCAAGCTAGATGTTTGCAATACTTAATGTTGATGATCTTAAGGGTGAGCTTGCCAGCAGTAGTCCTAGTAGGCTCCACTGATGGACTCTCTCCTTAGTCATAATGTCGTTCCTGCATAATTATGTTCCAGAAAGAAAACCAAAACTCGAGGCTCGAATTTAAGGGGTTAGCGGTCAGCCAGATGAGTAATTGATTATTCTAATGAGCTAATATTAGTTAGCAGATTCTAGCAGGATTCTTCTTTTTAGATTTTCTATATTGTGATGCAGTAAAATAAATATAGATTCTATTTTATTTTTATTTTGATGCCACCACAACAAATATTCCTACGGGGTTACCATAAGTCTACTTACAAGGGGCCTTAATATTTTTGATGCAATAAAATCTATATAATTTTTTTGTTTCTTTTCAATGCACTAATAAAGAGGTAAAGATTTTTTATTTTGTTTTAATATGCAGAAAGATAAATATGCATGCTATGTTTGTATTTATTTTTAGGCCACCACGATGAGTACTCCTACAGGTTTTATACCACAAGGGTTTCACATGGGGCTTCAAGTTTTTTTAAGATGCATGAATACAGCTTAATGCATGCCTATTCACTCTTGTCATTTTCTATGCAAAGCTAATGCAAAAGAATAAACCTACTTAAGAGAAAATAATTCATGCAATGCAGAAAAGCAAAAATGGATAACTACTGATGTTACCTCACGGCGAGGGTTTGATGTTTTGAGTCTTCTGAATGGGACTCCTCCTTGCAGTGATTCATTAGTCAAGTACTTTGGTTTGCTCTTGAGGTGATGCCTCCACTAGTGGCTCCCAATGGTGGTGCCATCTTTCTTTTGTCGGCATCTCGAAGCTAATCTTATGTGCATCATTATTACTGGTTGAGAACTTCTACTTATCGAATTTGGGGGATTGTCTCCCCACACCTTGATTGAAGTGTGTTCTGCCCATAAAGACAAGGTAGAGATCAAGTGCATGGGCTCTGCTGGTGGGAAAACACCAACAGAACCATAAATTTATTCATTCTCTAACCTTGGGTACAATAAGATTGATATTATTCATATTTATAACATGGGTGAGAATACAGAAGTATAAATATGGCATTTAAACTCGTGAGATAAAGAGTGAAATTACTCAACTGTTGGAAAGACTGTTTATCTTTAAAATTTTCATGATGACTATTATTTTCCAATAATAGTAGACGAAGTATTTCTAGTTTACTTGGTTAATACTGAGATTAAGAGAATAGCGCTATGAACAAACGCAGAGAACAAATCATGTTGAGTTAATCAGGTTGATCAATTTAAGTAGTAACTCTAACATGGTTGTATTTTTCATTTATTGCATACCAAGATCAAGAGGAAATTAATAACCACTTACCTTAAGATGTTACCTTCATCATTGGAGCATGATAAAGGGTAGATGAAATTCAATGGTCCCTTCCTTCATTGCGTCTTGAGTTGTTCATTACCATCTTTTCTTTTACTTTGTTCTCACTCTTCAGACCTCCTGCTTCTCTCATTATATTTTTTTTCTCTTATGTCTTCATCCTTCTAAGTAAGTGGTGACAAACTTACTTGGAAGAGGAGGCTTATCCGGTTCATCTGTTGGCGAAAGCTTGTGGTCTGCTGATCTTTGCCTTTTCACCATCCGATGAAAGTACAGATAATTACATGCTCTTTACTCACCAACCTTTTCTTGATTTTAATTGAATTGCGGTTGATGAGCTTGGGTCCACTGGAGGTGCAAACTCAAGTTCCTCCCTGGTTGTCTTTGTCTTCTATTGGCATGGCAACGAGTTATTCTTCTTTAAGTGATATGCCAGCCGTCTTGATGATCAGGGTGGGGAGCTTCTTTGATATTTAAGTAAAACTTCATCTCCAATAGATTAAGAATTTTACTTTCTGCAAAATGTTAATGGACACATACCCAAGGGAATATAATGAAATTGAAATACAGGTTTTGTTGTCCATACTATTTTATGATTTTTCTCTATGCTAACCAGATGATATATGGTTTTAAGATTGTTTAGCATAGACTGTGTCTATTGTGTTTTATATTGTTGTTGCTACATTCTAGCATGGTTCAAAACAGAGATAACTTGCAACGAAAGATAAATGAATAAATATTAATACTCACAGTTCTTCCTCTTATAAAGAATGAGCTAGGTCTTCTTGCGCAAAGTCATTACTGCCTTGATTCATCTTCGATGTGAACTCATCTCTTGACTTCCCCAGATTTAATTCGAAATTTTCCTGCAGGGATTAGTCCGACAAAATATCCAATGTCTACTACAGCAATTTCTAATTCAATAACCAAACCAAACTCCATGTCTAGCTTTAGTTAAGGAAGGCATTTTAACCTAAGCACCACGCTTAATTTAAAAACCTTTAAAAAATACTCATATGGCCGAATGAAATACCTCCAAACCAAAACTTACTATGGCAGACAAAGGTAACATGAAAGCACTAATAGAGAATTATTCAGGTAGAGATGAAAAAGCATGATAATGGTGAGTTTTTTAAATACTAATCATGAGCCTTCATGTGCTCATATATATTTTTTCTTTCTTTTAATAAGAATGCAAGTAAAAATGGATATATGAATGGAACTAAATAAGTTATGAATAGAAAGAATTTAGAATAAATAGGGTGAATATATGGATTTAAAATAAACATGCAGTGGAATGCAAAAGATAACTACTCATCAAATTTAAAGTCCATGAGTAAGACTTTCTCACCTTTATTTGATCATACTTACCATGTCTCACATGATGGAATTTATGAGTGATGTAGCATCTTTATTCCCGTCACTTGAGATATGAATTCAATTTTTGTGACGTCGACCCCTTTTTTCAATCTTGGATTTATTATGTTTCTTCTTTTTGTGGGAGCTTGCCGGAAGGTCGTAAACCGGTCGTTCATTACCCTGCATAAGATATTAAAGTAGACAAAACACGGGTAATCCTGCTTGAGCAGGGATTAATAGTTATCTTGATTACATTAATAAGTATAAGTCTATCAATATTCTTAATATGCCTAGCTACCTTCCCCAGCAACGGCGCAAAAAATGCTTGTTGACATCTACTAACGTCGTCCGATATAACTTTATAACTTTTAACATTAGGGACGAGATTAGAAGATGTATGATATTTTAATTAACTAATCAATAGCAACTAGCCACTTATCCATTACCAACATTCTTTAGCATGAACTGGGTTGTCAATCCTAATTATATATGCTAAGAATAAATAAAGGTTTTATATATTATTCCATGTGACTAGGCAGAAATATAAATAAATATAAACTAAGAACAATTCTGCAAACGGACAGATAATTATACCATTGTAGCATTTTACCTAGAGTATCACCAGGTTGTCGATTTATATTTATACCACTGGGAAGGTTGTTGGTGTTTCTTAGTGTCATTACTAAAGATAGACTAAAAGCCCATCCCTAGCAACGATACTAGAAACGTGAGTTGACATTCCCAACCACCATTACTTCAGAAAGGTTAGCCTTGGCCCTTAATGGCGCCGGCCTAGGTAATGCAGTCTGGTAATAGCAGTTCGAAGTGCCGGATTGGCCTTCCTAACCGTCATTACCTACGATATGCAAAACTGTGACACGGCGCTGTGGGGTGCAACAAAAATTACAATCCTTAAGTAATGGTACTTAGATATGCCAATCATAATAGCTCAGTATAGATAAATCCGCAAGCGCACGGAACTATCATTGTAGCATTTCAACCCGTGAGTATTCAGGGGTGTCGTATTTATAATTTCCCGTAGGAGGGCAGGACGAATGCATCTAGCTTTGGTATAAACATGATCACTTATTGAATGCATAGGTAGACATACCATAGGCAGGGGTAAATCATAGTTTAAAGATAGTGGACACACATCTGAACCGACCTCAAGGATAAAAGAGAAATAAAGAATAAAAGAATATATCTAATTGAGCAGGAATTGGTCATATATAACTATGCAAAGAACTGTTAGTAAACATCTAACTAGCATGTCTAGTATCAGGACTAGGTCTGAGATGACAGGAAGATCCCCGCAGCTGGTCTGCCAGCTGATAGAGACTTTACGAACTCCTACCCAATATCCGAACGTGGGGGAGTGCTAGGGATGGACAGGGCTGTCACCACCTGCCCACCTACCCCTCTGCCCGTGGGATACCAGCATATTCGCCGATCTCCGCATACCCGAGCACCATGCTCGCGTACTTGGAAACAACTCCTAACCCCATAGGATCTCACCCCTTCGGAGTGACAGGCTAGGCTAAGAGAAACCGAGAAGGCACGACGAACCGTCACCTCATCCCTAGTTCTTCCTCTATTCATACTAAGTCAATGAACGATGAAGAACAACGATGAACATATCAAGAACATAACACGTAAACTATAAGCTAGTTCATATGTCATGATCATAACATGACCAGGATTATACTCTAGTTCATATGCATTGCTATATAAATAAGATAAGAACTTGAACTTGGAAGAGAACTGCATTGTATTCATACCGAGGTGTTCCTTCTTCTCCCAAGGATACAAACTCTCCTTTCCAGCTCTTGCCTTGCTCTAATACTAAAACTAATCTAAAGAATACAAGTGAGAGGTGAGGTAAATGGCTCCAAATGATGGTGTGTGTTGGAGGGGAGCTCTCCCTCTCTTTTTATATTCTAACGAGGACGGTTCGGGCGCCAACAAATATGGATGCAGGTAGAACCGCCATCAACAAACCGCCATCAGCACCGCCTCCGAAGATGGGCCCGGGAGGCCCCACCAGGGGGGCGGCCGTCCCCGGGGGCGGTCGGTCCCTGGGGAGCGCCATCTGGCCACCGCCTTCGGGTGGTCGGTTGCTCCCTGGGCCTGGGCCTCCCCCACGGTTACGGATGGATCCAGTTTAGTGTTTGAGGTGGGCTTTCTTATTTTCTTGGATTGCGCCTTCTCTGAATACGTTTTCTGGATGTGCGCTTTCTTTATGGTTTTTGTGCATTTTCACATGTCACACCTGCAAGTCAAGTACACACCAATACTTGTGGAAATGTTAGTTTAAAGCCTTACCTACTATTTATTTTAGTAACATATTGGCGGTAAGAAATAGGCTTTAAGGACCGCCAACAACACCCCCACACTTAGTCCTTTGTTCATCCTCGAGTAAAGGTTTGAAGGACTAAGCGGGTTTATCTCCTTGATTTGAAATCTGCATACAAGTTATTCCAAGCTTCACCTAAACTTGTGAACTTCCAAGTGTCTACCAAGTCATCTTGGGTAATTGAAAAATGGAATAGCCTAGATTCAAGTCTTCTTACTCGTATCCCTGCTCAGAAACTTGGGTTTTGTGAAGTTTTGAAAACAAAAAGATAGCACTTGTTTCTTGAATGATTCTCTCAAGTCACTTATTTGTATGTGGTTCCTCACCAAGGCATATATAGGGATTGCTTTCACTTGATCACCCTACCTCTAAAAAGTTTATCTGGAGCTTTAGGTAGGGAGGAAAATATTAAGGCACACTTACCTTGCATGTATTGTTAAGTCAAACCCTGGACCGCACCGGAGGGAAGCGTCATACTCTTAGATCAGAATGTGCATGTGTGTGGAAAGAATATGGTGGGTTTTATTGGTGTCTAACCTAATTCCACTATGCTCTTTGAAACACATCTCCCTCCTTATTAGGACTTAGAAAAATCTTTTATGAGGGCATGAGCTATCCTTATTCTCTCTCTTCTTTATATATATATATATATCTCTCTTCTTCTTCTTCTTATTTTCTTCTCCACTCTTTTTTTTCTTTTTTTTCTTTTTTTACCCCTTTTTTCACCTTTTGGAAGATAGCCTCATGCTTTTATTTGCAACAAAAACTTTAAGGAGATGTGAACAAAGATTCAGAGCATTTATTTGGATGGGACCTAATAAGTATATTTTTAGTTCACCCCCAGTGTAGGAGTAGAACATTTTGGGTGGATCAAAGTGGAAGGTATATTTTGCGCCTACTCCCGAGGTAGGAGCAGTGCAATTATTTGGTGGATGGATGAATGAATGTTGTGCACAACTCTCAGTGTAAGAGTTGGCAACTTTATTTGTGAGTGCGTGAAATCTGATCTTGGGAGTATGAAATTTCTCTCAACAGGGGTCACAAAACTTGACCAAACTCAACACAAAGTAAGATGCATATGTGGAAGGTTTTATCATGAAAGATCATGTATGGCCTTGGTAGGTATTTGCAATCATTCAAGGAAATGCTATATTGATTTTTGTTTTGTAAAAATAAATCCCAAGTTCTTTGCAAGAAATGAGTAGGCGTCATGGCATCCTACTATATCTCATTCGTCAATCACTTAGATAAAATGGGGTCCCTATGATAAGTGTTCACAAGTAATAGGAATATTGGCAAGGAATAAAGAGTATGCAAAATTTTAATCATAGGATGCCATGGAGATGGAGCATCAAAAGTTTTGTCTTTTCAAAAGTGTTCAAAGTTAAATTTTAAAACTTTGAAAAGAGCTGGGGTAGAGTTGCACAAACCATCGTTGAAGATGAAGGAACTAATGGAAGTTGTTTGTCTCGTCCTTTTGTTTGATGGGTTGCTCGATGTTTGTGCAATGTGTTAGGGAGATCTCGAATTTGTTGTAGTTATGCTTGAGAGATCTCCCCCACACTTATTTTTTTACCTGCTTTTATTATAACAAAGAAAACAAAATAAGAGGGACTACAACAGGCAAGGGTCTTATTGGCTAAAAGATCAAGGAGACAAAATTTTATTACTTAGTTATTTTTATTTTATTAGGAACTTGTTCAACCAACTTTTATTAGAGCTCAAATAAGGCTGATATAAAAGATGCAACGAAAACATAGCCAAGACTTATCCCCATATCAGATTACTGCCATTGTTTATGAAAACAACTCAAGGTTCATTAATCAAATTTCAACACCATGTCAAAACATGATTAAAGAAGACTATTTCAACCTAAGCACCATGCTTAATTTGAAAACAGCCTATGGATGTTACTCGCGAGAATACATCCAAACAAGAGCATATAACATAAACAGGGAAGCACGAATTTGAATGATCATAAGGAGACAAGTATGAGCGAAGGGGTTGGTGAACATTTATTACCTTTTGCATACCTGAGTGTTCTTACCGGCAGCATATGTGGATTTCTTTCAAGATGCTGCACCGGTGGCGTGGACGTACAGGCTCCAACTCAGTCGAACCATCAGGCCGGATCACACACACAACTAGTGTATATGGACCTTGGCCTTATTGGTAGCAAAGGTGTAAATGAGTAGAGTCCTTTTCTTTTCTCTCTCTCCTTTTTTTCTCTTTTTTTTAAAGATAACTACCGATGACCTTCGGCAAAGGCTCAACATTTATAGTCTGTTGGCAAGACTTCCCCTTCTTCATTGCTCTGCAGCTGCATGAACAAACTTGGGAGAATTCTCGGGTTGCCCCGAGATTTTTCCCGTATTGTTGACAGGAATAGAAGCAGCAATTTGAGCAAACTGTTTTTCTATCGTTTTATTGAAACTCAGCTGATGTTTAACAAAAGAAGATAGAGTTTCAAGTTTAGCATTTATAGATTCAAACATTTTATCATTAAAGGAAAACTTTCTAGCAAGATCTGCATTAAACTTAGCTTGTCTTAAAACAAAATCTCTCGAGGAAGGTTGATTGAAATTCAATTTAAAATTTGAATTGAGATTAGAAGAATTACCTTGTGGGTGGTTATGGTTGTTCCACCCATTATTACCTGGTTGTTAATGTTGGTGAAACCCGTTGTTGACGTAGGACGCTTCTTCCTGGGTTTCGGGACAGCTGTTCCCCGAATGGCCAACATTTTCACAAACTTCACATGTCATGTGTGAGTCCGTGGCTTGGACGGTGCCTGTGGTGGGTTCGGTGGCACGGTCGTCCAACCTCTTAGGTCTATTTTTACGGCAAGCAAATCCGTCTCCTTCACGGTATGCATGCCTTCTTGTGTTTCTCTTCCTTCTCCCCAGCTTTGGTTGCTACCATCTTCTTGATGAGTGCAGTGCCATTCTCGATGGTGAGGGAGAGGAATGCCCCTCCAGCTGCGGCGTCAAGGTGCCCTTTTGACATGGCCATCAGGCCCTCGTAAAAGGTCTGGAGCACTAGCCAATCTTCCATTTCATGGTGGGGATAGGCTCGGACATAGTCCTGCAGCCTCTCCCATGCCTAAGGGATGGACTCGAGTGATGTTTGCTGGAAGTTGGATATCTCCCCCCTTAGAGCAATGGTTTTGCTCATAGGGATGAACTTGGCGAGGAACGCCATGGAATATTTGTCCCACGTGTTAACAGCTTCCTTATTTTGGTAGAACCACTATTTCGCCTTCCCCGCAAGGGAAAAAGGAAACAGGTGGAGCTTGATGCTAGTTGGTGCGACGTTTTTAGTGACGATGGTGTCGCATAATTCAAGGAAGTGTTGAAGATGAGCATTTGCGTCCTCATTTGGCAAGCCACAGAACTGGCTTGCCTGCACCATCTTGATTAGGCCAATACGGAGCTCGAAGTTTCCACTCCCGATATTGACAGCGGGCCCAACGGGCACGTTGGCAACAGTAGGGGTGGAGTAGTCGCGGAGTGTCTTGGCCATGATGATAGTAGCGGATGGTGCGGGAGTGAATGGTTCGTCTGTCGATGGAGTAGCAAAATAAGAAGTGGTACGGGACCTGTTCTTCCTTAGGAGTGCCTCCGGATTGTTGGTGAAGTTGTTCGACAGGTCAAAACCACTCATACACTATCTTGTTTTCTTTCCAATAAAAAGAGGAAGAAAACAAGAGGAGTTATCCTACCTAAACTATGGCTACCTTTTGCTTATTGTGCAATCAATGCCTATGCCAAGCTAGACGTTTTTATTTCCTTTTGCCCTCCCCGACAACGGCGCCAGAAATGCTTGTTGGCGTTTCTTAGCGTCATTACTAAAGATAGACTAAAATCCCATCCCTAACAACGATACTAGAAACGTAAGTTGATATTCCCAACCACCATTACTTCAGAAAGGTAACCCTTGGCCCTTAATGGCGCCGGCCTAGGTAATGCAGTCTGGTAATAGCAGTTAGAAATGCCGGATTGGCCTTCCTAACCGTCATTACTTACGATATGCAAAACTGTGACACGGCGCCGTGAGGTGCAACAAGAATTACAATCCTTAAGTAATGGTACTTAGGTATGCCAATCATGATAGCTCAGTATAGATAAATCCGCAAGCGCACGGAACTATCATTGTAGCATTTCAACCCGTGAGTATTCAGGGGTGTCGTATTTATAATTTCCCGTTGGAGGGCAGGACGAATGCATCTAGCTTTGGTATAAACATGATCACTTATTGAATGCATAGGTAGACATACCATAGGCAGGGGTAAATCATAGTTTAAAGATAGTGGACACACATCTGAGCCGACCTCAAGGATAAAAGAGAAATAAAGAATAAAAGAATATATCTAATTGAGCAGGCATTGGTCATATATAACTATGCAAAGAACTGTTAGTAAACATCTAACTAGCATGTCTAGTATCAGAACTAGGTCTGACATGACAGGGAGATCCCCGCAGCTGGTCTGCCAGCCGATAGAGACTTTACGAACTCCTACCCAATATCCGAACGTGGGGGAGTGCTAGGGATGGACAGGGCTGTCACCACCTGCCCACCTACCCCTCTGCCCGTGGGATACCGGCATATTCGCCGATCTCCGCATACCCAAGCACCATGCTCGCGTACTTGGAAACAACTCCTAACCCCCTAGGACCCCACCCCTTCGGAGTGACAGGCTAGGCTAAGGGCAACCGAGAAGGCACGACGAACCGTCACCTCATCCCTAGTTCTTTCTCTATTCATACTAAGTCGATGAACGATGAAGAACAACGATGAACATATCGAGAACATAACACATAAACTATAAGCTAGTTCATATGTCATGATCATAACATGACTAGGAATATACTCTAGTTCATATGCTTTGCTATATAAATAAGATAAGAACTTGAACTTGAAAGAGAACTGCATTGTATTCATACCGAGGTGTTCCTTCTTCTCCCAAGGATACAAACTCTCCTTTCTAGCTCTTGCCTTGCTCTAATACTAAAACTAATCTAAAGAATACAAGTGAGAGGTGAGGTAAATGGCTTCAAATGATGGTGTGTGTTGGAGGGGAGCTCTCCCTCTCTTTTTATAGTCTAACAAGGACGGTTCGGGCGCCAACAAATATGGAAGTAGGTGGAACCGCCATCAGCAAACCGCCATCAGCACCGCCTCCGAAGATGGGCCCGGGAGGCCCCACCAGGGGGGCGGCCACCCCTGGGGACGGTCGGTCCCTGGGGAGCGCCATCTGGCCACCGCCTTCGGGTGGTCGGTTGCTCCCTGGGCCTGGGCCTCCCCCGCGGTTACGGATGGATCCAGTTTAGTATTTGAGGTGGGCTTTCTTATTTTCTTGGATTGCGCCTTCTCTGAATACGTTTCCTGGATGTGCGCTTTCATTATGGTTTTTGTGCATTTCCACATGTCACACCTGCAAATCAAGTACACACCAAAACTTGTGGAAATGTTAGTTTAAAGCCCTACCTACTATTTATTTTAGTAACATATTGGCGGTAATAAATAGGCTTTAAGGACCGCCAACAAAGGTATAGTAGGACTTATTATACCTATAACTTATACTGCTAATGTAAAAGATAAACCATAACTATAATCCTACTCATAACAAGGATCAGTCACATGATAAAGATATATAGGATAAATATGATCGGTCATCATCATAATTAGGTAAATATCAGAGCTCATCTAGTCATAACAATAGCTAGCCAATGGATAGATAAAGAAATTAATATCTAAAGTAATTCTATAACTACGTCCATGAATACTATGATTAGTGCAATTACATCTAGCAATCATTGTTTAGCTCTACCTACATCATGATTAAATGTAAAAAAGCATCATCTAATGAGGATATTAAGACACAAGGGTCACCTCCTTCGCGACCGCGCTCTGCTCGTCCTACGTACGGGGGGTGGACTATAGAGGACTCAACGCAGCTGTCACCTACGCGATCTACCACACGACCCGACACGTCAGGTTGCACTCGCAGATAAGCAAGATATCTAAACACCACGTCTACATACTGTCAATCATTCATCCATGATATCTCTGGACGAACTCTTTACGGGCAATTACATAAATTCAATAGGATCAAACTAACTATGCTAGACATATAATCAAAGTGAACAATGACAATTGCAATTAAGAACATATATAAGATTAAGAATAATGTTTCCCAAATCATAATGTTGAATGCAATAAGAGAAAAGAAGTAGAACTATACCGAACTCCGCGCTCCAGACAGACGCCAGGGGCTCCGGATCCCGCTGAAGAACTAGAACTCCTCTACTTCTAATCTAATTAGGCTAAAGCTATGAACTAGAGAGGCTCTGGATGGCTTGATCTCCAAATGACTTGATGCTTCAGGGAGGGGGTCTGCCCTTTTATTTATAGCCCGGTGTGATGAACGTGCGCCGTACGATCAAACCGACTTCAACAAAGGGCCGAGATGACTCTTAAGAGGCGATGGAAGAAGACTCTAGAAGCGGGGGCCGAAACCCTAGGGGGTGGGGCCGGTCGGCCCCACCTTGGCGCCGGCCGGCGCCCAAGTGTGGGCTTTCAGGCCCATCTTCATCGAGGTGCTTCCACACCCTTCCAGGGTCTTAGTGATGATGTTTCCTTGGCGGTTAAGTTTCGTATCTTTTATGCTCTTTAACCCTTCTTTTATGCTTTTCTGAAATAGCCCCTGGAAAATACATAACATACAATACTCGTGGAAACTGTCAGTTAAAACCCTAGACTAGTATGCTTTCATGTATCCTTTTGTGTCTAAAGTTCTAATAAAAGTTAACGTTATTGACCATTAACAACATATAAGCTGACAAATTACAAATGTATCATCACAGTATTTACATAATGAATAAATATTTATTACATAGTCAAATACATATAAATAACATCTAAGATAACACTCTTGCGAAAGCTCCATCACAGGGACAAGGTCGACTGGGAGATACCAAGCCTAATAATCATTGCGGTAATCTTCACTCCAATCTTCATCTGTGGTGGTGAATTGTAAGGGTGAGCACATTTCGTACTCAACAAGTATAACACGGGTTCATGAGGCACAAAAGGCTAGACACGGTTTGACTGCATTTAGCTTTTATAATCATGTTCATTTTATAGCAATTGAGTAGCGTCAAGGTAGTCCAACTCCCAATATTAACCCAACAATCAATTGTAATAAGATTAATAAATAGCAAAGATATTAACAACAATAATAAACATAGAATGATGAACAAGATATACATCTAGCGGAACGTGTGCCCAAGGCCGCTCATGACCGCGAGCGCAGCTGTTATAACAGATTATTAAACTCTGCGCAGAGGTGTACACTTTCACTGTGAGTCATGATTTTTTGATGCATGGGTGGGCCATACCCAAACATCAGCTAACCATATAAACCCATTTAAAGGTTCATCTAACAAGTTAGGGCCGCAAGGGTGAGTGGCAGCGACATGTAGAAACCCTCCTTTCTTAAATGGCACACTCCTTCACGGCTATACTCATAAGATTAGGAGTCGTACTACACCCAAGGTGTCAAACCCCCCAACTACGCCCTTTCGGGTAACCTCTAACAAGCTAGAAAAGGTCATCTAAACAACTAGAGCCAGAGCCATATATCCCTCACAGCTGTACGGTAAGTCCCGGGTCATCAGGTTCAGAAACCCTATGGAGAGAAACTAGAGCCACATAACCCCGAGCTCTGACCCCCTTTGAACAAGAATAAAATCATATTAAATTGTTCAATGCATAATCCATTAATCAAATCACAAGATCATTGGCATTAATAAAGCACTAGCAATAGCTACCCCATGCATATCCCATAGGTGAACAAGGAATCAAAATAGCAAATCTATGTTATAATCTCTAAGGTTGTCAAGGTGGACACATGCATGTATGAATCATGATTATTGTGAATAGGACAACAAGGATGGTCCATGTTATACTTGCCTTGAACTTGAGATCCTTTCTCTGATCCAAATCTTTGATTGATAGCTCCGATAATCACCACGAACTGCTCACCGTCTATACTCGATCGATCGATCACCACATAAACACACAACATCCAGCAGACATACACGAAACAAACAAGGATAATAATTAAAACAATACACCAAATAGTAACAAAACAGTTTGAAAAGGTTCTAAATTTATTCTATTCGTTCTCATGATCACATCGATATAAAGATCACGAAAAACGGATTTAAAACGTAGAAGTTATGATTTTCCAAAGATTTGCTATAGAAAAAATAATTAATATATATTTACTCAAAATTTTAAAAGTAACAACTTACGGTACAGTGGCAAGAACACGTAGAGTTCGAAATACGAATCTAACGCAATTTGAATCAACTCAAACGGATTTAAAATGAAGAAATTATGGCCTAAACAATTTTAGTGGCAAAACTGCAATAATATGGAACTATTTTCGAATAAAAATAAATCGAATTTCAGAATATCAGCTAAAAGAGGATGGTGGCCTGATTTCACGAGAACGGAGGGTCTCTTTAGAGAGTTTTCGTACTCACTGTGAATAGTGATGGAGGATGGCGGGTTGATTTGAAGTTTCTGCAGGGGCTCTTTAAACAAATTTCCCTCGAAGGGGTATGCAGCGATGTGATCCGTTGGATTCGATCTGGACGTTCCAGATTAGAAACATGAGAGGGAGAAAGGAGGTGCTGGCCGGGGAAGATGACCAGCACGGTGGTTCCATGGCCGGAGACGAGCTTAGCTCACCGGAAAACATGAACTCTCTCTACCGTGCACGGTTTTCAATGGAAAAAGTTCCGGAAGATATATGAGAGCAAGGGCTTCTCACCTAGGTAGTTCTCGAAGGCTGGGATAGTCCGGGGATGGCTGGCGATGGGACGGGGCGGACGTCTTCTCCCTGTGATCGATGCCAGCGGTCCGGGGACCAAAAAGCGAGGAAGGGATGAGTTGATAAGTTCTTGCGACACCTTAATTGCAGCAAGGATGGCTCAATTAGAAACACCAACCTTCTCCGATCAGGATGTCGAGGGCAGAGGCGGAAGTCGTCGGCGGTGGATTCTCGCGGCTACTGCAGCTCGGCTGGCGGCTCTTGCCGATTAGATGGGAAAAGATAGGGCAGAGGGGGGCTCTAGAGACTTTATAAGACCAACGAGGGGCGCTGATTGTTGGTTTCCGAGGCAACATCGACCATCGGATGGAGGAGAACAGAGTCCGCCTCGTATGCGATACGGAGAGGGTGATCGCTGACGTGCGGACCTGCTGACTGCCGAACCGAGAAGGAAGGAGCGCTCGCGCTGCCTGCTGTCTGGGCTCGTGCTGCAGCGATAGGTGAGAGGGGGAGGGCGCTGCAGCTAGGTGCCCTGGTCAGGCCTGCACGCACGGTGAACAGGAGACGGGAAAAAAAATAGAGAGCATGCCTTCTGCCAGCAAACAGGAAAAGAAGATTTTTCCTTTTCTATTCTCCATTTGTTATCAAATTTTCCCAAATGGATCTCAGAGAATAATTTGAATAACCAACAAAGCAAAATAAAATCCAAGCATGCAAAACATTATGCAGTGGCATGTATGCAACAATACATATATTTCACCCTTTTTATAATTTATTTCAATAAAATAAATTATTTATCCTATAATTGGAATAGCTAAAAGAACATGCTATTAAAACCATTTAAAATTGCTATGTTTTAAATGAAACCAAATTTAGAGTGTTACATAGGGTATGTACGTCCCGCGGTCCCGGCCGGGGCTACAACGCCGACGCGTCCGTGCTGCTCAATTCCACCGCCGGCAACGTGGCTGAGAAGGACGCGCCGCCGAAACTGACGCTGCGCGGCTTCGACTTAGTCGACCGCCTCAAGGCCCTCGTCTAGTGTTGGGCGTCCGACAACAGCTGACGATGAATAAACACGCTCTGGGCTTCGTCGTTCGGCTCGCCCTACGCGGCCCAGTAGCCGATACACAGGCCCTGCGTCCTGGCCCAGTAGCTCCGGCCAGGATGAGCCGGCAGCACAGCAGCGTCGGGAGCCTGCCCGCAACAGGGGCTGGGTCCGAAGGGAGGCGGTGGCGGCACCGCACACCTTTGCAGGGGAACACGTCGCCGCAGGCGGCGAACGACCGCGATGACGACTGCCTGCTCACCTGCAGCAGCTTCTGCGGCGAGCACGGGATAGGGGTGGCGCCGAAGGGGCCACCGTTCTTGGCCCCGGACCTGCCGGAGGAGGAGAAGATCGCGCGGCTCCGACGCTGTCGCTGGTAACGGCGGAGGACGACGTCGCCAGGGAGAAGCCACATCTTCCTCCTCTTGCTGTTGCTGCTCCCGCCTCCGCCACCTACCTTCCAGTCGCCATTGACGTCCGCTGCTTCGTCCTCCTCGCGCGCCTACGCGGCAGATCCTGGGGAGGGTGGGTCCGGTGTCCAATCTCACGACTTCCATCGGATTCAAATCTCCCTTTCCCAGCCCCAACCGGAGAAGAAACAAGGATGAACAGAAACATGATGAATAGAACAGATGGAGGATGAAGAAGGGTGGAAAAGTCATTTCCTCTATCTGCTCTCTCTAAAATTCTAAAAAAATATATTTTAAAAATCGGTGCAATGTGTTTTAGCAAAGATTCACACTTTCATAATGGTATGACAAATTTCTAAGTGGACGGTGTCCACCACGGCAAAATTTCCAATAATTATATATGCAGGCGTGGCAACTCATTGTGGACAATTAATCTTGGCAGGAGATGATGGTGAAGCCCCATCGTAAATTGATCCAATCTCACCGAAATCGTCGCACTTCAAAACATGTCGATAACAAACAGATAGAATACAACGTTGTGATGCAGGTAGAAATCAATCAGCAGCTACATTAGTCCAGATATAAAGCTAGTCATACATTGGTGCAGAAAAAAACACCTCAGAGATCAAAGCTTTAGAATCCCTCCGAAACGAGAATATGCATTGGATCCAAGTACAAGATTCAAATACAACCAAAGACAGATTGGGAGCCATAAACGAAAAAGAAGTGTACGGATGGTCAATCTCAATTCTCAACCCTACTATATGTCGTTCATTGATCCCAGTCCCAGCTAAAAAATTCTGACGGGTTTGAGAGGAAAAGTAGGCAGCTAGCAAAATGACAACTGTATCTCTATTTACACGGTGGGACAACTGCCCTGGGCTTCTACGGTTTCGTATGTCCTCTTAGTTTCTGAGATCATTGCACTAGTAGCAGACATGACCAAAAAAGAAGTGAAGCTATTTAAAAGAACTCTTCATTTGACCACCAATTGTTAGTGGGTCCATGCAACTCTTGTCCCCTAAATCTTGATCTCACTAGCAGAAGAATTTACCGTTTAAACCTCAAAGAAACAAATCTGGATGTGGTTACGGAAGATCCCTGTACTTGAGAACATCGATCTTGTCCAAATCATACTCCTGGCATATACTCAAAATGGTATCACAGTCCAAACCTTCATCCAAGTTTCTACTCTCAAGAAACCTGTCCAGCTTTTCTGATGGTCGCAGCTTCTGTTCATGAAAAAAAAATAACTAAGTTCAAATGCAGGGAATAGAAGTAATTGAAATCTAGCACTTTCATTTTAAAAACTTCAACACACACACACAACGCCTCAAAAACCATGTAAAAAAACATGGATTTTTGTTTGCCATTGGTTTTGCATTCATTTCATAAAAGATTGGGAGCTGATGTGGCCCATGTAACCTTAACCTATACTAGAAAGGCAAATTGATAGTAGTTCAAGTACAGCACTACAGCACGGTAGTATGTTACTCATTTGTGCTACCTCCAACCACAGTTGTATGTTACTCATTTGTGCATATTCTAAGAGGCATAAACACATTAAAATAGATAGGCTCATTGGGAACATTTGAATATAGCACTACAGCCAATCTTTGAAACAGCCTAAGATGCTCCCATGGCATGATTGAAAAATGCTTTATTGAGATTTATCCAGGCCTGCCAAACATGATTGCATTACGTTAAGTGATAGGACCTCAGTGAAAGAAGAAAGGAGATTAGGCAGAATGGATTCTCTATTGCTGTAGGCTGTACTTACGAGTGTACATGCAAGGAAAGAATCAAAGATATCCTCCTAATGTCCTCTAACCTAGCCTAATTAATACAGTCAATAAAGGTACATGCAGACATGATCTGATATTAATACCACTAATGACTGTGATAGGAAGACCAGTAATGGCTAGGGTAATGTCATTATAACACTCAGCTTATTAAGAGTGTAGAAGTATCTTATTTATATGGTTATTATATTTCATCTACAATGCAAGATTTTATATTTGATCAGAAAGGACACCATTAAGAAAAAACCCATGTTAGTTCAATTAGCAGGTAAAGTTTCAAAAGATCGTCAAAATTCCAATTGCACGTAACATTGCCTCATTGGAAAGCTGCCCCAAGGATTCAACAAAATGAAAGTCTTACTCATATGTAAAGTTATGGCAACATACCCAAGGAGAATACCGTGCATTTTCACTGGGGTTACCATCCTTTACTGAATTAATCTTCTCCTTCTCAAGGACCTTCCACTGATCTGAGCAGTCAGAGACTAGTAACTGCAGCCTCTCACTTCCCTATACCAAAATAAACATCAGGCAAACCTAAAAAAGAAACAATAAAACAAATATCAACTGTGTCATCATCTGGGCTTCTATATAGTACCTAACATATTAGACAGGTAAATTTTAGAAATTGTATCAAACAGAAAACATTTCAATTTAGGGGGTCCTTCAATTCACAAAACTTAGTGTATAAAACGTGTAGACTCAAAAGGCAGAAATTAAGAAAACACGGACGCATCTGAGTACCATAACAATGAGTCAATTGACAATGAAAAACTGCAGACGCAGAATTTATTTACATGTGGAGCCACAATCTTGTAAGCTTAATTGAATGTTTTCACAAACCTGTAGAGCTCTCCAATGAGAATAGGCACGAAATAGCACCCAAAAGAATGGTATGTTTGGTAGCGGTAGTATCTGCAATCGGGGAAAATCATGTAGCAGACAGTTGCATCATGTTATAGCCCATAAAGTTAACACCACTTGTACAAGTATGTAAAATTGAAAACTGTGCAATAGTGAAGAATACAATCACATCCTTTGACCCTTAGCCAAAACTTGACACAGTAAAATTAGCAATAAAGCTAAAATGGAAATATCTGAAGAGAACATTAAATCCTCCAACTGACAGAATCGGTTTAAATTACTGGTTGAAACCACCACCCAAAAAAAATGATTGTAAACCTACCGTGAAAACACTAGTAACTGGAAGCAAACAAACTGAGCCATACAGAAATTTCTTGTGAACTGACGCACCCCTGGTTGTCAGAAACAATGCACAAGCAGAGGGGTTAGAAAATACACTAATTAAACTAGAAATGCACAATGTGCGCATTTAAGGGCATCAAACATTCACCTAACAGCAATATGCCGCAACCGTCGGCGCACAAGACGAGAATTTATGCTGCATAAGAGATTGCAATTTAGAATTTAATAGGCGTAAATATAAATGAATGTGTGTGAGAACAAAAAGTGATGTCCAACCGTGTTGGCAACTGGCAGCCGGAAGATTTTGGCAAGTGATGCTTGGTAGTACCAATGTACCATAGTGGTTTTAAAGATTTTCTTTGACGGCAATGACTTTTAAAACTCATATGCTAACTTCTAAATCACATCAAGCATATGATTTAGTAATGCATACATGAAGGTACACAATTACAAACATACATATGATTGAAAATGATAATGACAAATGACTCATTCCTCTGCCCTTGGGGTAATATACTGTAAAACGAGCATAGTACACTCAACATGCAAGAAGGCATAACAGTTACTCTATTTAGCAAAGTAAAGATGCTGACTTATCTACTTACAAAGAGTCATATGAATACCCTAAAGCCTTAAGTAACATTCTCCAAACAATTTGCAGATAAACACAGATTGTAAATTGCAAATACTTATAAATAACCTATCTTGTAAATACAAAGATACAGCATTTCGAGCTCTAAAACCAAGAAAATTAAATGACATCTACAACCTGTTTATCGAGATTGCTATCAGGCATGTCCTGTGAGATGACAGCACCAAATGAGTATGCTAGACTTTCAGTTCCAGGTTTCGATGCAGTTGTGGACATGTATTACCGAAGCTATCTTTTAAAGAAAACAGTGCTTAAGGTTACTCTGTTACGTAAGCGAATGAGGTAACCTCAAGAGATAGGGTGAAAAGAAAGACAGCCCAACTAATAGCTGGCTATTTTGCAGGCCAAGTGTATGAGGAATTAAAATGTAAAGGAAAATAATGCATGTCACATTCACATAAGAGTACTGGAATTGGAGTTATTTGAACAGGATGGCTTGTAACTTAAGTTCTAACAGGCACTAAATTGATTTCAAAAAAGAAAGGACTTCATGGAAGTCAAGTATCACTCACATCAGTGTCACACCTTTGAAAGTTAATGCAGTCATTGCTACAAAGTGATTTTCCAGATCATATGGAGCTTATGCTATGCAATAACAACTGGCATGGACAACATATATGTTGTGGATGCCTTCATCAGCAAGACCTAATGATGACGCATGCAGCAGCAGGCGTCCACCAGTTGCTAAGCTTATCCTTGTTGAGTCTGTTCAAGTTTGTTTGAATCCATTGCTTAAGTTGCATAAATTAGTTGAGAGGAGAAGAAACAGCACTACAGCAGTATGTTAGTCAACTTTGTTAGGGACTTAGGGTTGACTCTATATAACAGAGTATGGCCGATTCATTTGGTTTAGCAGAAATAAACATAAAAACTAAGAGCCTCATCAGAGGTGAGTCCAATCTGTCTCTGCCTATACTTCTCCATAATCTATCCACATTCCACAAATCCAGCCATATTAGTATACCTCTGTCCAAGATCAAGCATACCTAAAAGTCTTAATAACAGTGTAGTAATCAAACAAAGATTACAATCATGGAGAAAACAAACTGACAAGCAACCACTGACTGAGCATGCACATGCCTATACAGACCGCCAACATAAACCAATGCCAAGGCACATCCAGCAAACATAGTGTGTGTCTCAACTCTTGAGATCAGGTGGCAATATGGTCTAAGGAAGTTAGACCACAAGGTCATTGTACAGAAGTAGGAAATACACACTAGGAAACAGGGTCACATTGGTATGGTTTCTTTTACCCTGTTATGTTACTTCATTAGTGTTATTCATTGCTGACAATGTACATACGCTAAAGCCTATGGCAACGGCAATTGCTCTAACAACTAATATTGGGTAATGAAATCCCCGGAACCTGAGGACATTTTGGCAGGACACATTAGTTCAACAACGGAACTCCCAAGGACTAGCACCCTCTTCCCATTCAAACAACAGGGTAAAACAACGAGACGTATCCTAAATACACACGGATTGCTTCTGCTTCTGCTTCTGCGAAGAGAAGTGGAAATGCAGAGATTATCACATGAGCACCACTGACCTCGCGGGATGCACGATCTCGAGCGCGCTCACATCCTTGGTGACAGACTTCAGGAGCACCTCCGACGGCCTCACCCGGGAGAGCAGCTTCAGCCCGAAGCTGCAACACAGCAGAAAGCAGACGGCGCGTAAGCCCAACGACCCAGCATCACTTCGCCATCTTCCAAATCAAATGGATCCCAGCCGAGCCTTAAACCCGCAGCGAGTTAACTCACCTATGGATCCGGCTCTTCATCGACCCCTCCGGCGCGCTCCCGAACCCGATCCACGCCCTATTCATCTGCGCGTCCAAACCAATCCATCAGAAACCCCCAAATGCAGGCGCCGCCACGGGGACCCGCACGAGTGGAGGAGGAGGAAGAGGAGGGCGCGCGTGGAGGCCGGGCACCTTGTCCGCGACGAAGTCGACGACGGCCTCGGCCTTCTCCGGCGCCGTGCGTCCTCCGGAGGTAATGCCGCGCCAGAGGTCCCTCAGGGTCGGCGGCGGCGGCGGGAGGGCGCCATTGGCAGCGGGCGCTGCGACGGAGGCGCGCGGGAGGGCGAAGCACCAGGCCCGGCCCTTGACGGGGAAGACGACGACGCGGGCCTGCATCCCGCGGCGCGGCGCGGCACGGCGAGGCGGGAATGAGAGCAGGAGCAGGGGCACGGCGCGGGAGGCGGCGGCGTGGGGGCGGTGGTGGTGGCGACTGGCGAGGCGGAGCGCACTCAGACTAGGAGGAGGCGGAGGTGAGTCGGACAGAGTCAGACAGAAACGGCTTTCGTTTTGCGGCGGCCCAAGCGGCTCGGTTGGGCCGTGGGTGGCCGGGCAGGCGCGTCTTGGCCGTCAGATGAGCATCGGAGCGCCAGATGATGTTATACTAAGCATCATTTTTTTTTCCTCAAATAAATAAAAAAATAAGCAGGATTTTTAAGCATGTTCGCCCGCGAATGCAGATCGCGGGTTTGAGTCATGGACCATCTTTTAGCAGACCTATGCGGTCGTAAATTTTTTACACTTGCTATTTCGCTCATACGGAGTATTTTCGAACACGTAATCCAGTAATGACAGTAGAGCAAAGCAGAAACAGAATGACAGGCAGCCTGGAGTTGCAAACAGCTCACAAACTGCGCATCCCTTCGACATGGCACGTAACGCAACACAATCTACTAGCTCAAGAAGCACATCTCTGAAGGACATAGGGCACAGCTCATTTGCTGATCCACCTAATATCAACCAAACAGCCGCACCAAACGTATTTCCAAACTCAGCCCAGAAACCATCACATGGTTTAACAGCAATCGGGGCAACAGATATCTACAAAAAGAGGGGATCAACTAGATACGGCTACGGCAGACGGGGTAACATTGTTCTCAAGGATGTACATAGTTCCCATCAGGACGAGGCAAAAACGGCGAGAAAGCGGCCGCTGCTAAGGACTAAATGTTTTGCCGCTACGGCCTCTCCAGAGGAAACCAGGGGAAGTAACCGATCACTAGCAAGGAAACTTGCTCAGAGCACAAGTCTGGCGTTTACATGCCGCAGTTCACACAGCCTAAATATCAGTCAGTCGAATCTGGGTCCACAGTCGCTTGCAGAACCTCACCTGGAGAAGATGGAGTCGGATCGGCATCCTTCCATAGAAGCCCAGTATCCTCCTCGGTTGGTTCTGCCCTGGGATTGTGAGTTCCTTCCGGAGCCACTGCAGGAGAACCAGGAGTCTTTTGTTGAACCTCTGCTGGAGGGGCTGGAGTGCCTTGCTCGTTCTCAGCTGCAGTAGACGGTGGAACCTCAACCGGAGCGTCTGGTGCGGTCCCAACATCAGCTGGTGGTGCTTGCCTGCGACGAGGCCTTAAGTATTTCATGCAGAACGAGTCGACGTCCTCTGTGTAGTTCTTCCTCACAAAGTTCTCCAGGCACTTCAAGTACGAGAAATCTGCTTGGGATCCATCTGTGGAGACCACAAAAAAGCACCGAGTGTCCTGAAAAGTCTGATGCTTGTTGACCTGTCAAAGCAAGGCAATTACAAACCGAGGTCCAAATAAGACCTATTTTCACCATGGAATCTTCGATAGATGATGATCACGTGAGGAGATGCAGAACCCAAAAGTAAAAATGTAAAACACATACCATTATATGGTCAATTTCACCAGACACCTTGGATTGCTTTTCCGGGTGGTGCTCAAGAACTTTCTCCTGGATAAACTTTTCGTCTTCTGGCTTCAGTCTAACACCATCACTGAGAAATTTAAGATAGATAAAATTAAAATTAAAATTATCTTTGCATAAAATAATATAGCTGTCTTGCAAATTGCATTCTTTCATGTAAAACACCAGTCACACTTTTCATTGTATAATTAAAGAAACTTCAGGTACTATGAAACGCATAAAATCAGTAAATTATTGTGAGTTGATTTACCATGCTTCACGGAAGATCCTTCTCACATGGAATATAATGGGTTCAACTTCTAGAAGAATGTTCTTCTCCTCTATTGTTAGTTCAAACCGTTGTCTTGGTGGAGGTGGACCCCTCTCATCTGGTCTCCTTGGGGGTCTCCCAGGATTGTTTCTTTGGCTGCTCCAGTTACCAGATTTGGCACCCCATCCATCAGATTTCCAGTCCTTGTTACCAGAATCAATTGTCTCTTTCCATTGATCAGTACCTTGTGAGTTCTCAGCAGGCACAGCATTCCAGCCATCCCAAGAATCTGATTGCTTAGCATCTGAATTGCCCGCTGGTGTTGCAGCCAGATTACCCCAGGAGTCTTGTGTGGCAGAATTCGGGACCTTTTCTGCTACATTGTCCCAAGAATCATTCTGTGCATCATTCTTCTGGATTGTCACGTTACTCCATGTATCTTGCTGTGAATCAGTATCCTTTATAGCTACTACTTTGTCCCATGGACCATCCTGAGTGTTGTTATTGCCAGTTGCACTGTTAACCCAGGAATCTGGTAGTGCATCAGTGTTATCCCATGGACTTCTATTTGATTTCCCTGTATTCCATGTGTCTGATTCTTTCCGAACTTTCGTATGCTCATCAGACTCCATCTTATCTTTCTCACCCCAGCTGGATCCTGCATTAGACTTGGCATTTGGTCTAACAATTCCCTCTCCAACATTCCAAGCATTGTCTGATGATGGCATCACACTGTTATAGGAGGAATCATGATCAGCATTTGTCTTCTTCCGTTTGTAAGTGCTTGGCTGCTGCTCCCATTGACAGTCACCATCTGCCTTCTTTTTGCCCCTGACATTTCCCCACGTGTCCTGATCTACGTCCAAACTCTGTCCATTCCAATTGCTGGGATGCTCCCAATTGTCATGACCATCATCAGACTTCTCCCAGGCACCATCACCTCCATTTTCTTTCCTTTTGTCCCATGTATTTTCTGATGGTAATGACTTCTCCCAGGCACCATCACCTCCATTTCCTTTCCTTTTGTCGCATGTATTTTCTGATGGTAATGACTTCTCCCAGGCACCATCACCTCCATCTCCTTTCCTTTTGTCCCATGTATTTTCTGATGGTAATGCAGTGCCCCATGGGTCATTTTTCTTTGATGCCTCAGGAGTGCTAGATTTCTCCCAATTATCATCACCTGCATCTGACTCCATTTTAGCACCCTTATCAGCCCAAGTATCTGTTCCAGCTGGTTCTCCGGATACACTTGTCCCGGCTGTTGGCTTCTCAGTGTTCCAGCCTCCCCAATCAGTGGAATTGTCCTGCACCTTAGCATGCACTTCCCATGAATTATCTTGATCTGAAGGCTTTGCAGCAGCTCCACCTCCACTGCTCCAGCCTCCCCAGTCACCAGAATCATTCGCAGCACTAGCATTTTGTTCCCAACTTGAGTTGGTTGTTATGCCAATTTCCCATGAACTAGCATTCTGAATATTTCGCTCTTCAAAATTATCCTCAAAGGTGGGCTTACCAAGGGTGCCATCCGGCTCAGGAGATAAGCACATGTCATCTACTGCATTCTCCTCTACAAGGTAGTCAACATCATCCAAGAACATGTACCCTGTCTTTTCTTGGTCGGTCCTGACCAACGCTAAGAAATCATACAGCCCATCACCGTACTCCTTGTTGCTTTTCAGCTGCAACAAAGAAATTAAACATCTTAGTGAAAAATCCATATGGTTAGATCATATCAACCAACAGAGGAGCTTTCTGGTGACACCAAAAATAGTCTGGCCTGATAAGACATAGGCTCAACATTTGTTACTGATATAGATACATAAGCAATAAACTCTGGTTGATAAGATAAGCATACCTGATTTTCATTCCAGAGAATTTGAAAAGATGACCCAGTACCAACTGCTGCATGCTTGCCCCATGAGGATGATGAGACCACACATCCCAACGAATCAGAATCGCATTTTTCTGCAGCCTTCTCAAAGCATTTCATAGGGGTCTACAAAAACAAAATATGTTCTTTGAGTACAAAGCACCAATGACATGTAAGAAACTATGGACCATATATTTCAAGTACAAACTTACAAACAAAGTGGACTCGGTGAAAGGCACTTGAACTTTTAACGAACGGAAAGTTGCCTTGTAGCCAGCAATGTTGAAACCAATCAAACTTCCAGTGCACGTCATGCTGTTTGCCACAAGTACCAAATGGTCCTTGAGAACTCCTTTATTGACCATTTTAACGGTTACAGAAAGCCGCTGCACAAACAAGCAAGCATAATTACAACAATGCAAATGATGCAAGATGAATAAGAAAAGTGCTCTCACTGTACACGAGCAAACTGGATGCAAAATAAAATGATAAGTCACAACCCCAATCAAACTAGAATAGACACTGATCCTAGACAAGGCAAGATCTACCAATCCACAGAATTCCTTGGGTCGGGAATAATGTCCCTATGATGTCGCTGCAGTCAAAACTGCTGACTTAACCATTAATATTAAAACATGCTTGGTTGACAAACCTGCACAACTTGATCGAAGGCACAGGAAATGCCAATAAGTTCCCTCACTTGTTGAATGCCATACGGAATAGACCTCCGTGTGTCAATGAGGTTAAGTACGGGTAAGCAGGCATCAATTGTTGTTCTCCAGGCATCACCATTTCTTACAGCATCATCTTTTTCGACAATGATTTCTAGCGCTGGCTCACCCTTTGATACCTTCCGTGTGTTTTTTACCCATGAAGTTGCATCTGATTCAACCCAAATAACTTTTGCCGCTTGAATTCGAGGATCACCTGCAGAATAAATGAACACCAAATAATTAAGATGGTCACTACCCTTCATTAGGGAACACCTAATGGTGAATTTAGGATCATCAATGAGTTGACAATAGAAAATGCATGATCTCAAGTGTAGCTTTAGTGCTTTACACCTATAAAAATGGTATAACTCAGAATAGTATAACATTTTAGTCACAGCTAGCATTCCAGCTAGTGAATGTAATATTTTCCCTGTTAAACTCAAAGGTGCCATGAAGTAAATATTGTGATTTTGTTAGTCCAAGTGTGTGTCATCCAAATCCACTTTATTAATTTTAATTTTTAATATAGAGAAAGATTGACTATCATATCAACAAAATGGAAAACATTTATTTGGTAGATGGGTGCATATACATAAGAATACTGGTGTATCTGAGTTCAGAACTCATAGTACTACGTTCTGACAAGAAAAAACAAGTGTTCCTGCTGCATAATACTCTAGACAAATTCTGCCCAGTTTGTTGATTCTGCCTGCTGCCTGTATACCCCATAAGTCCTAACCATCAACTGGGACTCAGGATAAAAGCCAAAGTCTAAACGCTAAAAATGGGGCCACAGGACTAGAAATAAAGAGCCTATCTGTTGGGGGGGAAAATCCCTTCAGCCAAGATAATCTTTTATGGAGATACAAGACCAAGCTGATGTTCCACTAATGATCCCACATCAGAAGAAATAAAGAACCATGGTCCATTGGGAATGACGAGTTCACGAAGATAAGCTTAATGTCTTGCCCTCACAGGTATCCACTGTACAACTTCTCTACTCTACATATGTGCATTTATTGGGAAACAAAAATTAGGCTCGCAGCAATCCTCTCAATAAGATAGAACGGTAAACTTCTGTTTGAATGGATTAAGTGAAATTTGAAGGTATCCAGTAAATGAAATTATAAAGGACAAAACATAGTTTGTCCAACTCACTATACCTTTAATAATTGTATCTAGAAGCACTGAGCAGACAGAGTCAGCTATCACGTTCACCGCTCTCTCAACGGACTCAGATAATACAGTGTTGTCCTCCGAGAAAGAGAACTGCACACATGGAACATTATGTAGCTTTCCATTGATTGGCATCTGAGTGAATGAACAATCACTGCAAAAAAAATAAATTGAAACCTTTTAGATCAACTATAACTAATGTAAATAAGGTAAGGATCATATCAAATAAACAGCAATGAGTCATTAAAAAGGCCACAGTGAAAAGACAGTAATACTTATAATATATTGATTCCCAATGCGTATGTCCCCAGAACCCTGACAATACATTAACTAACACTGCCTCTCTTCTTAGTACTAACTCTTTGATACAAACATCAAACCCACTCATTAAATGTACTAGGAAGCGAACAACTTTAATAAATGTATATAATGCAACTAGCAAAAGATGATTCCTTTCAAATTTAAGCACAACTAAAGCTGTTAAACGTGCCCTTCTAATGTTGCAGAATAGCAAACTCACACACAACTAACAAAAGACAAAGGAAATGTCCAATTTTCATGCTGCTAACACTAAGTTGCTATTGTATCACTTCCCCTTTCTTTCATGTCAGCTGTAGTCTAGCGAATCTATTGGAGTTTTGATCTTCTTTGTTGGCTTGTCCAAAAATGAGATGGCTCTAGTTTTAAAGGCAGCCTGGATTTTTTTTCTCGTGTA
This sequence comes from Eremochloa ophiuroides, assembly GCA_038502445.1. Taxonomy (NCBI): domain Eukaryota; kingdom Viridiplantae; phylum Streptophyta; class Magnoliopsida; order Poales; family Poaceae; genus Eremochloa; species Eremochloa ophiuroides. Next base: position 7,954,043 of record JAHLJS010000005.1, read on the forward strand.
CTACAGGAGCATACCTTTCTAGCCTGATTATATGTCCATTCTACAACATCGAAAATTCTAATTTAGGCCTCCATGTGGGACATAGTGACAAATCTGAAGTAGGATCTCACCTCTCATCAAGAACACAGCCCCTCCCTCCCTCCCCCTCTAGCTAGGCCTCCAACTCAGGGCCTTGAGTATAGTAACCCCCCACCCCCAATGAGTTTGAAGCACTAAAAAATTTGCCCAGAAGATTAATCTAACAAAATTAGGTAACGCTGCAGCTGTGCAGCATCGCCAACATCCATAGCTGGTAGTCTGGTACTAACACTATAACCGGAGGCATATCTAACAAATCACGTATGTGATAGCTAGGGTTGAACAAATGAAAGCTCACAGGATATATAGCAGGAAACTAAGAAAAACTTACCAAGTAGCAAAAGTAATTTTTTTTAAGAGGTGGCAAAGGTGTCCTTTCTTCTTTCCGTATCTCTCAGAAACTTCTTGGCATTTTTGGAGAATGTCTTCAGTACTAATGTTTATCCTTTCTAAATGTCCCTGCAAAAGAAAAAAAATGCACATTTTTTTCAGAAACAGTTTATGCAAAAAGGCAGTATAAATCATATACCATTATACCTTGTCCAGGTGAATATGGCCTACAAGAGTTGGGGCAGCTTCAGATGTTCCATCTAAATTTATTTGCTTCTGGTGCCTGAAAATGCAAACAGCATATTTGTAGTTAAAACCCAAAGAAATAAGCACAAGATCTGCACCACAAGAGCATCCTGCATCCATTCTCACTTTAAGAATGGTGTGCATCTATTCTCACCTTAAGAATGGTGAGACCATGCATTTAGGGCCTGTTTGGGACAGCTCCACCAAGGCAAAAACTGAATTTGGATCTGTGATTCACCTAGATTCGTCAAGGAGCAGCTCCACTAGTGGAGCTGGTGGAGCTAAAGGTGTTTGGGACAGCTTCGTCTCATCTCTATTTCACTTCCTCGTGGGTCCCACGCGTCAAAAAAAAACACTTCTCCCCTAGACACCGTACGCCGCCAGCTCAACCCGAACATGAACCGGTGGTTCCACGGCCCTACGAGCACCTGGGCTCATGCGCCTGCTCACCGGCGCCAGAGGCGGCAGCCCCCGTTCAAGACCCGGTCCCGTTCAAGAGCCGGTGGCCTCCCATCCAGACAGATCGCGTTGTTTTGAACTCGCGGGCGGACTGAGCGGGCGGGGCGAGAAGCGCGGTCGCCGGAGCGGATTGCGTGGACGAGGCGCGGGCGGGGTGAGCAGCGCGGCCGAGGCGACCAGCGCGTGCGCCGGCGAGCAGCGCGGCCGGGGCGCGCGACGAGGCCTCGCGGCTCCCTCGCGAGCAGACTGCGTGGATGAGGCGCGGGCGGGGCGGCAGTGGCGAGCATTTGTGACGGAGAAGAAAGGAAAAGAAAGGAACTAACGGTTTTTTTTTTCCACTTATCAATGGCATGGTGGGTAATTTTTCCCAACTTCATCTAAGGTTGGATCTGGTGGAGCACCCTTGGAGGAGATCCACCAATTTGGTGAATCTGAGGTCAGATCCACCTATTTGCTGGAGCAGATCCACTAGTGGAGCTGGTGGAGGTGGAGGTGTTTGGATAAAAAAAATTGGATCTGAATCTGAATTTGGTGGATCTAGAGCTGGTGGAGCTGTCCCAAACAGGCCCTTAACCACAATGATTAGAAAGCTTGCTAAGTTTTCTCATAACAATTGCTGCTTCAGTAAGTAGGAGTGTCTGACCCAATTGCGTATGTAAACAACCGTGCTAAATTGATCTGTCAACTTGCATAGCATTGCACAATCTGATAGGGGAATCAGAGGACTAAGGAAACACAAAAATGCTGCTTACTCAAACATGGAAATAAGTATCTAATTCCAAGGAACATGGATATGTGATCGATAAACAATCAGACAGAAAGGAGAACAGGAGTTTATCTTGAGAAAAACTGGTTAACTAGCTTTTACTAGCCATAAGACAGGATCTCAGAGCAATCCATAAAAAGAAAGGCGCAGTGATATTTGAGGACTTCATTTATGGTAACTTACTCAATGCAGATATCAGTAGCACAATCCCCAAGTGTGACTCTCTTAAGACAGCTTTGTACTGCAAGTGCAGCCCTTTCCTTGCAGAACTTCTTAGCACAAGAGCAGTCATTCAGGAATAGAACAACTTTCCGATCTTTCACGTCATTTTTATAGGAAGTTCTTGTTTGAAGAATTTCCTGTTATGGTAATAATAAAATAAACATGTTAAGTAGTAACAACAAGGCTCCTTGATTAAATGCCAAGAAATATTAATAATGTTACTACCTTCATCGACTCCCATGAAGCATTGTTACTTTGGGATGAATCCAAGACAGCCTTGTATGCAGGATTTGAGATAGCTGTGGCAGCCAAGACACCCACAGGCTCACCAGGAGGTACAGCACTTGGAGAATCAGTTTCATCATCTTCCCCATACTTAAGTTGAATGATGGAATTGCTACAAATGTTTCTCACAGTTCCATCATAACACATAACTACATCCCTCAAGATGGCCATTAAATTCTTAAACAAAGTTCCAGGTTCTGACAGCCCTCTAGAGGAGCGGATCATAGTTTCTCTAGTGGATATAGCATGTACCAACTCCTCGTATGGGTTCAGACCATGGAAGTATGAACTTTGCACAAGGCCATAAGCCTCTGGAGGATACTCATCTTCAATGGATGCGTGTTTATTCACAAAATTTGAGAAGCAGTCCTCTACCAAGCGCCTTGAGTACAACTTTCCTTCACGGTAAAGTTGCAAGCCAACAAAACCAACCTGTTGAACTACTTTTGACATTGATGCTTCCTTCTTCGGATCAATCAGCAACCCAAGGTCAGAGAATTTCCCAACATAATCTGAAATCTGTTGTTTGATACTTTTCAAATTGTTTTCGATTCGTAATTCTACGAATTGACTTGTAGAGCACCTTGACTGCTCAAGAATAATGGACTGCTTCTGAATGTCCTTTTGTGCTTCCTCCAATATAGCCTTGGGAACATTGAAATCCCGCAGGCTTATACTCAAACCATCAAGGAGTAAAAACTCCATCAACAATGGCTCCAGCACATTCAGAAATTGCAGAGCCTCTCTTGGACCCTTCTCACAAAGGATGGAGGACACCAAATCTGGGAACGAGTCCTGAACAGATCCTTTGTCAAGATCCAGCTTTATGATTGTGCTGTCCCTAACCAAGTGTGTGTCCCCTTGGCAAGTCAATTTAGCTGGTAACGCACCTTGCACTATCTGCATGATTGTCCAAGATGGAATTGGTTTCATTACAGCAGGGGCCAGAAGTGAAAATGGCACAAACATTGCCAGCTGGTTTGCTAGTTCCTTGTGTAACATTGTTCTATGCGACATAGCCTTCATAGCTACCAAGGAGTCGTTACCTAGCTGCAGATTAACTTTCCCACTGTGGGAACTAATCAGTTGTTTCTCAACACTAAAAAGCTCCAAGGCTTCAGCTTTTGCAGCAAGCGATTGCGGATAATATATGTGCACGCAGTCCCCATCAAAATCAGCAGAGAAGGGGCCACACATGAGAGGATTGATTTTCACTGTATGATCATCATGCACATATGCGTAGAAAGCTTGAAGAGAATGCTTATGTGTGCTGGGTGGCCTATTAAGAAACACAACATCCCCATCAACTATTCTCCGACTGATAGTTTGACCAACTTTAAGCGTTGTGTGCCCTTTTGATCCAACTGTTATGGCATATGTCGCTTGACCATCTCTGTAGGTCAAACACAGTCCCTTGTCTACCACATCTTGTAGTCTGTTAATGTTAATGTCAGTGACCTGCTCTTCAAAAGTCATTCTCTTTGCAACTTCGGAAGGAAGCCCTACTACACCTAGCTCAATATAAGGATCTCCCGTCAGAACGCTGCGAGATGAGAAGCCTGACCCTTTGCTGATAAATAGTGTCCGCATCTTTTCTAACCACTGTTTTGTTGACAATGCAGCTGAATCAGCACTGCCAACAGTAAACCGCCTGGTGTTGTCTTGAGGGCCCTTCAAAATAAGATACAAAAGTTATCATGGAGAATACAAAAAACAACTCAGTTAGAAATAAGAAGGTTGATCAGAAATAAATGCCAGCGTGCACTGTAAAACTGATCAAAGCACAAAAAGATACTGCAAAGGAGCGGAGCTTTCTGTAATTCTAGTGGTTATAAACAAATTGTGATTGTGTTTTCTATGCACCATGTAAACAGGTTTAAATTATCTATTTTTTCCACATACCCTTGTAGTGCCCCTTAGACGTATGTACTGGCCAATCGCAAGCTGCAAATCGCATGATTCAGCATCATGCGAATCAAAGTTTGGGGAACCAGATCTTGATCTTTTAATCTGTTCGATCTTATGTAGAACCTTCTTCAACAAAGCTATTGAAATGTCCTGATATGAGAAACAAGTAAATCAGGACATCAGATAGGACTGAACAAGTAGTGGAAGAAGAAACTACCAGATGTGTACTAGAAAACTCACATATGACATGATGCTCTGCCCATCAGTGAATTCTGGAATATATAGACAGTTCGGAGGTACTGGAAGGTACTTCATCACATACCCAGTCTGAACAATATATCCCCGTGCAGCTAGTTTTCTCCTAGTATCATCAGGAACCTTCTTCAATATGTTCAGAGCCTAATAAATAATGAAGGAATGAATCAGTGGGTTATTCAAACAACCTGGAATTCATCAAAGCTACCAAAACAAATCTCTTGAAAACATAACTCGTGACTCATGGGAATGTCACCTCTTCTGGAAGCAGTATCCTAGCTTGGGAACATCCACCATGATGAAATCCATATTTATCAAGAAAGTTCCATGATCGTTCTGTCATGTGTTTCTTATGAGGTGCTCTCAACTCTAAACGAATTGCACCATCTCCTGTCTTGATTTCCTTCAAAGACAGAGCTGGAATATCCTATAAAAACAAGTTCTGGGATGATCAGGAAACATGAGTGGACAATCATCCAGCCAACACAGGTTTAGTGTCAGCACTGGCACCAGACCAGCAGCAAGCAAGGTTGCAAATTAGGAATCCATCCACTAATCAACAAGGACATATGACTGACTTCAATGCTAATGCTATATTTGTCAGCTATACTGAAGTTACTTATGAAGGATAATACAGATTAGTTGTATTTTAATAAATTTCAGTGTGAGATGACACCTTACTAGAGCACTGACCGAGTATATCATGTATGTCTTCATGCTCTTTAATGATAACTCATGAATTGTTCAGACCACAGAGGAAGGTGGTTGAATTTGAAACACTGGTATACTTTATTTAGCGTAGGCATTTACTTCCATATCCTTACATATACCAGTATCTATGTACTCTTACTTCAAGCCAGAAGAAAAAGAAGAATGCTGATGTGTACCCGGCAATAAGAGCACAATGTCGCTGAGACATTTTCTTTTCCATTACTTTGTTTCACCTGCGAAGGTAAAAAAGATTTCATAAATATTAACCCAAGGTGAAGCATCAGTATAAAAACACATAAGGTTCAAACAAATCAGGAAAACCAGAGGAAAACAACAAAGAAAGGTTATGCTGTTCTGGTTTACATGTACCTTCCCCTTCTTGATTCGAAGGCACTTGAGACATATTAAGCTCAATAGTTGCCTCAGTTCACTGATATGACATGGGTGGTATATGGGTACAGGTAGTTCTATGTACCCAAAATGCCCTACATAAGCAGAGAAACTTCATTGTTATTTGTTAACAAAGGAAAAAGGTATTCTTGCTAAGTCACGCTCTAGAGCACAATGTATGAAAGGGTTACAAACAAAAAACCAATGTGTACCTTCACATTTGTCGTTTTCAGAGGCACCACAAGATTCACATTTCCCAGCTTCAAGGGGCAACCCAAGGAATGGATTTCCAAGCTGGCTAGGATGGGTCACCGGACACTCATTTACTGAGTACGTGCACTTCAGAAACAAAAACAAAAAACAAAAAACAAAAAAAACCATCATTGGAGAAAAAGCATCTCGGTATGTTAGAATTACTGGTAAAAGCATCAGATTTGTAGAACTTACTATTTCTTCTCTGGTAGAGAGGCTAAGTTTGATCCTTTTAATAGCACCTTCAGAGACTAGTGTCGATGAGTGATCCTCCTCCATTTCTCTGCGTCAAACGAATGGAGAAAAGGTGTGAGGTACATTGTTCGCTAGAGAGGAAAAGGTAACAAAAACACCAACAAACGAACAAACTAACAGCCTGTTTGGAACCGCTCATATAAGAATTGATTAAAATCAAATCTAAATTTTCAGATAATCTGCAGTCTAAAAATCTACAGTACATAAAATCAAAGTGTTTGGCAATCCTGACTATTATGTTTATTTTATGTGTAAAAAGACCTTTGTGCCCTCTTTCTCAAACCACCATCTGTTGTACTCCCCTTATTCTCCATTGTTCGGAAACCTCCCGCTGCTCCCAGATCCTCACTCCCTCACCGCTCATAGCATAGGCCCGAGTTCCCTTGCCACACAGCCACCTCCCTCGTCGCCACGGATGCCTCCCATGTGAAACCCGCCACCTCCATGCTCTTCCCCAGGGATGAGGAGTGTGTACAAAAAAAATGCTGGCCAACCATGTTGGCAACTGGCAGTCAGAAGACTTTGGCAAGTGATGTTCAGTAGTTCCATAGTGGTACTTGAAGATTTTCTTTTGAGGGCAGTGCCTCTTAAAGCTCATCTGCTAACTTAAATAACATCGTGCATCTGATCTAGTGGTGCGTACATGAGGGTAAACAATAAAAAAACAAAGACAATGAAGGAAAATGATATGACAAATGACCCATTTCGCTGCTCTTGGGATAATACATTGTAAATTCTAAATTGTAAAACAAGTATAATATACCCAACAAGTAAGGAGGCATAAGCACAGAAGTAATGTTTACCATACAGTTCAAAGTAAAGATGCTGAATTTTCTGCTTACAAAGAGTCATATGAATATCCTAAAGCCTTAAATTGTAACTAAAGTATTAACTCACAACTAACATTCTCCAAAGAATTCGCACAGAAACACATAAAGTGTAAACTGCAAAAATACTCATAACTAGCCTATCTATGTAGCATATGCATTGAATGGAAAGTATTGTAAAATCAAAGGTGCAAGATTTTTTGCTCTAAAACCAAAGAAAATTACATGGCATCTACGATCTGCTTATCAAGACTGCTATCAGAAATGACATGTGCTATGCCAAAATCAAAGCAGTATGCTAGACTTTCAGCCACAGGCTTCCATGTAATACCAAAGCTATCTTTTACAAGAAAACAGCGCTTAAGGTTACTCAATTATGTAAGAGAATGAGGCAACTTCACGAAATAGGATGAAAAGAAAGAAAGACAGACAAACAACCAATTGACGACTTTAGAGGACAAGTGTATGAGGGATTGAAACGTAAAGGAAAAAAAAATAATGCATGTCACATTCACATGCGATGTAAGATTACTGAAATTGGTGTTAGCTGAACAGGATGGCTTGTAACAAGACACTAAATTTAATTTCAAAGGACTTGACATGGAAGTCAAGTATCAATCACATCACATTGTTTCAAGCCATAATGCAGTCATTGCTACAAAGTGATTTGCCAGGCCCTTTGGAGCTTATGCTATGCAATAACTGACATGAATAATTTATATGTTGTGGACAACATCATCGGCAAGATCTACTCATGTTACAAGAAGCAACAGCAGGCTCCCACCAGTGGCTAAGCTTAACCTTAGTTGAGAGTTTGTTCAAGTTTGTTTGAGCTCATTGCTTAAGTTAAGAAGAAATAGCAATTTGTTCATCAATTTTGTAACGGCTGACTATATAAAACAGAGTAAGGCAGATTCATTTGGTTTAAGAAGCAAAAATAAACATAAAAACTAAGAGGAAAATCAGAGGGTGAGTCCAGTCTATCTCTGCTTGTACTACTACATAATCTATCCACAAGTCTAGCCATATCAGCAAGTATACGTTACCTAAGGCACAACAACAGCGTACTAAGAAAAATCAATAATCAGTCATGGAGAAAACAAAATAGGCAAGCGACCATTGACTGAGCATGCACATGTTGTTAACCAATTTTGTAACAGCTGATTGTATATAAAAGAGTATGGCAGATTCATTTGGTTTAAGCAGAAATAAACAAAATAAAAACTAAGAGCCTCTTCACAGGCTGAGTCCAGTCTATCTCTGCCTGTACTACTCCATAATCTATCCGCAAGTCTAGCCATATCAGGAGTATATGTTACCTAAAAGCCACAATAACAGCGTACTAAGAAAAATCACAAATCATTCATGGAGAAAACAAAATAGGCAAGCAACCACTGACTGAGCATGCACATTAATACACACAAATAGGTAAACAGCCATTGACCGCCAAGATAAACAAATGCCAAGGCACATCCAGAAAAATCTAGTGTGTCACGACTCTAGAGACCTTGACAAAGATGGTTGAGATGCAAGGATCGTAATCGTAAAGTAGGAAACCCTGCTACGAAACACGGTCATGTCAGCATGGTTTCTTTTACCCTATTCAGTTATTTGCTAGTTTTACTCATAGGCGACAATCTACATGCCCAGATGTGCTAGCTTATGGCAACAGCAAACAAATACTGCTTAACGAAATCCCGATAGCCAGAGACATTCAAGCAGAAACCACGACACGGCTGAGGCTGTCCTCTCCGTCATTCACCCAAATCCGATATCACTCGTGTGCTCACATCATCGGCGACTAGCTGGTGGCCACAGGTGTTACACATTTTGATAGGACCCATTAATTCAACAACGAAACTTCACAAGGAGTGGCACTGCACTGTCACTGAAACAACGAGACGACTACTAAACACACAAATCGTTTGTGCCAACTGCCAAGGCAAACGGAAAGAAAAAATTTTTAGACCAAACAAAGGTCTAACAAGTATTGACCAGCTTATATTGAAAGCTTAAAAAGTGGTTCTGCTGGGGTGACCAGCTTGCTTACATTTCATTATACAGAAACTCACCTCAAACGCCCTCCTCTACCCTTAAAGAAGCACTTTTTACAACCACTTCCTTCCAACGAAACTTCTGAACACACACAAAAGACTCCCCAAAGCCTAAGCAAAAGCAAAAATACCACCCAGATTCATCCACAATAACTCCCTTGATGACAAGCCCAAACGGAATGCAGGTGATTATCAGCACAACTGACCTCGCCGAATGCACAAAACTCCTGCTCCCCGGGCCAGAGCCACCCCGAGCATGAAATCAAGCGGAGCCTCGTCGAGCGGATCACGCCATCTCCCCCGCTCCTCCCTGGACCCGACACGAGCGGGGGGGTCAGGCGGAGCAAAACGTGGACGATTGTAGTAGGAAGGACCGACTGTTCTCACAGCTGCGGTCAAATAAATCGAGAAATAATCAAACAAACGACACAAGACAAGGATGACGCGTCCCACTAAACTCACGCGAATCCCCCTCCAAATCAAAGCGATAATCTCCCAGTCCCAGCACCACACCGACAAAACCATCAAAACCCTCAAGACAAAGGGGCAAAAGCCACATCGCCGCAGCGCCCCCACAACCCCCATTCCCAGGGGCGGCGGCTCGCGTCAATCCCCGATCACCGGAACCCGGAGTCCCCCACCCACATTGCACCGGCACGGCCGCGGCCGTTCCCGTGGGGCCAATCAAACCCCGCGCTTACCAGTACGCGCCGGCGAAGACCCCCGACCACCCCGTCTCGGTAGCGTCCACCGCCCGTCTCCTTAGGCCGCGGTGACCCTCCGCGCTAAAACCCTAGCGCGCGAGGGGGGAGGAAGGGTTTTGCTCCGCCTCGGAGAACACGAGGACGAGACGGCCACTGTGCGCGTGTGAGAAGGGGAGAGTGGAGAGGGGAGGGGAGCAGGTGGAGCCGGAAGAGACGACGACGGGTCAGCCGAGGACGAGGCGCACCGGTGCTCGCTCGCCTGCTTGCTCGGTCACAAAAGGAGAGAGAGAGAGAGAGAGAGGGCGCGGTGAGCAGGTGAGGGGTGGTGGCTGGTGGGCCCAGTCGCGCGACTGGCGCGGGGAACGATGCGAGTTCCATCCACTGACTGGTGGGGAAACCTGCTGGGTGGACCCACCGGGCAGACGGTGGGGTGGAAGTGGGGGGGCGGCGTGGGTAACGGCGGCTGATTCGCCCCCTTGGCCGTCGGGAACCGTGGGCCCAGCTGACTGGAGAGGTGGGGCGAGCATTGATGCCGCGAAATGGAACACTTTTTTCTGTGCTGTGCGACTGTGCCCCGTATCCACGTCTTGTTTTTTTGTTTGAATGATCACATCTTGATTGTTTTTAAAGAGGGGATTCGATATGAAGATGAAGAACTCTAAATCCACCTTATTTATTATTGAGATTATATATCGTATCGTATCGTATCGTAGGACTCTGTTCGGCAGGAGCTGATGGTCTATATTCAGTTGTCCTCGTGACATTGTAGAAAGAGAAACAGTCCATCTATTCTTCTGTGATACAGTGCGTTCTAAAAAAACTTGTGACATATTAACAGAGAACATAATAGATGCCTGTCCTTTTCACTTTATTTCATAATCAAATGTTATAATCAAGACGGTTAATAGTGAATAATTAATAGGAAGCGGCTAAATTATGGCGTGTTCTCTGTTCACAGCGTTGGAGCCCTAGCACACGCGGGTGGCAGCGTTGGAGGCGACGACGAGACGAGGAGGGTGCCGGAGACGAAGAAAATGATGGCCATGCCTGCGCGAGGAAGAAGAAGAACACGACAAGGGTGAGCGTAGAGCATTTGTGAGGAGCGAGCGGTCATGTGGCTGTCCTAACGCACAATCGGTCATAATTTAGCTGTTAGAAATAATTTAATGCAAAAATGTTGTCTCCTAGAATCTATTATATTTCGATAGAAAATTTGAAAGCTAAAATGTGGTCTATTACATTGCGGAGGGAATATTCACATTAAAAACATAACCTTTGCAGATTGTTAAGAGAAAGCAAACAAGCAAATTTGAAAATCTAAAGTCCCTCTCATGGTCAAAATTTTCATGTGGTTAACCCTTCAAAATACCATTTTAACTAAAGATAACTTGGTAAGGAGAAAGTGGAACGATGACTCTTTTTGCGCCTTATGCCAAGATGAGGAATCGATCAAACATCTTTTTTTAGTGTCGGTGATCAGATATGATTGGAGTATTCTGGCTTACATTTTCGGTAGGAATAATGACTACTTTGAAAGAAAAAGAGTCAAATCTCCTACGTAGGTTATTTGCCTAATTTCGGCTACGATCATGTACTGGATAGGTCCGCAAAAAGATAAGAGGCAATGCAGATGGAGGAGCTGAAATTCTCAAGAAGGCGGCGCTTCGCTTTCATCACAAAGAGCATGTGGAAGGAGGGGACCAAATGTTGGTGATTGTTTGAAGGCAACCTGCGTGTTGTTTGAATGCCCCAGGGGCATGTATTTTTTTTTTGGTTAAAGTTGTTGAGTTGGTCTTAGAGCTTGCAATTATGTTGCTAGTATGTAATTTGGTGGGCGGTGTTAAGGTTGGGTGAACCCCTTGTTCTTCACTCCAACTTGACCATTTTGGGAGTCATTGAGTAAGAAATTTCTTGGCGAATAAACATTTATAATTTCATTGCTTGCTTAGTAATGAAATTCAGTTTTACTGTCATAGAAAAATACATAATCTTTAATCTAAAATCTTCACTCCAGCTTGACCATTTTGGGAGTCATTGAGTAAGAAATTTCTTGGCGAATAAACATTTATAATTTCATTGCTTGCTTAGTAATGAAATTCAGTTTTACAGTCATAGAAAAATACATAATCTTTAATCTAAAATTCATCAAATTCAAGACCTACCCACTTAATATTTCGAGAATGCTCGCAAAGATAGTTTTACATTTGTGTTCATATAAGGTGAGTATTAAAGTGATTAATCAATAAATAGAAGGTATTTAATGTATTTTTTATTTCTAGAATATATTATATTTCAATACAAAATTTGAAAACTAGAATACGATATACTACATCACAGATAAGAGGTAGTATCTATGTTATAAACATAACCTTTGATTTAAAACTTCATCACCTTTGAGACCCAGCGACTCAAATTTTCGAGGATGCTCATAAAGATAGTTTTATATTTATGTTCATATCAAGTGAGTATTAATAGTGATTAATTATTAGATAGAAAGTATTTAACACAAAATTATTTCTCTCTCTATAATCTATCGTATATCAATACAAATTTTCAAAGCTAAAATGGGGTACATTAAATGACATATTGAGTACTCCCTCTGGCCCCAAAAGAGTGTCGTTTTTTACTTCTAGACATCGTGTTTGATCATCCGTTTTATTCAAACTATAAAATAAATAAATTATTATTATTAAAGTATCTCTAATGATAAAATAAGTCATAACAAGATAAATAATATCTATTAAAATTTTTGAATAAAACGGATGGTCAAACAATATGTCTAAAATTATAAAACGACGTCCTTTTTAGAACGGATGGAGTATCTATACGTTATAAAATAATAACGTTTAATCTAAAATTTCGTCTACTTCAAGACATAGCGACAAGATAGTTTTATGTTTTGCGTTCATTTAAGATGAGTATTAATAGTGAATAATCAATAAAGATAAAGTATTTACTGCAAAATTATTTTTTTGACTCCGAATTCATTATATGTCAATATAATTTTTGAAAGCTAGAATGTGGAATGTTACATGAAAAGGGAGTATCTATGTTATAAAAAACATAACCTTTAATCTAAAATTTCGTCAACTTCAAAACCTAGCGACTCAATCTTTCAATAATGCTTATTATAGAGATAGTTTTACATTTGTGTTCACATGGTTAGTATACATGCGTGTTTACGGCCGTCTATTCCTACATGATAGAATCCGAAAAAAAACATCAAATGTGGTCGGCTTGATTAAATCGACATCATGCCCTCCTATACATCTGATCGGTGTTTATTAGGTTAACATGCATCAATACCTAGACATTTATGTACTGTCAATGCTATTTCATGTGACGTGAAAGAGAAAAAAATGACTTACATGAAAAATACTTTTTACCTTACAACTAAAACAAAATTAACTTTCTATGAAAATTGAAAGTGCATCCAGCTACTTTAGTGGTTTTGTTGAATTGAATGAAAATACGACTTGGCTAACATATTTGCTAAGTGTATAGCATGTATTGATAATATCATGTACATTTATAATGACATTGGTTTATTGAGTAAAACATTATATGGATAAAAGCTATAATTGGATGGCAAACAATTATTGGTATTTCATATGTCACATGTGTGCACTTAGCATTACAGATTAGACACTAAATTAGGAATTAATAATTGCACTTCTATAAGGAACCTCTAGTCTAGTCCTCTACCTTCTCTACAGTATACAGTATACTTCATATACTTTATTCTGCAGAAATAGAGTTCATAATCTTTCATGACTTCGAACTTCAAGCATAGACGGCTCGACCTGAATCCTCTCTTGCTCGTCCTCTTGGGCCCTGATAATATCATAACCCATTGATTGGCCGTTGATAGCTAGAAATTTTTCTGTCATAAACACCTGTTTCATTCGCCACGAGAGATTTGTATAAATAAAAAAATAAAACATATCACATATAGTTTGATCTTTAAACATTATTGACTCAATTGTCTGTATCCAACTCCCCCTCGTTGTTTCTCAAGATCTTACTAAACATCTTACCATAATACCAGGCCATTGATGGCCAGAAATTACTCCATCATCAACCAAAATTTCATTTGCCGCGAGAGGGGTGCGTGCCCTCACACTACGACCAATGCACAGTAGTCGTCGTCGTCTTCTTCTTCTTCTTGCCATCAGGCATAGTACAGGCAAATAGCTTTCCTAGGAACCTGCCTAAGGAGTTCCTTTAAAGTTTCAAGTGTCAATGACTTTTTTTTGTTTGATCCCACCCTCTGTCCGCTTGAACTTACTAACCAGCATCAGACAACCATTCAGCAGTGTTTTTCTCTCAAAACAATCAGCCAGCCAGCCGTACAATCCAATCAGCCGAACAGAGTCAAATGGCTAAAATTTCTACTTCTTACCATCATTCCTCAAGAAAAAAATCTCAGTCTTTCCATAAATTACCTAGCGAAATGATTACACCAACAAACACCGAAGTGTCTCTCCAAACACATGCTCTTCTTGTTATACGTTCTTTTCCAAACCATGGAGAAATCTAATGTGGCGCCAGCCCGTCGTCATAGTCACTACCCCTCCGTGGCCCATTCTGCAGGCTCCTCTCAAACTCCTTCAGGTAATCCAGGAGCAAGACGACCACAAAGAGGATGAACCCACCCGAAGAGCTGCTGCCACCGCCTCCGCCGCCGCCTCCTCCACCACCGAACCGGAATGGCGGAAACCCGACACCTCCATCATCAAGCCTCGGCTTCACCTTCTCTGTAACAAGAGATCATCACAGGAATAAATGAGGAGTTTGCGGCTAGTGAGCCAATGCAAGCCCAATTTTGCTGCATTCTGGATTTCAGTTCTGAAAGGATAGGATGGTAGGACGTTTGGGTGAACACATTGCACAAGGGTCGTGCAGATGGCTGTTTCGTTACCTTTAACTGAACCTGATGGTGGAGAGGTCGGACCCGAATACGATTTGCGTTGCGCCGTTTGTGTCTGGTTTGCGCAGCATGTTATGTTCTGCAGAGAGATTTAAACAAGCAGTCTTTTGTTAGCTGGTCTCAGGTACCCTGATTATTACAGCTTGAAAAAGTGAACAAATTATTTCAAGTTATTTGTAACCTACAAACTACAAACATCTTCAGCTTTAACACTTCAAATTTGATCATTCAGAGGCTATCAGAACTATGTTTTGCAGCCGAACTAGCTTGAATTCAGGTTCAATTTTCTCTAGAGGTACACGAATTCCCCAGATCCCTAGCTCCCATGATCAATCCAGCTTACTGCTGTCAGATTCTGTTTTGAAGGTTTTCAAATTTTGGGGTGATGTGCATATTGGCCTCAATAAACTAGTATCAAACTCCATGCCGTCAGTCCTATGTTGCAATCACACAATTTTATGCCGTTATTTGTAACTTACAAACTACAAGCTTTGGCAGCTTTATAATTTCAAATTTAAGATATGTATGTCATGTTCTGAATGAAAATCTAAGATGATGTCTCCTCGCAAAGGGGGACAAAAGGAAAGGAAAAGAAAATGGAAAACCAAAGAGGTGTCTGCCTGGCATACTCTCCTATTTTTTTTTCAGCCAATTGAAGGCTGCGATTAGCAACACATAAGATACTCCTCTCTTTTTTTCTTTTTTTCTTTTTTTTCTTGAAGAAGATTAACTCTGCTTATATTGAAAGCATGGTGTTCACATAAGGTATTCCTTATGTTTAAAACCAGGAACTAACTAACCTGTATACCACCATCTAATTACCAAGTAAAATTGCTTACGAGGCAAGCGCAGGAAAACATAGGAGCACGCACGCATATCACACACAGGCTCACAAAGTCACAACCACACCCAAAGCACGTAGGCATCAAGGCGCGTCTTCTTAGTTCTTACCATGGAAGCTCTGGCTGAAACAGTGGCGCCACGTATAGCCGCTCTCTGAGGCCGTGAACCGTAGCGGCATCGTTCTCCCCAGCCGTGTCCTACATTGCACAACATGACCGAGCCGTGCGTGAGCTCTGATAAATAAATGAAAAAAAGGGCACGCTTTCAGTTCCAGGCCTGGAATTTTTTTTTTCCAAAAAACAAAAGAAAATAAAAGGATGCCCGGATTAATGGCGAGCAGAGCAATGCGGACCTCCCCCGATCATCCCGTGGCGTGAAACGCGGAGCGACCGTGGAGCATACGCTGCCGGCGCCGCCGCCATCGTAGGCATGGCTGGGCGAACAGAGGAAGCGAGACCTGAGAAGGAAGCACGCGCGCGGAAGACAGAAGATGAGGCATGGGTGCTCTGCTGAGGAAGAAGGCAGCCGAGCATACAAGCAGGGAGGGAGAAGGGGAAGTAAGGTCACCTTGCACCTGCAGCTGCAGCAGCCACGGACGGGGGAGATGAGAGAGCAGTGAGCGGGTAAGGGAGGCTTATCCATCGGAGGTGCTCTGCTCGGTCGGTCGGTCGGTAGCCCTGTCAACGAGCCGAGCCCAGTTTCCAGCTCCAGCTGAAGCCGAGCATGAGCCAGCGGGAGCGGCGCCTGACGTTTGTCGTTTCGTTCGAGCTAAGCCAGGCGCAGGCTCGCGAGCTCGGCTCGGCCGGAAGCTTCGAACTCCAACAAGCTCCTCAATCGCGCCCCCGCGTCCCGCCGCGCGCGTTGGGCAAGCCGCAGCTGCGTCTAGACTCGTCGGCGCCAGTCAGTGGCCACACCGCCACACCAAATCACCAACTCAGCCGCCGCTTCCTAGATCTCCCGCACACTACTCGCTAGAGCCAAAAGAGACTGAATGGACGGAAGATGAAATTTGATTTGGGGCCAAGATGCTTTGCCGAAAAGTCAATTCCATTCGTGGCCTCGTAGGCTTGTTTTTTTTAAAAAAAATATACTTTGTGTGTTTGTATTAGTGTTCATCAACGGTGCTCCCGCACGATTATAGAATATTATGAGACACTAAGTAATAATACTTACATATATTAAATATTTTTTTCTCTTTTTTTCTGAAATAATAGCTATAATAGATGCTCTATAATCTACATTCAGTTTTTGATGACCTATCAAATTTTATTTTTTATGCATTTTTCATTCATATCCATTGTTTTTTTATTTACATAGCACCTCTATGTATCTCCAGTACACATTTGAACCACTTGTTTAAACTTCGAGGGCTTTAGTTATAGTCTACTGCCTCTATTTCTAAATATTTGTTGTTTTCGTTTATCAAGAAACAACTTTGACTAAATATATATTAAAAATATTAATATTTATAGTACATAATTACTATAATCGGAAAAATCTTTGAATCTAGTTTTTTTTAATAAATTTATTTGAATATACAAATGTTGCTTAAATTTTCTATAAATTGATTCAAACTTGTGGAATGCACACTAATGGCGACAATTACTTAGGGATGGAGGGGGTATATTTTAATAACATGTGCCGAAGTTCTGATTCTTTTCCCTTAAAGTTTCAGCTTATTGACTGATTAGATACAATGACTATGATTCATCATCTGAAGAAACTTAAATTCAGTCATCTGAGAAATAACAACTCCCATATTAAAAGAAGATGTGATCTTTAAAATTGATGAGCCAACCGGCTTACATATCTTCAGAAGATGTGATCTAATTAATAATGTATATCATGTGTTATTATAGGTGACTTTCACGATATTTATACATCCTACGTGTCGTTGTGGACTAATTTGTGTGTAAGAGCAACTATAAGTTATTGTTTATATCCTTCCTTATCAGTAGAAGTAGAAATTTTAGTCAAAGAATACTACGGGTATTCATTACTAGCTTTTTAATTATATTTTCAAATATTAACGTCATAAATCCTGGACTTATTTGGATTGAAAAGCAAGACCACCTTATCTGACATCAGTAACAATCTTTTTTACGGAATCAACTCGTCCAGCCTAAAATCAGTGGATGAGGTTGTTCAGAGTGGAGCTGACCCGAACCGACTGATCCATCGAACCAAATTGTTCTACGTCGAAAAGAAGCTGAGAGAAGAGGGCCAGAACGCAGCCTGCGACACTCCCTCGCTCACGTCACTATGACTATTGAAATTGAAACCTCAAGCATACATCACTTAAATGAGTTTAAGTGTGATATACTGATATGGTTATTATTCGGTAAGAATCTTTACGTAACCATGACCCGAGTAGCCCAGATCTTCGTTTTTTTTTTTGAAAAAGAATCCTCCTAGGGCATCCGCTGTGTGGTAGTCGAACCAAATTGACATGGTCCTGACATAATTGAGCAAAGTTCGCATACTTTAGTGTTACATCTGATTTCTGCTTCAAGAAAATAATAAACAACTTGGAACTAAAGCGGACCGCATGCTATGGCTCTATTCGCTGAAACTGAAAACCGCTGAAAATAAACGCTGATGCTGATTTCTTGTGAGAGAAAAATACTGTAGAAGGGTTAAAAAATAAACGGTTTTAAGGCTAAATGAACAAAGCCTATATTTTATTTCTCATGGTTCGACTTTAATAGACGAGTCGCTTTTGCTTCTGACAGGCAGAGGTCTCACCCCTCTCCATTCGCTTTTTCCCGCTTTTTCCCTCGCAATGGAGCTGCTCCTGCTTGCAGTCGTATTCTCTTGTCTAGAGCAGCCGTCAGCCCTTCACCAGCAGGACTCGCCCCCCACTACTCCACCTCACTCCAGCCTCGCCTCCGCTCCTCTCCCTCCTTCCATCGCCTCGCGGTGGCAGCGACTGCTCCCCCACCCGCACGCACGCCGCGGGCATAAAGCCGTCGCGCGCCCTCGTCATTGCCACCGTTTCCCTTTCCAAATTCAACGCGACGGCTGCAGGGAGCAGGCACGGTCCGCCTCCCTGACCCGTTGTCCGTTGAGCCGTCCCGCCCCGCGATTTCCTTCAGCTGCCGGAGTGCCGGCCGAGGGGGGAGGCGCATTGCCCGGCATTCTTCTCCGCTTCCACCGAGAGGGCCTCGCCTTGGCTCCTCTCCCCATGACGTGCGCGCGCGCCGAGGACGCCATCTCGCCCGCGCCTGCCGCCGCCGCCGCGGGCGCCGACGACGACGACGTGGCGGCTGCCCTGGTGTGAGTGAGGATTCCCGGCCCCCTTTCGTCTGGATGCGTTTTGTTGTCTCGTTCCTCTCGCTGAATCTTTCATGACTGTGCGAATGCCATGCTTCTGTTCTGCGTGGGTTCCAGTTCCAGGGGCGGCTTGATCCAGAAGGTGGCGGCCGGCGCCGGCGGGCGGAGATCGGCCGGCTCGGCGCGCTCGCTGCAGCGCTCGGCACATCTGGCGACCGGGGACGGCGACGCTCCGGCGCCGGCGCCGGAGGCCGGTTGCTCCGGGGTAAGCTGAGCTCTCGGTTGACTTGCTTCTTCCTCCTATGAGCGCAGCGTTCACTTCACCCTGCATAAAATCCACAATTTTTTGTCTGGAGTTGGTACGACATTGTTGGGAAAAAGCTATTTTTTTCGGTGGACTAAAGCGAGAGCTTAACGGCAAGCGTAGCAAAGTGTCCTTTTCGCGTGTGCCTTGCCGTGGTGCGGAGGGCACTGTCGCCTTCGGCGTGTGCTCCCCTGCGCACTTCATGGGGGGACCTGGATGAACTGTCCCTCACCTCCCTTGTCCCTACTTCCCATTGATGACCACAGTCTGTTTAGTCAACCAACAATCTTGTTGCTTATTGGTTCTTCGATTTGTTTTCTTCCCGGCGAATTAATGTGTCAGTGATTGTTTTTTTTTTTTTTGGTTTACTCCTCTGCAGGATGGGAATGGGATAGGTAAGAGCAATGGTGGTGGGAAGAGGGAAGATAGCCACAGGATGCGGCAGTACAGGTCCCAGCTCGAACAGGAGGTGCGTGATCCTCTTGATCCCTGTGATTTGTTTCTCGCTGTGTTGTAATGGTGTCACCTGATGTGATTCACTAATCCTGTTAAAATTGTGCAGGTCAAGAAATTGCAGAGGCAGCTTGAAGAAGAGGTCGATCTGCATGTAGCGTTGGCGGATGCTGTTACTCAAAATGCTTCACATATATTGAAGTCTTCTATGAAGCTTCCACACAAGGTGCGGGCTTGCATAACTCTGGCGATGAAATTTTCACATGTTTCCTTGTGCTTATTTGATGTCATGTCCTAGACAGTTAGTTAATACATCCAGTGACCACACTCCTTCAACCTTCCGTTCTGCAGGCTCAGGAGCTACTGAATAGCATCGCCTCCTTGGAGACCACCGTTTCAAAGCTTGAAAAGGAGCTAAATGATCTGTACTACCAGCTTTGTCACGAAAGGAATGAAAGGTTACTTGCTGAAAATAATCAGGGATGCTTGCCATCTACATCCTCAGATGAGCACCAGTCATTGTCAACTTGCACGTGTACATGGGAAGAAGTAAGTACCACTACCACCTGAGTAAATATTTCAGCAGCTTATTCCGGCTTTTGTAATCACTGACAATTTCTTGATTACCAATCTTAGCACATATCATCGTTGAGAGATTTGAAGTTTGGGGGATCTGAATCAATGAGGTCAACGAGACAGGACTTATTCCTCGAGCTTGAAGATGACCAGGGTATGGGAGAAGATCCTGAGGGTCAACATATAGTTTCTTTAAACAGGCTGCTAGAAAAGCACCGAGATTCTTCTTTGAATAGACTTCTTGAAAAGCCCCGGGATGAAGAGGTCCCTTTCATGCCTACCTTATCTCTATAGTTTTAAGAACCAACTCTGGAACACACTAGAGTATCAACAGTTTATTTATCTTTCAGCAGATGCAAGAACCATGCCCCATGGAAAATGAAGGCAATGAAGAAGAGCAGCCTGACACCATATCCTTTGAACACTCCATTCTAAAGATAACTAGCATGAAAGGAGGGAATCTTTGGAGCAACCCAAATGAGCTCTCCGAGGAGATGGTTCGCTGCATGAGAAACATTTTCCTACGCTTGTCTGAATCCTTGAAGATATCACCGAAGGCATCTTCTGACTGTTCATCTTCCTCAGCGGAGCGTCTTTCAGGCTCCACAATAGCATCTTTCTCAGATTCATCCATAATGCCCTCAATGCTACGGAGTCCTTCAGTTGATTCTAACCACAACGACGAGACAACGAAGGAAGTCAGGAACTTTGATCCATATAAAGTTAATGGGAAGGAAACCCGGAGAGATATTGGAAACTATCGTTCAGCAGCCGAAGTATCTTGGATGTCTGTTGGAAAGGATCAACTCGAATATGCATCTGAAGCTCTAAAGAAGTTCAGGTTTGCTGCTGCAACCTTGGCCTCTAAACCTATGAGTCCTCAAAGATATATCACATGTTTACAAACTGTATAGTGATAACTGTTAGCATATAATGTAGTTGTTTAACCTATGCTCTAAAAGAATATGCAGACAATTAAACCAGTTTAGGGATTTGGATGGGGGGAACAAAAGGATGCTCTATGCTTGTTCGCTTGCAGTAAAGGGTTCATGTTTCAAAATTGGTTTGGAATACATCTATTTCTCTCATTTTGTGCCCTTAAAGAATTCCTGTCAGCATGGAATTTGCTAGTATGTGAATGCATTGGGAACTGGCTTTTTTTTGTCTCCATTTTGGCACACTTGTGGTTTATGTTACATTTTGGACCCTGGAGTTAACATATCTTAGTCAGTGTTTGGATGTGGAGGCCACTCTTGGAATTGAGAGGTTCTGATCCAAATCCTCCCTATTAAAAACAGGAACTTATGAATTACTGAATCCCCTACATCTCACAACAAACATGTTCTTACTCCACTTTTTCTAAATTTACATGGTGCAGATGCTGCTGCCCTACATTGTAGGGCATGTGTAATGTATCAGTTCATTATTTTGAATGTAGGTGATATACTGATATTTATGCAGGCCTTTTTTTGCTCAATGTTTTGCAGATTTCTTGTGGAACAGTTGTCAAAGGTTAACCCTAGCTGTATGGATCGTGATCAGCGGCTAGCCTTTTGGATTAACTTATACAATGCTTTGATAATGCATGTAAGCATGATGCTGGCTTTCCAGACGAGGACAGAGCTTTAATTTCTGTTTATAATTGGAAATAGGAACTCATTTCAATTCATTGCATCTCTCCTCATTTTCTTTAATTAAGTGTCATGTACTCACCATTTGCTTACCGTGGCATTTTTTTTGTCGGAATCTATTAGGCGTATTTGGCATATGGAGTACCTCGAAATGACATCAAGCTTTTTTCTCTAATGCAAAAGGTTTGAGCAGTATATCTTCTGCTGTTAGTCTAAGATCATACATCGGACTCTTAATAGTGTGAAATGTGCAGGCTTGTTACACAGTTGGTGGCCAGTCCTTCAGTGCAGCGGAAATAGAGTTTGTGATTCTAAAGATGAAGACTCCAGTGCATCGGCCCCAACTTGTATAACTTGTTTCTCCATCCTAGTCTTCACCTTCTGGTTTTATTGTCTTGTCTCTTATTTTGCTTTTGCTTTCTTTCAGTCTTTGATGTTGGCTTTGAATAAGTTCAAGATTACTGAGGATCACAAGAAGTACTCAATTGATGAATTTGAACCCCTTCTGTTGTTTGGACTTAGCTGTGGAATGTTCTCTTCTCCTGCTGTAAGTACACCTGCTAATCTTAGTCCTGTTAAGATGTGCATGTGCTTCAGCAAATTCATCACTTAATAAGTTGTTAAACTAGAGCCATGCTTGTCCTTCATTGTGCTATTCTTGTCCTAGTCAAGACCTGTCATTCTTCAGTTTTATTTGTCTGATTTATCGTTGCTTGAGTTGGATGCTTATAAGATGGTTAAAACTAAGTTATTTCTGGGTCACCCTGTTGTCATACAGGTACGTATATTCTCCGCTGCAAATGTCAGGCAGGAGCTCCAAGAATCTTTGAGAGACTATATTCAAGCGACTGTTGGTACAAATGACAAAGGGAAACTGCTGATCCCAAAGTTAGTGCAGAGCTACGCCAAGGGAGCTGTTGAAGACTCGATGCTTGCAGACTGGATCTGCCATCACCTTGCTCCTGACCAAGCTGCGGTCATCCGAGATTCTTCTTCACAGAGGAAGCAGCGGCTTCTTGGATTTCGAGGTTTCACTGTCCTTGCGTTTGACTCGAAGTTTCGGTACCTCTTCTTGCCTGACAGCAGTGGCTCCCAGAAGCCAGAGGCAAAACAATCTTACAAACTTCCTGAGCCGTGTTCAGAATAGATAATAAAGGCTCAGTTGGTATATTTGGGCCATAATACCATTCTTTTGCATAGGGGGACATGGAATTGGCAGTTGTATATGATGTAAATTTTGAAGGAGGAAAGCATATCATTCAAAAAAACTTGAATTGCCGTGTTTACAAAATCAGATCCTCTCAACAGAGTTGTGACAGTTTGGGGTTGTATTGTTTTTTCTCCCATTCACTGTCTTCCATACTGAAGATAACATCCTTTATTTGTTTGTTTTTTTTTCTGGATACCTTTTCCTTTTTTTTCCTTCTGTTTTTCTGTAAAGCTCTTTGGTCAATTGATCTGTAACTTGTGCACAAATAAAGGCAGTGAGTAGTCTTGAGTCTTTACTTTGGTTTCTCTGCACAATTGATGTGTAACTTTCTGCATAGCTATATGATACTTTCATTGCAATCTTTAGTCTTTACTTTGGTTTCTCTGCACAATTGATCTGTAACTTTCTGCATAGATATATGGTACGTTTTCATTGCAAATCTTTAGTTTGGTTTCTCTACTTGAATGTGGTGAGCGGTCTGCACAGAGCGGTGGGTGGTGTCTACTACTCGTACTCATGTCATTGATGTCAACATCTCTTATTTCTCTTCCTAATGAATGCCGTACCTGGTCTGAAAGGGTTTGTCTCCCTCCATTTTGCACCTAAATACATAAAATATTGTCAACAATAATAATATTCTGGGAAACTTCTTTTGTGTGGGATTTCTACACACACAAAAGTACAATCCCTTTTGTATTTATTCTTTAGCGAGGACGTGTAAAACACATGCTCCATACTGTAAATAAAATCCAACATCCTCAGAAGCTGCCAAACCACATTATGTCAAAAACTCTGCTTTTGAACGCGTTACCAATTTATGTGCGATAGATATCTTTCCCAAATTTTAGAGGCTGCAGATTGCTAGGCATAAAGGTTGTCGGTGTGCATGGATTCTGTTTCTTGTGCTAGCATAAATTTATAATCCTAGAGAGTTAATTCATGATGAAATGTTTCATCATTTCATTCATGGAATGGGCAAGACGGCAAGAGAGAGCAGACTAGGGAACAGTCATGTGCGCCCGTGCTCGATGAACGTCCCACATGTCGGCGAGGTTAGTTCTCTTCGGAGCGGAGTCAAGCCAAGTGCAGAAGGCGACTTGCTGGGCCGTCCAAGCAGCGTGGGCCGCAACCTTCGTAATGGGCCGCAAGAAAACATCCAACTCCGAACGGCTGCTGAGCCATAAAGGTGCGCTACCACAGCTCCACCCTCTTCTGGTTCCTCGCAGATAGCACCACCTCGCTAGCTGAAGGGTGGTGAGGCGGTCGAACAAGCTATAAAGGAAGGCGCAGGGCTCCATATGAACTCATACCTTTCTCGGCCTTTTGGCTAAGATCAAGTGTAGTATCTGTTCTTATCAGTTTAATATCTGATATGTGGGCCATGTGTCCACTTTGATATTAATCTTATTTTTTATGGGGGAGGGGCCACCACGGTGGCTTGCCACTGGGCCCCTCGCGCGTCGTCCAGCCGTTGCACTGCTGGCAGGGCCTGGCGCACCCCAGCCAAACCTAATTAAACTTTCTGAGGATTGATGATTTGGTGGTTTCTCGGACTTAAGGCGTCTGTGAAATGTAAATGAAAAATTTAAATATAATGTTTACGAAAAAGATCGAAGTTGGAGCTCGTAATTAATCAGCAAACTACTATACTCGTCGCCTCGTAAAAACAGGTCAGCAACTCGCTAGAAAAGCCTCTTCGAAACCCACGAGCTCGCGGAGACGGAGCCCAGCGCCTCCTTTACCGCCGTCTCAGCGGCAAAATCCCGATCCGGCGGACGAGGCGCGCGCTTCTTCTCCAGCGACTCCTCGGCAGGGCGGGTCGAAGCCTCCTGCGCCGGCGGCGGCAGGCAGTGCGGGCGGGGGTGACGGTCAGTCTTGAGCAAACGGGACGCCGGGAAAGCCGTCCGCGGAGGGGTAAGTCATGAGTTGCAGTTCCAAATGCTATAGGATCCCCCCTTATTCAACGGCAAATAAACATGGTTGCTCTGAAATGTTTCATATGAGATATGACACGAATTAGTAGTGATCTTTAGGCTATTTATTTATGCTAGCTAATTCAGAAGCACTTGCTCCTTACTTGCAGCCGGTGTCTTGGCTCAGTTTTCTACTCCCAAGCTTGCCCTGCCTTACATACTGGTTTGCCGTTAACAACAATTTGGCCACTGTCTAGTGTCTACACTAATGCGAAAAATAGGTTACCAATGGTCTGTGTGCATTTTCTTTTGTAACCACTGCTTGCATTTTCGTACTATTGTTAGCTTTTCTGTAAATGCACATGCATACTAGTAACTTTTAAGCACAGTTGTACAAAAGTTGAACAGAAAACTAAAGTTGTTAAACAAACAATATAAAGGTGTCTTTTTCTCTTGCCATGCTTCCTAATGACAATAGTGAAAAAGCCAGAAACCATTATAGGGCCAGTGGAACATTGTAAAAAGACTGTGCAAACCGTATCTTATACCTATTGTCACTGTACTTTTGTTTTGACACCAATGAACTATGGCAAAATCATTACCCTCTGGTTCAGAATTGGATCGCCATTCACTATTTTAGCAAACATTTAAAAAATTTCCCTATTTTTTCAAATGGGAAGTATTTATCTAAGTAGGAGGGTATTAGCTCCTTGAATTCTGATAGCTGTTTAATTTGTCATTTTTTTTCTTCCATCTTACCCAGAATTGAAGAATAAAACAAGTGCTGTGAAGCCTGGACAATCGGTAGGCACTGCAGCCATTGGTGGTCCATTCAAGCTTCTTAATCATGATGGAAAACCTGTTACTGAACAGGATTTTTTGGGCAAATGGACTCTGCTTTATTTTGGATTTACAAACTGTCCTGACATTTGTCCAGATGAACTCCAGAAAATGGCTGCAGCGATTGACAAAATTAGTAAGTCATTTTGATTCCTTTGATCCTTAGGTACAAGTATCTTCATAAATCCTGTTGTGTCTACTTATTGTGTATCAATGTATCTTGTATTCATCTAACACTGTTGTCTTGAATTATGTTGTCACTTAGAAAGGCATGTTATATTGTATGCAAATAATAGGGTAAATGGGCAGGCCAAAATGAGATGTATTTTTCTGTCTGCTATAAAGTTGCAACAAGGTTTATTTCGTAATTTCTTTGTCATACGTTTGTCAATGTTTTAGGGCCTGTTTGGATGTATAGGACTAATTCCTAGCGAGCTAATTTTTAGCCTTAGGCCCTTAGCCCATCCAAACAGGAGGCTAATAGGTGGGCTAATTTTTTAGCCAAGCCTCCAACTAATTGTTAACCAAGTATCCCTAGCTAGTAATTAGCCCTAGCTAATCCAAACAGGCCCTTATAAGCATTCATTGTACATTTGAAGTACTGACAAAGTTTAGTATCCAATCTCTATATGCACTAATGTTAGCTTTTTCTTAATCTTTTTGCCTTGTATTATATTTTCTTCGATTATCAGGTGCATAAAAGGAGAGCCTTCTATTGAGGAATACTATGGGATGGCTTTAGAAGCTGAGGCACATAGGGAATCTATAACAGAAGCAATTATGCAGCTGCCTAATTCTCAACAGTTTCTTACGCCTGGGAGATTGGTGGTTGTTAAATCTGATTCTGTATGTATTCACCATATTTGGTTCCCTTTACACACATTTGCTGTTCCTTTTTGCAATTATTTTTATTTATGTAGTTCTATTACTTTATTAACCACCATTCAACTGCTATAAAACTCACTAAACACTGCCTTCCACTTTGGGTCTTTATTAGGTCTTCTATATGTATTTAGCAAGCATACAGAAGTAGTGCATACAGAATATGAGAAATTAGAAGAAACAAAAGCAATCTAAGTTGGAAAAGGACATCTTGATAACAAGCACCAAATATCTGAGACCAAGCTCCAAAGAGAATTACTAAAAAAAAAAAAAAAATCATGTGAGTTTAGTGTACACATGATATTGGCTTGATGAGGAACCATTCTCGAACTTAAAACCAGTTTAATCTTATCATATTCCTGGTTCAAGCCGAACTAATTCCATAGGATCTCAACTCGTGCTTATTGACTTACAGCTTCCTTCCGATAACTAAAATTGACCAAGGAATTTAAGTAAGCTACTTTAGGAGGTTCTATTACCTTGTTTCGCAGGCCACCATTATATTATTGGCACCATAACCATATGTACAAAAGCCTGGTCGTTTTGAACATTATGAGGCTCTACTGCTCTCTAAAGGTTGCTGTTCATGTGCAATAGTTGCATCTTTTCCACATTTAAACCCTGTGCTATCTGAACATATTGGCAGGGTGATGATCACTTGCTCGGTTTTATAATGAAAAATTCGTCTATAATGCTAAAGAAATATGTTGTTCTGGTGTTGACTGGTGATTGCAGTTCATCTGCACTAGCCCCTGAGTTCAATAAAAATGCAAAGGGACCTGGAGATTTTCAAGGAGGACAATTTGTTGCCCTGAAAGGAAAGCGTGGCATGGACGATGAATATTACTCTTCTGTTGTCCAGCAAAAGGTTCAGGTGTACTAATCAATATCAAGCTACCATACAAGGGGGATGCATCTGGAATGGGCTTTGAAGTAAGAGCAATTGAGAATAAAGAAATCATCAGTATATGCACCAGCAAAATAAAGATTGATCGAGTCAGACTCCTTGATGTCATGTGGGGGCGCCATTACTCCCGAGGCAGCACAAATCCAGGGCCACTGATGGCTCTAGTAAGGCCTAGATGACGCTCAGAGCAGGTCAGGGAGAGCAGCAAACAAGGAAAGCTAAGTTTAGGGGATTTATATCCTTCAATTACTGTCTTCGATTGGGCCTAAGAGCCTATATATAGTGGCTGTAATCAGGCGTCCAGGGGGAGGCAATAAGAAGCAATCTTCCTAATCTCCGTACTCTGTCTTAATCCCACCTCCTCACCATTGGGCGTTCTGGAGAAAACCCCAGTGCCAGTATCAACTCCGGCTACGAACTCCGTAGCCGTGGCCCTGCTGTCTTGAGCCTGAACGCCCTTGACACTTCAGAAGCCTAACAAAGCTGCATACTCTAGAGCTGTTCAACAGCTTATGAAGGAGCAACCAGATGGAACGAAGTATCCTCCTCCATTAGATGCAATAAAAGGTACACATTTTCTGCATGGCTTGACTATTCATCTTGTGCTATTTTATGTTCTGTCTGTCTAGGAAATTCTTAGTTTATATCGTGTGAAGTTCAATAACCTGCTGACAAAGTATATATACTACCCTAGTGAGAGGGAAGGATGGAGGGGCTCTTTAGTAATATAAGCATAAGCATATATGTTTGATTTACTTTTTTTTTTTTGGAATCTGTTCATTGTTGTGCACTGATGCGTCATTTAGGCCCTTCCCTTGACTTTCTCTTGTTGATTCATGAAAGGATGACTTTCTCTTGTTGATTCATGAAAGGATCGGGGATGCCCAAGATGGGGGGGGAGGGGTGAATTGGGCAACTAGTAATTTTTTCAAAATATAATTCAACCTATCGCCATTTGCCCAATCTCACCCCATAAGTGATTGTGTAAAGTTCTAAGCATAAAACATGTTATGCAACGTAGAGCCAATTCCTATCACAAGTATACTACTCTAGGAAAGTAGAGAACACAAAGTAAATGCGGGAATGTAAATGAGATAAAAAGACAAAGCCGGTTTTTCCCGAGGTATCGGAGAGTCGGCACTCCCCACTAGTACTCGTTGGAGCAACCACGCAAGGGTGTAGCTCCCCCTTGATCTTCGCAAAGACCAAGTGCTCTCTACGGGCTGATCCTTTGCCTCTCCGGCGCGGTGGATCGTCCACAACCGCTCACAAGCTTGGCTTGTGCCTCCCACAAGCTCTCCAAGCGGTCACCAAGCCTCCAATCGCCACCGAACCGTCTAGGTGATGCGGATCACCAAGAGTAACAAGCCTAGACTCTCACTTGACCAAGAACAAGGCCAAAGAGAGTGATGGATGCACACAAGTCACTCATGATCTCTCTAGGGAAGAAGCTCACAAGCAATGGAGTTCACTCAATCCTCCTTAGGGCTCTTGCACTCTCACAAGGTCACAAGGGTTGCTTCAGCTGAACAAATGGGCAAGAGAGCTAGAATGAGGGTGATGGAGAAGTATAAATACCCCCAAGCCTCACACTAGCCGTTGAGACACAAAACAACTTTCTGCGAACCGTCGGACTCGATGAATAGTGCCACCGTCGGACCAAACGCCACCAGTCCGACTCTCACAAGTGTCCTGCAGTCAACAATGTGCGGAGGAGCATCGGACCAACTCCAATGGTCCGACGACCACCGTCGGACCTTAGTCCGACGCCCTCGAGCTCTCGGGTGTACTCAGCACAGTGACCCTCAACGGCTACAACACGGATCAATGGTCCGACGCTCCCCGTCGAACACAATCCGACGCTCAGTTGAGCTCTTTGGACCTCTCTGGAAACGTCGGACTCAGCGAAGCATTAGTCCGACGCTCGCCTGTGAAACCCCTGGCACCGTCGGACGACCATCCCAGCAGCGTCCGACGGTCTCTAGTGAGCTGAGAAGCCACCAGAGGCTACCATGTACCGTCGGACTCTGAGTATTGGTCCGACGACCATACTGCTCAGGGTCTGACGCTCAAAACTCAATCAAAACTTCGTCGAATCGAAAACTTTCCAAAACAAAGTTTAATCCTCTCTCTCTCAAGAGACTTCCTGGGCTGTCTATTGCTATGTTGGACAAGTGTGCATCACATCTACACTCTCTAACCTTGCCCTAAGTTAAGCTACACATCCAAACCCCTCTTTATAGTACGGTCAAAGTGAAAAACAAAACCTAAGACTACTCCAAGTGTCTCTCAACTCCAAACGACACTTGGAACTAGCCTATCACCGTCTTGTCTTCCATCCTTTGAAAACCAAATCGATTTTCATCGCTAGGGGCATGAAACCTACATGTTATTATGACCTAACCTCTAGGTTATCCTGCAAAACACACGTTAGTCATAATAACCGTCTTGTTGTCATTAATCACCGAAACCATTAGGGCTTAGATGCTTCAATTCATATACTTTATAGCTGTTTAAATTGTCTACCTGATTCAATACAGGTCTAAAAAATGAAAGACATGGATCTTGTTGAAAGTTACAATGCATATCACAAGACTACTGAAAACAAGTGCCATGCTGTATAAAACTAAGGGAGCATATATCATTGATGAGGGAGCAAAAGAAGTACAAGGAATCAAGGATGAGTTGAATAAATTGAAATACCAAATGTCAGATGAGGCACTTCAACAGATGCCGGAGTTTCAAGACAGAGTAGGATTCCGTCAGGCACACTTTTCCTCGTCTTGTGTCCTATTGTGTGCCTGAAGAGAGAGAAAAAAAAGGTTATTAGGGATTATCGCCATTGTCTCTGAAATATGGAAAAAAACAATATTGTCATTTCTTTTTTTTTGTTTGAGTACACATGGGAAATCTTTCTGGTTCCAGCTCTATTGCTGTACTGTACCAGGAGAACAGTTCGGACATGGATTGTGAATGCTGAGCTTAATATGTTAATGAGTTGTATCCACCGAATCCATAAAGGATAAAAAAGCTGCGCATTTGAATTTTTGTTGTTAATCCATTTTCTTTATTTGTTTAACATGGAATGGTTGTCAGGAGGGCTGCGTATCATTATATTAAGAAGAAAAATGAGAAGTGGGTTTAGAAACCCCATACATCACAAACACACACCCTTTTACATCTAATAGTGTAACTCTCTCACACTTCTCAAACCTGACCCAAGACCACTACAAAGGGGCTCAAGCAATGGCTGGCTCTACATCTAGGAGATTGGATAATCCCTGTGCTCCAGCCAAGCTCCACAATAGGAGCTCCTCTTTTACCGAAACAAGAACACTACTTAGGTTTGGTTGAATCCCATCAAACACAAATCGATTGCGGTGATTCCAAATGGACCAGGCTCCTAAAATAATGATGGAATTAAGGCCTTTTTTTGTCTGAACATCAACACCAGAAATTGTGCTTGCCCACCATGAATCAAAGGAGTTGTTGCCAGGCTGGGAGCAGATGTTTTGCAAGCCGACCTTATGTAGAATGGTGTACCAAAATTGCCTGGAGAAGACACATGAGATTAGTAGATGATCAATCGTTTCCTCAGCTTGATCACAAAGCGGGCATCTTTCAGGGTGGGGCAGACCTCTTTTAGCAAGACGATCTTCAGTCCAACACCTATTGTGTGCCACTAGCCACACGAAGAACTTGCATTTGCCTGGTGCCCAACTCTTCCAGATTTTCTCCCAAGGCCCAGACTGCACAGCCCCAATAAAAAATCCCTTATATGCAGACTTAGCAGAGTACACTCCCGAACTAGAGAGTTGCCAAATATAAGTATCATCTACTTGAGGTTGCAAGGTAACATCTGAGAGTAGATCCCACAACTTCAAAAATTCTGTCAGCACGGGTACTGTAATGGCACCCCGTATGTTCTGCACCCATTTCATCTCCGTAAGGGCTTCATATTATAGAGCTATTATCAGCATTTTCAAGAATGAAATTTTATTCCATGAACCAAATCTGATTTCATTCATTTAGTTCGAAGTACTTTGCTAAGATCTTAATTTTTGTAGATTGATGTCCTAAAGGAAATCCACTACATTGATTCTGATCTAGTAGTGCAACTTAAAGGTCGACTAGCATTTGAAATGAACTCCGGTGAGGAGTTAATATCAACAGAATGTCTGTTTGAAAATCAATTGGATGACCTAGAACCTGAAGAAGCTGTGGCTATTATGTCTGCATTCGTCTTCCAATAGCGGAATGCTTCATAATTGTTTTCCTGCTATGGTTCTCTTGATAACCTCAATTATATTTTCTGAGAATACATGTTTCAAGCGCCTTATGCTCTTGTGTTTTTCTATGTATTATTAGGCTTTATGATACAGCAATCGAATTAGGAAAGCTCCAAGCAAAGTTCAAGGTGCCCGTGGACCCTAAATAGTATGCACATGATAATCTCAAGTTTGGCCTTGTTGAGGTGTCTACGAATGGGCAAAGGTATACCAAGTCTTCATGAGATCTCTTCTCCAAGAGCATGCAGGCTGCAGGATTATAATAACGCTGTCACTTGTTATATCAATGCAGGGGACGCCCTTTGCAGACATATGCTAGCTGACTGATGTATCCCAAGGGATCATTGTAAGAATAATCATTCGTCTGGATGAAACATGCAGGGAATTCAAGAATGCAGCTTCCATCATGGGGAACTCTGCGCTGTTCAAGAAGATGGAGATCGCGTCTAACATTATTAAGCGTGACATTGTGTTTGCAGCAAGCTTGTATGTCACAGGAATCTGATACCTGTAACCTCGTAGTCTCTTTCGCTTTTGTTAGAGAAATCCTTGTGGTGGTGGAATGCTACTAACCTAAACTTAGCAAGGACTAATGCTATGGTGATTTTTTTCAATTCTGGATTCTTGCTGTTTTGCTAGCTCAAAGTTTTCTGAAGCGGCGATTGGCAAAATATAAGAAAAAAAAACGTATACGAAATACGATTATATAAGCGGAAACAAACCGTGGTCGTAGTCAAGACACCTGGAATCCGTATAGTACGAGCTCGATGCCTATAAAGCAATAATGCTTAACTAGATTGGGAAATACTGAGATGCATGCCTAAAGCAATAAGGCTGAACTAGCTTGGAAAATGCTGAGATGCTGATGTAACATAAAGTTTTACAAGTCAGTCAAGTAACTCAAGCTTAGGAGCCAACGTTAGCAATTAGGATCGTCGGTTCGTCGCATGGATGGTGATTTTAAATCCTCGTTGAAACTGACTGCAGATACGGCCCCACATGTGGGCGAGGTTAGTTCTCTTCGGAGCGGAGTAGCCAGCCTGGTCCTAGTGCATAAGGAGACTTACTGGGCCGTCCAAGCAGAGTGGGCCGCAACCTTTGTAATGGGCCGTGGGAAAACATTCGACTCCGAACAGCTGAGCACCACGAGCGCTGCGCTCCGCCCCTCTTCCGGTTGCCCGCAGGTAGTAGTACCACCTCGCTAGCTGAAGACGGGTGAGGCGGTCGAACGAGCTATAAAAGAAGGCGCAGGGCTCCATCCCAAGTCATACCTTTCTCGGCCTTTTGGCTAAGATCAAGTGTAGTATCTGTTCTTATCAGTTTAATATCTGATATGTGGGCCATGTGTCCACTTCGATATTAATCTTATATTTTGTGGGGGAGGGGTCGCCACAGTGGCTTGCCACTGGGCCCCTCGCGCGTCGCCCAGCCGTTGCACTGCTGGCAGGGCCTGGCGCACCCCAGCCAATACTAAGTCAAGTTTTGTTCTGCCTTCTTTGATACTGAATTGGAACGATGATTTTGTTTGCCTGTTTAGATACTGAATTAGAACGGACATTTGTCGATAAGGTTCAGGAATTTGAACTTCAATGCAGATCAGCGAGCTATGATCAGGAATTTTAACTTCAATGCAGATCAGCGAAGTTAAAACTCCAATGATATTTCAGAACAGCGGTTTTCCGAATGGAAGTGGAGTTGCAATTTCCGCGGTCCTATTTCTTATATTGTGACAGATCTTGTAATAATTAATTATGAACTATATAATCTCGTCGGTCGTCTAACGTTTGCATTGGAAGCAAAAGCAGGTCAGCCACCTTTTCTTATTTCCAAGTCGGGAAAAAACACTCATTAAAGTAATTGAATACTACTAGTAGGTCATTACAGAGTCAAGCTAAAACTCAAGGTTTCCGTGGGAATTTGGAGAAATCCGGGCGTCGTCTCTCCATGTACGCATTCTTCCCTTCCTTTGCCTCCTCAGAGCCGTAGAATATCAGCGTGGCATTCCCGCCAAGCTCCTGCAGCAGCGGCCTCGTCAATGGTCACTAGTCCAATACACAAACAGAAGCTGAACTGGCTTTGTCAAGTTCTACATACCTGAAGACCTGCATGGCCGTCATCAGCTGCGTTGAGCGCAGATTTCAGCACCCGGATGGCCATGGGGCTGTTCCTTAAGATCTGCCTGCACCATTTGACAGTTTCTCGCTCCAGTTCAGCAAGCTGCATGTGAAGAGGCAGTGCGCTCGTCAGTGCATCAGTAGGATCCAAATAGTTTGTTTTTTTGGTCACTGACGATAGTTTTCAGCACTCACTGGCACCACAATGTTCACAAGTCCCATTTTGTCAGCTTCATCGGCTGTATAGAACCGCGACAGAAACCACATCTCACGAGCCCTCTTGGGTCCAACCTGTGCATATATATGAGCGAAAGAATTGGACCAAGAATTCATGCTACTTATGTCTTGTATATGTTGCTGTTCAGCTGTTGGCATGATAACTCACCAACCGGGACATTATAGAAGATCCGTAACCAGCATCAAAGCTTCCAACCTGTGATAGGAAGTACAGAATGGGATGTTAAATATACATAATGTTTACTGTTACGGGAAAAAGAAGGAAAAAAAAATAGTTAATAAACAGAGAAAAAGTAATTCTAGAATCACACTGATTATTTCATTTTTTTTGGTATTTGACATTATCTGCATCTTGTACACCAAGATACAAAATATATCAGAAAAAAATATTCACCTTGGGCCCTGTCTGCCCAAATATCGCATTGTCTGCTGCAATTGTTATGTCACACACCATATGCCAGACATGCCCACCACCAACAGCATAACCAGCAACCTGTTAGTCAATGATGATAAAGAATCAGTCTATATAAGATAAGATGAAGTAAGGGAAAAGGAAAAAGGCCAATAACAATGATGATCATACCATAGCAATTACAGGCTTTGGAAGACGGCGAATTTGCACCTGAAGAAATGATTCATCTTATTATGTTCTTAGTAGTATTTAGAAACAACTTTTTTTTTTCAGGTATTTAAAACAACTCCTAATGCCTTGTGAACTAAAAGATAAATCATTTTACACACTAAGACTACAAGTGCCAACATGACAAGCAAAATCTGTTCCGATCTTGCAACTTAACTAAGCGGGACATCAACATATATTCAGTATTCAGGAATTCTAGTCAAACTATACATCATCATATTCTGTTTGAAGCTGAACGATGTAAATCAAATCAAACCTTAGTAAATAAATCACCTAGAAATGGACAGAAACGCCTGCACTGCGTGTAAATAAATAAATCATTGATAGAAGACGTGCATTTTTTTTAAAAAAATAATTCCGCTATCGTATGACCTGGAGATCTAGAACGTTGAGGCGGCCGAAGCTATCGAAGTCGACATATCCATCAGAATCTCTTAACGCCTGGTCACCGCCGCTGCAGAACGCCTCGGTTCCCTGCTCAACCAAAACATCCAAAATAAGCTCGTCTCTGACAGCGATCAGCGAGCTAACACAACTCCATCCTCCATGGACGCGCGCAAAATTCTTTTCTTTTTTGGCCTAGCGAATGAATGATAAAAGCATCGGTGCGGTGGCAGTAGTACTACCTTCCCTGTAAGAACGATGACTCCAATGGAACCATCATCTCTAGCATCGTTGAATGCGCGCATAAGCTCCTTCACGGTCAGCGGACGGAACGCGTTCCTTCGATTTGGCCGGTTTATGGTGATCTGCAGCAGCAATACATGCACATTACTACTGAACAGAACACGAAATGCAAGACGCGTGCCATTGTAATCCGTAAGCAGAGAACGGAAAAAGTTCTTGTAAAGCCCAAAATCCAGCAGATGCACAGGAATGCAGAACTTCACAAGGATGTGGAAGGAAGCAGGGAGACTGACGACTCACCTTGGCGATGCCCTCTCCTACGGCCTTCTCGTACACGATGTCGACGAACTCCTTCCCCGACTCGTCCGTGGCGGCGACGACGCGCCACTCCGGTGGCTCCGACGCCACGTCGCCGTGCACGCGCCGGTAGCTGTCCGCCGCCGGTGAGGACGACGACGACGCTGCCGTGGAGGAAGGCGCGAGGGGACGCGCGGTGGCGTGCGTGACCGGGAACGACGACGACGGAACGAGGTGGGCGGCGATGCGGGCCAGCCTCCTCTCCGCGGCGTCGTCCATGGCGAGAGCTAGCAGCTAGACAAGGTTATCAGTATCGCTTTGCTTTTCCAGCTGCTTGCTGATGAACCAATTCCGACCGCAGAGGATCCTATCCTGCCTCCTGAACCAGGATGACGACGTAGTTAGAATTGTTGAATTTAACTAATTTATTTATACTTCATTCATTTAAAATTATAAGTTATTTTCAAAATCTTTAATTATAGAGTAAAAAACTTCTCAAATTTAATTAAAACTATATAGAGCAAAGATTTATAACATCAAATAAGTATACTGTATATAAAAATATACTCCCTCCGTTTAAGTGTCCTTCGTGTAAGCAAATTTCTTTTGTTCAAAAATCTCCATCGCATAACCTTGGAACCATGCACTCGGCCCGTCCCCAAACAGCGGCAATTTCTTGTACGCGCTGCGTCGTCAATGCTGTGACCGTTCCCCCATCGCCTTAATTATCTCTCCGTAACCTCCCGTTACGACTCGTGGATTACGAGCGCTCAGCAACGGAGTGCGCGGTCGCGGAACGAAACAAAACGGAGCGCATGATCACGGCATCTAACGGAGATTTCCTTGGGGAAACAAATCGACGCTTTTGTATTAACCACAAGTTAAGGAAAAGCCCGTGGGCCATCGGTTCTCCTTGGTCATTACGCTAGGGGCTTAAACGAAGGACACTTTTAAACGGAGGGAGTAGTTAGCTGACTAATACTTTATTATCTACTTTGGCCTATACATGATTAATCCAAAATGCATAATTATTGTTATTACATAATTACTATCTATAGGGATCAAAACAAGACCTTAGGTAAAAATAAAATTCATTTTTAGTTAAATGTAAACTTGTGTGTGTTAAATAAAATCATTATATAGTGATGAGGGCTTGAGACTAGAGAGCAAAACACACAACTTCCTCAGAAATAGTTAAAACAAGAAAAGGAAAACCTGTTGCAGAAACCAAAATTCAAGGCTTCTCTGCATAAAGAACACTGAGAAAAATTTCAAGGCTTTTCCACCATATTTAGCCTTCATTTACATAACATTTAAGCATTTCACCATTGTTTTTTTTTTCAAAAAATCCTTCTTCTTCCTTCTCTTAATCTCCATGAAATGAAACATGCTAGGATGGAAACAACAATTGTTCCTGCAAACACAAACGTAAAAGTGCATTCAGCCACTGCAATTTTTTCAGAATTTTTACCAACATTAAACATTTCGGGACTTGACATTATGTTTTAAAATAAAAATCCAACTTTTAAAATCGTTACCAGTTTATCGGTGAATGGTATTTCTCCATCCCAAACTTTGGAAGTTGCAAATTCCTGAAAAACAAAATCCTCACCCCTCCCAAAAAAGGTAAAAAAGGAGAAAATACGGACTTTTTTATGAGCCAAGAAGGCCGATATTTCTCCACTGCTCAATACTTCCGCTCCACAGCCTTCTGTATTCCGTTTTTGTTCTTCACTTCTTCCTCTGCGAGACGAATTTCCTCACCCGGCGAACGGCGGCGCTGCCGTCTGCGGAGACCCGAGCAGACTCAGGCAGATTCAGCGGCACGATTACGCGGTAAAATGCTTCCCATATGCTCGCTGCTGCCGATGTGTTCGCAGTAATGTGCTTCGGGCTACATTTGCTATACGTTGAAATGCCACGAGCTGATAGGGTTCAGTTTAGAGGACTCGAATCTGAGGTTGCTGCTTCGTGCAGACGATAGAGACGCAGTACTTGGAGATTTTGCCGTCACGGTTCGGGAGCCAATCATCGATTTGTCCATTTTGTTGTTGGTGGAATGGTGGTGACTCTCTTTAGTTTCCTTGACACTTCTATTCTGGGAGCATATGTTTATTACATTGTTTTGATGATTTGATAATTGCCTTGTGGAGTTAGTATTGCTGTTTAATGTGATCAGCATATTTTCGAGGTTTCCATGTAATGTAACTGACCAAGCCCTTTTTATCTGAAATTCATGAATTATATCCGAAGAGGAACTTGAAATTCATGAGAACAAATGGAATAAGAACAGAATGGTTGCCCACACATTAATCTTTTTGTTTCTCTCACTCTGAGTTCATGGAAAAGAAAAAAGGGATTTTTTTTTTCTCTGATCAAAATGTAAGTAGGCACTAGCTAGGCCATGTGGAAAGTACAACATTAGACTTGTGAAACAAGGGCAGAGAAGAGAAGAAAAAAAATTAATTAGTGACAATACAACTGAGATTTTGATACCACAACCATGCATGAAAAAAACTACTTTTGGTTTATGGATCACTGGTGTAAAAGTTACGCTTGTTTCACATGACTCAGGCATAGATAATTGTTCATAAGAGGGGAAAAGGAGATAAATTAAGAGAATTTGGCAGCCTTTTATTGTACAAAACAAGTGATGTGCTCAGATAGCAGGTCACTGTACTCTGTGCACTCAAAGTACACTTTATTTTATTGTGTAGCAGTTACTCTATGCTGACTGAATGTTGCTTCCTTAGGTTGGCATCTATGCTGTCTAGGCAAGAAACCACTTCCTGTATCGTTGGCCTCATGCTAGGATTATGATTCACGCAGTTGCAAGCGGCTTCAAGCACCTTCAACATTTGCTCTTCATATCCTGCACCTCGGAGTGCCGGATCCAATACTTCGACCTGCTTTCCTTTGGATCTCATCTCTTGTACCCACTGGACGAGTTCTTTGGATTCGTTTGAGATTGGAACAGGCCGCTGACCTGTGAGTAGCTCTAGCAGCACTACCCCAAAACTGTACATATCCCCTCTAAGGGTGGCCACCCAACCTTGACAGTACTCAGGGGGGATGTAACCAAGAGTGCCAACCA
Source organism: Eremochloa ophiuroides (assembly GCA_038502445.1). NCBI lineage: Eukaryota > Viridiplantae > Streptophyta > Magnoliopsida > Poales > Poaceae > Eremochloa > Eremochloa ophiuroides. Next base: position 7,992,845 of record JAHLJS010000005.1, read on the forward strand.
ATTCGGTCGTGACATGAGTTTTATTGGGAAGGATCAATCTGGCTAGCCCGAAGTCTGCTAGATAGGCTTTGAAGTCTTTATCCAGCAGGATGTTACTGGATTTGATGTCACGGTGGACAATGTGAGGCTTGCAGACATTATGGATGTGTGATAGACCCTGGCCTGCTCCTTGTGCGATCTTTAGCCTCATGGGCCAGTCTAGAAATGTGCTGGCATCATCATCCCTGTTGTGAAGCCAATCATCCAGGCTGCCATTTTCCATGTAGGAATATATGAGGAACCTCGAGTTTCCCTTTGTGCAGTAACCCCAGAGTGGCACTAGATGGTCATGCTGTGCCATGGAGAGTGCCTCAACCTCTGCACCGAATTCCCTATCCATCAGGCACATTTCACTATTGAGCTTCTTGATCGCAACCTTGGAGCCATTGGGTAGCTCAGCCTTGTACACAAGCCCATAACCTCCACATCCTATTATATTCTCCTTGTCAAAGTTATTTGTAGCCTTAACAAGATCAGTGAATACGAGCTTATTATTTTGCTCTCCCTTGTGTTGTGTAATCATCACCATTGATTGCTCTGAGTTAAAGTTGGATGGAATTGCTTCTATGGCATCGTTGTTGTTTCTCCTCTTTCTGGCCATGAAACTTGTTCTCCTGAACAAGAAAACGAGGCAAGCTAGCAAGAACAAGACGGCAATACCTCCAAAACTTACACCAAATGCAAGGACAAATATGCCTTTTCTGTTGTGTTGTTTCTTGGAGATTTGTGGTGTTGTAGTTGAACCACAATGAGTTACAAGCGTGGGACCACACAATTTCGGGTTGCCATCAAAGCTTGAACTTGGAAAAGTGCCAAGCTGGCCTGCAGTTGTAATAATCCCTTCTAGGTCATTATTAGAGACATTGAATTGGGACAAGAAATGCAGGTCGTTCAGTGCAGATGGAATTGTACCATTTAACTCATTATTTGATAAATCAAGCACCTGCAGGTTTGTGATGTTACAAATTGCATCTGGGATCTCTCCAGTTAATTTGTTGAAGCTCAAATTAAGTGAACGGAGCCCTTTCAACTGACCAATCTCTTTGGGAATCTCACCAGTTAAGTCATTATTACCTAGTTTCAGCACTTTAGGAAAAGCACTAGGCTTGTTGTATTGAAGTGATTGAGGAGTATAAAGCGGATAAACAGGCAGCTCAAAGACATCTGGTGCAACCCTGTCTGTTTTTAGCATTGGCAACTCCATCAGGGCTATTGGAATTTCCCCCGTAAAGCTGTTGTTTGATATGTCTATATAGAAGAGGGAGTCTAGGTTCCCTATCCAGTCAGGTATTGGTCCAGTCAGTTGATTGTTAAATAAAAGTAGCATCCCCAAGTATTTAAGCTTAGATAACCAAGGAGGCATTTTCCCAGACAAAGAACAATCATTCATGGAAAAAACCTGAAGATTCTCAAAACCTTCAATTCTATCATCCTCTGGCATGATCTCATGCTTAAAGTTGAACCCAATTAGCAAGCTGGTCAGGTTCCTGCAACTCCTAAGGATCTGAAATGCACTTGTGATATTTGTAAGAGATATGTCAACAAGGGATAGGAATGAGAGGGACTTCAGATTGCTGATTTTTTCTGACAACTGGCCATGGAACCAATTGGAGGATAGTCGTAGTGCAGTTAGATTTTTGCATGAGTAGATGCTTTCTGGAATCGTTCCATTGAATTTGTTCTGCATAAGATCTAAGGTTTTGAGATTGGATAAGTTGGAGAAATTGACCTTGTTGAGTTCTCCGCAGAAACTATTGCTCTTGAGGTTGATAATTTGGAGGTTTGTGCACCTGCTCAGAGTTGATGGGAGTTCCCCAGACATGTTGTTGTTGCCCAAAGAAATCTCTTCTAGTCTCGTAAGCTCACCTATTGAATCTGGTATATCACCACTAAACTCATTCCCTTCAAGATTAAGGGTTACCAGATTTTTCAGCTTACTGATGTCACCGATGGATCCTTCCAACTGATTATTTGGAAAAGAGAGGTGTTCCAACAAGGCAATATGGAGAAGGTCATCCGGAAGAGTCCCACTGAGGCTGTTGTCCCCAGCACTTATAGATGTAAGCTTGGAGCAGTTGCTGAACCCTGGAGGGATACTTCCATTGAACTGGTTGTAGCTGAGTTCAAGCACAGCAAAGGATGGGATACTGACACAGAAGGTAGCTGGTATCTGCCCGGTGAAGCTGTTGTTGCTCACATTTAGCACAACGAGATTCTTCATCACCTCCCATGTGGTGGATGGAAACTGTCCTGAAAACAAGTTGCTCGAGATGTTCAGTACCTTGAGAGGCCGGAGAGGGGTTGAAGACTGCAGCTCTTGCAGGCCTCCGTTGAGTTTGTTGAAGCTGACATCAAGGATGATGATGGTACTGGATAACACCAATTCCAATGGTAGGACACCGGATAGCAAATTGTAGGATAGGTTGAGCCTCAGTAGGCCACTGAGATTGCCAAGGAATGGTGAGATTCCCCCCTCAAGGCTTCTAGATGCCAAGAAGACATCGGTGACCATCCTGTCTGGACTGCAGGTGATCCCTTCCCAAGCACAACAGTCTGTGCCATTCTGCCATGACTTGGTGAGGCCATCCTTCTGCGAGAGCCCCGCGAGGAAGTGTAGGAGGGAGTTGCTCTCTAGCTCGGTGCAAGAATTTGTTGGAGATGCCAAGAAGAGGAGCATGAGAACAAGGCCCATGAAATTCGTGGGAAATCTGCTGCTGTATTTCATGAATGAGAAATTGGGACTCCACATGTTTTCTTTTCTCAAAGAATCAGCATGGAAGCATAAGCATAGGTGTAAGCTGTGCCCAGAGAGTTTATAAATTTAAATGAGATAGGATGGAGAAAGAGCACGAAGTACAAACAGGAGCAGCTGGTGTCATCATTATCCATCTAGCCGTGTTGTTTGACCTTCTTGGTCTTATTCAACAAGAAAAATCTGGTCAAGCGGCTGCTAGAGGCACATCCTTGTCGGGATTTGACATCTGCCACAACACTTTGTAAGCTGATCTCCATGTGCTAAATGGTATGTAATACGAGGACTAGCCATCCATGATTGGTCGCTTTTAAAAATGGTACAACATATCTTAATTTACTTTGTTTCGGATCACTTCTCTGTTAACAGTTCCATTATAACAAACCTGCCTTACAGGCAAAATCTTGAATGAAGGACACACCCCTTGGAAGGACAAATCGCACGCTGTAATTCAAAGCGTCCATTGATGTGGGGTATGAACATGCCTGCAGAAGGGAAAGTGATGAAGGGTGAGCAGATTTTTCAGATTGATGGATGAATTTACGCTGAATGCTATGGTTCTTCTTGACCCAAGGAAGCGTTTACTTTCTGGGTGTCGTCGTAATCAAGCCTAGCGAGTTTTCGTTGTAGTACATGTTTGACAATTGAAATTTTCCATTGTGCCGGCACCCGTGGGCCGGATTCTCGTGGACAGTGAATGACAAGGACCTGGTGCGAATGTATGTCGACTGAGCTGGTGATTTCAGGTCGGCTTGTGTTTCAGACTCAGTAAACATCTCAGAAAATACCGCCTACAATTTTTTTTTCTATCTTCTTGTAAAGCACCTTGTATTGTGGGCAATGATTTATGAGTTCAGTGCAAATATGGTGGGCGTATAAAGTTCATGTTCACTCCAAATCTTCACTGTGGTTGCTCTGTTAGAATGGTTTGGGCAGTCTGCAGAAATGGTTTGTGATGTCAACAGCTCTTCTACTAACGTGTGCAGTACGAGGCCGAAAAGCATTTGGCTCCTTTCTTGGCTCCATCTGAACCTAAATATTATTGACGATAATTTTTGTCACACTTTGTTTGTTTTCTGCACTATACATAAATAAAATTATAATTACCCTTGGATGCAATTCTTGACTGGTAAAACAGACATGACCAATTTAGAAGTCAGAGTAAAAACATATACTTCATCAGAGTTAAAAAATGTATTTATACTGTATAAAATCCAACATCACAGGTGGCTAAACCAGTATACTAATATTCTGTACAAAACTTATGCTGATATCAGTTTTATTTGCCAGATATTTCTCCCTAAAGGATGGAGATTGCTAGAAAAAAAATGTTGTTCTTCCCTCACCAACGGAAGGAAAAAAATCGTCAGATTTCTTAATTTCGCAACCCAGCACCTAACACATATGGGCCTTTCATGGGCCCGCTGCCGGCCCATACGCAAGCGTTTCGCGTTTCCGCGTCCTTCCCCGCTGCGCCGCACCGGCGAACGGCGGCGCTGCCGTCTCTGGAGGTCCGCGCGGCTGCACGGAGAGCCAGCTGTGCGCCTACTAGGGTCAGTTGATGGCCGCTCTTGCCTTCTCTTCGCTTGTTGTAGTGTGGGGCGATGTTATTGACTGGGACTACCCTGTAGCCTCTGCTTGATTCGCCACTTCATCAGTGATTTCGATGCGTTGAGAGAGATGTTTCGAGTAGATATAGGTTTTAGCAGTGTGGTGTCGATTGGGGATGGGCCTTCACATTGGGAGGCATTATCGACCTTTGCCATTTCGGTGTTGCTGACTCCCTAGTTTCCTTTGGTTCCTGGCCCTATTTAGGAGCATTTGATTGTCACACTGTTTCAATCTCTGATTTTTCGAGGTGGCTGCTGCTTAATTTGATCACTAGATACTTTTCCAGTTTGCATTTAGTTGGCAGTTTTGCCATTGCAACTGTGCCTGTATACGTGACACAAATATTTTTTCACCTGAAATTCATGGGAACAAATCTAGGTGGAACTGAATAGTTTTCAGTAACCTTTGTGTCACTCATGATTAATCAATGGTGCACTCTTTTTGATGAAAAGGGAAAAGGGATATGGATTACAATGTAGCTTGTTTCTCATGAATTGTCATGGACAAGGTCACGAGAGGCAGCCATAGGTGAATTTACAAAAGTCTATCAGTCTGTTACCTGTTAAGTCGTACAAAAGGTAGTGTGATAAGTCAGCTGAACTAATCCGTTTGAATCAGTACATCTACTTTATGCACTCAAGTACAACTTATTCGTGCACATTATTCTATGTTTACTGAAATATCTTGCATCCTCAGGTTGGCGTCTATGCTGTCCAGGCAAGAGACTACTTCCTGTATTGTTGGCCTCATGGATGGATTACGGTTGACGCACTTGCAAGCTGCTTCAAGCACTATCAACATTTGCTCCTCATACCCTGTGCCCCGGAGTGCTGGATCCAGAACTTCGATGTGCTTTCCTTCAGATCTCATATCCCATGCCCACTGTACAAGTTCCTTTGACGGAAAAGAGATTGGAATGGGGCGCTGACCTGTGAGTAGTTCAAGGAGGACTACCCCAAAACTGTACATATCACCTCTTAGAGTAGCCACCCACCCTTGCACATACTCAGGGGGGATGTAACCGAGAGTGCCAACCAACTCGGTCGTGACATGAGTTTTGTTTGGAAGGATCAATCTGGATAGACCAAAATCTGCAACATAGGCTTTGAATTCTTTGTCAAGTAGGATGTTGCTAGACTTGATGTCACGGTGAACAATGTGAGGCTTGCAGACATTGTGGATATAGGACAGACCCCGACTTGCTCCTTGTGCAATCTTTAGCCTCCGTGGCCAGTCAAGGAATGAGCTTGCATCATCATCCCTGTTGTGAAGCCAATCATCCAGGCTGCCATTCTCCATGTAGGAATATATGAGGAACCTTGAGTTTCCCTGGATGCAGTAACCCCATAGTGGCACTAAATTGTCATGCTGTGCCATTGAGAGTGCATCGACTTCTGCACAGAATTCCCTATCCATTAAGAATATTTCATCACTGAGCTTCTTGATGGCGGCCTTGGAGCCATCAGGTAGCTGTGCCTTGTAAACTAGTCCATAACCTCCACAACCTATGATATTCTCCTTGTCAAAGTTATTTGTAGCCTTCACAAGATCAGCGAACGTGAGCTTATCTTTTTCTCCCTTGCCTTGTGGAACCATCACCAAGGATTGCTGTGAGTTGAAATTGGATGCCATTCCTTCCATAACATCATTGTTGCTCTTGTTTCTGGTTATGAAACTTCTACTCCTTATGAAGAAAAGGAAGCACAGCAGCAAGAATAGGATGACGATCACTCCAAAAGTTATAGCAAATGCAAGCACAAAGATGGCCTTTTTGTTCTGCCGTTTCTTAGATATCAATGGTGTTTTTTCTGACCCGCAATGATGCACGAGCATGGGACCGCACAATTTTGGGTTGCCATCAAAACTAGAGTTTGGAAATGTACTAAGCTGTCCCACAGTTGGAACAGATCCACCTAGGTCATTATTGGAAATGTTGAATTGGGTAAGGAAGTGCAGATCGTTCAGTGCATCTGGAAGTGTACCATTGAGATTATTACTTGACAAGTCAAGTATTTGCAAGTTTGTGAGCTCGCTGATTGGCTGTGGGATCTGTCCAGATAACTTGTTGAAGCTCAAATTGAGTACAAGGAGTGCTTTCAATTGACCAATCTGTTGGGGGATAACACCAGTGAAATCATTGTTTCCTAAATTCAGTACTTTAGGAAAAGCGCTGGTCATGCGGTATTGAAGTGATATGGTCTCATAAACTGGGAGCTCAAATGTCTTTGGTGCAATCTTGTCTGTTTGTAGCATAGGCATCTCCATTAAAGCTGTTGAAATTTCCCCTGTAAGACTGTTGTTTGATATGTCTATATAGAAGAGGGAGTTTAGGTTACTTATCCAGTTAGGTATTGTCCCTGTTAGCTTATTGTTATATAAGATTAACATCTCCAAATTTGTGAGCTTTGATAACCAAGGAGGTATTTTTCCTGACAATGAACAACCTTCTATGGAAAGAACTTGAAGATTCTCAAAACCACTAATTCTGTCATCCTCTGGCATGGTCTCATGCATAAAGTTGTACCCAATTAGCAAAGTGGTCAGGTTCCTACAATTCCTAAGGATTTGAAATGCACTGCTGATATTTGTAAGGGAGATGCTAACAAGTGATAGGAATGAGAGAAACTTCAAATCGCCAATTCTTTCTGACAATTGCCCGGGGAAATCATTCCAAGACAGCCGCAATGCTATTAGATTGCTGCATGAGTATATGCTTTCTGGAATCGTCCCAGTGAACTTGTTCAATGCAAGATCTAAAGTTTTTAAATTGGCAAGTGTGGAGAAATTCACCCTGTTGATCTCTCCGCTGAACATGTTGTTCTTGAGGTCTATGGTTACAAGGTTTGTGCAATTGCTCAAAGTTGAAGGGAGCTTCCCAGACATGTGGTTGTGGTCCAAATGAAGCCCCTCTAACCTTTTAAAGTCACCAATAGAATCTGGTATATTTCCACTGAATTCATTCCCTCCAAGATCAATGGTTATCAGATTTGTGAGCCTGGTGATGCCTCTGAGTGATCCTTCCAACCGATTATTAGGAAGAGATAGGTGCTCCAATGAAGTAATCCTGAAGAGCTCATTTGGAAGAGTCCCTCTGAGGTTGTTGTGCCCAGCACTGAGAGATGTCATGGCCGAGCACTTACCTAGCCATGGAGGGATACTTCCACTGAATTGGTTGTAGCTGAGTTCAAGCACTGCAAAGGACGATGCGCTGGTACAAAATGCTGCTGGTATTTTCCCAATGAAGCTATTATTGCTGGCGTTGAGTGTAACCAGACTATTCATCAACTCCCAAGTGGTGGATGGAAACTGCCCTGTAAATAAGTTGCTTGAGATGTTCAGTACCTTGAGAGGCAGCACAGGGGTTGAGGATGGCAGTTCCTGGAGGTTTCCGCTGAGTCGATTGAAGCTGACATCAAGGATGATGATGCTCCTGGAGAACACCAATTCCAGTGGTAGGCTACCGGACAGCCAATTGTACGATAAGTTGAGGCGCAACAAGCTACTGAGATTACCAAGGAAAGGTGAGATGAATCCCTGAATGCTCCTAGAAGCCAAGACGACATCAGTGACCTTCCCGTCTGGACTGCAGGTGATCCCTTCCCATGTGCAGCAGTCTGTGCCATTCTTCCATGACAGAGTGAGGTTGTTGTCTAGTGAAAGACCACGGAGGAACTGTAGGAGGGAGTTGCTCTCTTGCTCAGTGCAAGAACTTGTGGGAGAGGCCAAGAAGAGGAGCAGAACAAGAGCAAAGCCAAGGAAAGATGCGGGAAAAGTGTTGCAGCACTTCATGTGTGAGATGTGGAGTTCCTGCATAGTTTTCCTCTGGAAATCAGCATGGAAGCAGCCAGAGGCATAAATTAGGGCCCAAGGAGTCTGCTCAAGGCAGAGCATGAGGACAAGCTGTTGTCTTTCAGGACAAGTCAGTCACCAAAAGGAAAATCTGGTTTGAGGGCTAGCTGCTACAGTGACTGTGTTCTCTCAACATGACGTTTCCATCTGAACCACCGCTACAGTTTATTGATACGCTTGACTTCCTTGCAGGAATAGATCACCATGAAACAAAACTGCACCTGTCATGGTTGCTGAGATGTGGTGGGTTCATTGCTCTTGGGTGATCATCAAACATAACTGCACCTGTCTGAGGAGCTCCTACCCAGAACAGCATGATAATTCGTGTACTAATCATCCATTGCTTATTCCTTTTGAAACTTTTAACAATTGACATCATGTATTATTTTGTTTCATTTGACATCACTTATCTTTCGGGTCTTAACTGCTCACCATACAAAACCTGTTTGGTTTTTGTTGTTACAGACAGAATTTGAGATATTTGCCAAAAGGAGGAGCATGCGAGCTTTGGATCGGTGATGGCAAGGATAATGAAATCATCCATCAAGATTTATATAAGAATGGTTAATTTAAGATAGTCATGGATGTCGCGGTCGACACACTGGGCAAGTGGGGCTGCAAGAAGGTTGCAGATTAATGGAGGAAATGTCGCTGGGCTCTGTCTTACTTCTTCTTCTTGACCCGAGGGGTTTACTTGTAGCCGTTGTCGTCACCCAAGGCTAACTGTGGCTGATGTAAACGTTTGGAAATCAGTTTTGTTTTGGTCGTTCTGTGGCACCAGTGGTTTACTGTGGACTGGAAAGCGACTTGGTGCACGATATAAAGTTTATCTTCTGAAGTAGAAATGTATAACAGATTAAGTAGGTAGTTGTAGGCCAGCTTGTGTCTCGGACTCATAAAGCACCTTTTTTTGCGTATACTATTTTTACCTTATTTTTTTCGTTGCCATGGCCAATTCATTTGTAAGTTTTCACGAAAATACAGGTCGTACGGTCCTATGCTCTTCTAGAACAGATCCATCAATAGTCTGTGATGTTTACTAGCCTCAATAACTCTTCTCCTCCCTCTGGTTGTAAAACATATCGTTTAAAATAAAATTATATCACTGGATGGAGTAGGTCATGCATCATTTATCAGGTCCAAAAGAGTTTTGCCTCTATTTTTTAAACCTAAAAATACTCCCTGTGTCGAGATGTAAGTTTTATTTTGATGGAAAAAGGCAAAATTCATGAATTCTAACCAATAGTTATTATACTACAATTAGAAGACCAACTGACAAGAAATAATCCGTAATGAAAAGGTTACATCTTGTCCTGACAAGAACAACAAAATATTAACGATTAAAAATACAGGAGAAGAGTAAAAAAAAATCTGTCGAAGCAAGATGCACCGAAATCGACATTAAAGAAACTCATGGATCAGAAGATTCAACGCAAGAACTCATGACGTTTTCAGTGCCGGCGAGGAGGTTTGCCACCGCCTCTTTCCGTTTGGCTTTCTTCACATTCTCTTGGATGAACTTCAGGTCAGCATCTGCCTCATCTGGGGTGAGCCAGAACGAGAAGCCGCCTCCCTTCGGCGGCGGCTGCTGCCTGACGAAGCGCTCCACCGCCGCTTCTTGGGTGGCAACGTCCCACTCCCCGAACACCTCCACGCCCCGGCGGAAGCGCTCGTCGTCGTCCGGTTCCAGCGGCACGGCGGCGGACGCCGAGCGCGGCCGTCTCGCCTTGGCCGGAAGGTGCGGCGGCGGCGGGGCGGCCGGTCCTCGGATGATAAGCCTCGAAGAAGAACTCGGCGCGGCAGCTGCTGCGTGACTGTTGGCATATTCGGAGTGGCCGCCGCCTCCAGGCGAGCTGCCGCTGCCGGCGGTCGTCGGATGTTGTTTGCCGCCGGCGGCGGCGGCGGCGATGACGAACGACGACGATAAGTGCTTGACGCGGATTGCCTTGATCGAAGCTGCAGGTGGTGGAGGTGGAGCCACGGATGGTGGTGGCGCCTTGTCGTCCCTGCTCGACGAGCCACCAGCAGCAGCACCCGCCCTCTCCGCCGCCGGCGCGCGCCTCTGGCTGCGGTGCGCTCCACCCGTGGGCGTGGCGTGCTCTGTGGCGCCTCGGGCGGCGTCGATCATCGTCGACCGCGCCGCGGTGAATTCTTGAGGACGAAGGGCATCGTCGTCGTTCGCGTCGTGCTTCCTCCGCTTCCGCTTGTGGTCGCGGTGCCGGTGTCCTGTCACCGATGGCGGCTGCGGCGGCGGCGGCGAGTGGTGGAGATGGAGGACGGCTTCGTTGCTCGCGGCCACGAGGCCCGGCTGGCTGTGCGTTTCCTCCGGCGGCGTCATGGCGATCGATCGAAGCCCGATCGGATGCGTTTTGCGTGCACCTTGCAGCCTTGTTCTTCGTTTATTTATCATAGCAAAACGTGACCGCTGTTCGAATCGAACTCGGTAACGGTAACGGCCTGGAGTACGAGTTGTGTAAGGATTGGGTTTCTTTGATTTGGGTTTTGTGCCAAGATCATTAGTTGATTATTAATTGCTGTCTGTGGAGGTGGAAGCGACGCCTGCCCCGTCGCCGTCGGGCGTCGCCAGCAGCAGAGCAGAGTGGAGCTTGGCCGGAATGGAACTGCCAAAACATCCTTCGTTCATCAGTATGGTACAGCACATACCCTATTACTTAGGATTTTACGGTAATGATTTGGGCCAGACGTCCGGCCTGCGCCGGACGGCTCGCGCCCACCCACCCCCGCGCTGACGCGCCCGCATGCGGCTCGCCCCCGCGCGCTGCGCGTTTTTTTTTTTTTTTTCGTTTTTCGTTTTTTATTTTTTATTTTTTTCTTTTATTTCTATATTATTTTAAAATATTTATATATTTTTTTAAATTTTTTTATAATGTAAAAGTAGATCGGTGATGTTACATCTGTGACGATTGTTTCAGATACATGTAATAATCGTTACTTAAAATGTTTCATCTTTTTGGACGTATACCTTTCGGCCGTCCGGCAGGCGGGAAGCGCGTCCCGCTCGCGTGACTCCCAGCACTGCATGCAGCTCGTCCCCTTGCACCGTTTTCTTTGGTTTTTTTCGTTTTTGTTTCTTTCATTTCCTTTTTCTTCTTCATTCTTATTTTATTTTATTTTCTTTTTTCCCATTTCTTTCTTATCCTTTTATTTTTTAGAATTTATTTTTTTCTTTATAGGTATGTTATGCGCAGCGGGGTTCTAAAGCGGGTCGAAGATGTTAAGAGAGATAGAGGTCGGCCTAAACTGACTTGGGACGAGTCGGTTAAGAGAGACCTTAAGGAGTGGAATATCTCCAAGGAAGTAGCTAGGGATAGGAGCACCTGGAGGTTAGCAATCAATGTGCCTGAACCGTGACCTTTGCTTCCTTTTCTGTTTATCCCTAACTCTACCTTTCGTCTTGTGTTCATTTTGTGTTTCTCTAATCTTGGTCTCTTGTGAGTTTTATCTCTAGCCTACCCCAACTCGCTTGGGACAAAAGGCTTATGTTGTTGTTGTTGTTGTATAGGTATGTTATACAAGTAGATAAAAATATTGCATATGTTACAAGTGTTTTAAAATACATGTTGCAAATATTATTCAAAATGTTTCATCTTTTTCGGGCCTATGTTTTAAGTGTATGTATATAATATTTCATCTCATTTTCTAAATGAATGTTTGCAAATGGTTCGTGTGGATGTTGCATATGTTTCCATATGTATTGTTGCAACCATTTTATCTGAATGTTGTGTATATTTGTAAATGGTTTCCAAGTGTTTTTAGGTGTTTTTCCGAATGTTTCATACACGCGTATTCGAGTGCTTCAGTAGTTTCATAAATATATTACAATTGTTATATTTAAATGTTTCAAAATTAGATATGTTGTTGTAGCTAGTGTTTCATACGCATGTTTCATACCCATTAATCGGATTGGGAGGTCCCCCACCGGCAGCGATCATTCTCTGTCCCAGCTAGCGTGACCTCGATCTTCCCATTAACCATTATTGTCCCTCTGCTCGCGTGCTCATCTTTCTTACCTTCTTCTTTACTTCATATCAGGATGAAACATGTACGTTGCAAAAGTCTGTATCCAATGTTTCAGTGGTTTTAGAGGTATGTTGCAGGTGTTTCATATGAGTGTTACAAAAATATATCGAGATGTTGTATATGTTGAATTTTTTTTGTTAAAATATATCCATGTGGATCTTGTTTTGAAGAATTAATTGTAAGGAACACGATGGTACAATCGGATTTTAATTATGACGCTTGGTTTAGGAGATATAACCTTTTAAACTCTAGAAATCATCAAAAGTCTTTATACGCATGCATCAGCTGGCAGTAGGCTGGCGTCCGGACCGGCTCGTCCGTCCGGACGTCCGAGCTAGGCGCAACCCATTTTTCTTTGACAAAATTTAAGTGAGGTTATGCGACATATTTTTTCCCTGCTTATGATTGGGCTTATTAGTTATTCCACCAACATCTGGCACTGCCTATGTACTATTACTTCCATCCTAATTTATAAGTCTTAACCCAAAATTAGACTACTCGTTTTATTAAAAAAATGCATAAAAAAGTTAAATCTAAATTATTTTTAAAAAACTTTTATTAATAAAACAATATATAACAAAAGAAGGAATATTTCACATAAATTTTTGAGTGAGACAAGTGGTTAATTTTAGGTTGAAAAAGTCAAACAATAGGATGGAGGGAGTACATGGGATGGATATAAAGTGCGGACACAAGTGGGTGAGACTTATGTCCGGGTCTACGATGAGTGATTGTCAACGGAGTTCACTTAGCATGTTGGTTGGCTTGTGGTGTACAGGTGTTGAGCACGGTGGCAATGGATGGACTGGGACTGAGGGACTTGGACACCGAAGCGCTAGTTGCAGTGGCGAACACTTGGTGACATCGACAAGAGCAATTGAACATGGTCAAGGGGCTCGAGAGGGTGCGTGGGCCGGCGGGACGCGGCCCACAAGACGGTTTGCTGGTTTGGGCCTCAAAACCAGCGGCTGACGGTTTTCGGGTTTGGGCCTTAAGACTCAGGCGGAGCTGCTTCCGGGGGAAGCGGGGCGACACATGGCAGAATTTCCGAGGTTGCGTCAAGGCGACGACAATTCTGAGCAGAAAGCGGGGTCGTCCGATCATATCTACAGACACATGTTGTTCTAGAGTAGCAGTAGGTAGTAGTTAGGGGGTATTTCACAAAATTGTAATAAGTCGATAAGAAGGGGATGGCATTCCCTCCCTCTTCTATCTCTCTCACACTCTCTCATTCCCCCTCCATGATTAGGGTTAAGACACTTGCTTCGGAAGATATCTACAACTAAGGTTCATGGTTGTGTAAACTCGTGAATTTGTGTGGGAATCGAGGCCCTAACCTCGTAGTTCCTCCTAGATTCGAAGTTCAGTCATGTGTTCTTCGCGTTCTTCGCTTTTTCTTCATTTCCCCTCCCTTTTGTGCTATGATTCACGAGTTTTGGGATGTTTCGATTCATTCCTTTTGTGCGCACTTGATCTTTGCCATGTGGAGAGTCTTTTGACCAAAAGAAATCTCTCGATTCCAATTATACTCGTAGATCGGTGCGATTCTCCACCATGGACGAGTTCATGAATATTTTTGGAGACTTTTCGATTTGTCGTTGATTGAGTTCGAATTGGAAGGAGTTCTTTTGGGAATACCTTCACAACTGCCTTGCGACCATGTGGCCAAAATCTCGTGGCAGTTGATTCGGATTTGATCGAGTTTTGACTTTTTCTCCATTGGTTCGGGCTGCTGTTCTGCAGTTCGCGAAACCTCCAGGAAGGAAACGTGGAACCTCCAGGATGCGGAACTTCCGGGAAGTTTCGCGGAGCCTCCGTGCTATTTCACTGAAGCTCCAGACTGCGGAACCTTCGGGCTAGATTGTGGAGCTTTTGAGCCAGTGGGCAGAAAAGTTACTTTAAGAGCTTTAAGTGTCCGTTTTTCGAACCGCTTGTTTCTATGGGTTCCTAGTCAACCTAAGAACGTTGTCAAATCATCAAACCACTTGTTGGTTTAGGTGATTTTGTTTTGGGCTCTTGCCTCATTTCTATTGAGGTTGAGAGCACCATTTTTGGTTTTCCGAGTGTTTTAGTGTGCTGAGTTGTTTTTCGCTGCCGTGTGTGTCCCGTGTTTTACGGTATTCACCGGGAATATCCAGCCACCTGTTGGCTTGTGGATACCACGTTTGGTGGTTTTGGGTCGTGATTTTAGGACAACAGCTATTTCGAAAGAAATTTCGTTTTGGCTCCCATTCACCCCTTCTGGTCGCCGTTTCCGGTCCTTCATAAAGACTGATATTTTCTATCTCAAACCCTTCTGTGCAGATTACTGTTGCATTCTAAAGCCATCAGTTGTCGTGCATCTTGAATTTGATGCAGCTTACTTTAGGAAAAAAATTAATAGGAAGAGAGCATCTATCTACTTTTTTTTATGGGAGACTAAACTATCTTAATGGCATTGAACTATTGGAGACATAGGGGTGTTTAGATTCAACATTTTATAAAAAATTTTACTATAGTAACGTGCTAACTTTACTTTTGCAATATGTGTCCAATCATGACCTAATTAGACTTAAAAGATTCTTATCGTAACTTCTTGCGAAATTATCAAATTAGTTTTTGTTTTCATCAATATTTAATGCTCCATGTATGTATCCAAACATTTATGTGACAGAACTTTTAGAATTTAGAGATGTATGTAAACAGGGCCATAGTTCTGTAATTGACATGTTTTAATATCAGTTTCTATTTATTTTCACTGAGAAATAGTTTTAGGTAGACTTATGCTACGTTTGTTGATTCTATATCCCAGCAAAAATCCACATATGTCTATAAAGACATGTATACATCTATTACCGAGTTTACAATATTTTTAGTCCAAATATGTATAGTTCTTATCTATGAAGTATAATAGTAGTAGAAAAGAAATGTATTGTGTGAGTAGTTACCAACCTTCTTGCTACTTCCCCAGGAGATAATGGATTAATAGTATAGCATGTGTTCATCTGATTAGAGTTCAGATTTGCTCCTGCACTACTGGAGGCTGGTTCTTTGCCGAGGGCTAAAGCCCTCGGCAAAGGCTTTGCTGAGGGCCGCCCTCGACAAAGAGCCATCGGGAAATTTTGAGTCGGCAAAGAGGGTCTTTGCCGATGGCCAATTATCGGGCACTCGGCAAAGCCTTTGCCGAGGGCCCCATCTTGGCCCTCGGCAAAGAATTTATTTTTCTTTTTTTAGAAATTTCTTTGCCGAGGACCTGCCGAGGGCCTTATATGAAGCCCTCGACAAAGACTTTTTTAAAAAAACAAAATTTCAAGAAATTTTGCTTTTTTTAAAAAAAGTCTTTGCCGAGGGCCTCAGCCCATGGCCCTCGGGAAAGATATTTTACAGGATTTTTTTAAAAAAATACATTTTCAAATTATGATTTAAATTTGAATTTGAATTTGAAACTGAACTTCTTCGAACTAAAACACATACAGAGAATACGCATATACAAGATAAACATATATTACATTCGTTCATATCTTGTCCTTGTCGTTCCATAATCTCCAACACTAGTTCATAATACACTTTGTTCAAATCTGACCACAGCATGTAATATATAATTTTCTTTTCAGTCATGCAGCATACAAGGACGATCATACTGTAAGCACTCAAATAGTTGTCCAATCTTGAAGTAATCATAAAGTGGGTTTATATCCTTGTTTACGATGCAGTGATGCACTTGCATTATTTATCTAGCCAAGTTAGTGTTAATGACCATCACTACATGCTCACAGTAGTACTTATAGGTACTAAAAATCCAAGTATAAGAGCACTACTTCTACTGAAAGGTCTCTGGAACATAGGACGTGGGATCTGAAGCCTCCGCTGCTGCCTCCTTGGACCTCATGCGATATGAAGCCGCCGCTTTCCACTACATTAGAATCTGCGGAGAGGGGCACGAGAGAGCGAGCAGATAAGTTTAATTAGGAACATTGGTCATGCACCACAGATCAAACTAAAATGCTCATCTTGAGAAACCGAAACCTAACACGCAATCAGTAACATTGATCCATGAACTACGCTTCAGTATGATGTATATTGCAGAAGTATGAATCACTCCATTTTAGATGCATATAAACACTGCTTTAAGTTCAGACCACATATATATCATATAAAAATAAAAATAGGTTCAGGTCATATAAACAATTATGCAGCAATAGTAACAGATGTGAACCTAGTTAACCTCTGAAATAAACAATACACAAAAACATGACAGATATAGGGGCTTAATCCTCCTCTAGAACCCGGACAAACAAAATACTAAATGTGAGGAAGATAGCTTACCATGTCATCGCGCAGTTCAAGTTTCAGCAAAAAGGCATACAACTAATAATAATAATACAGTATACAGAGGCACAGTGGGATTTCCACAACTTGGAAGAAAAAAAATCAAGGAACTATATATGTTATCTTAGAGGATACAATGGATGCCATAACAATACAAAATTTCTCTCCATCTTCAGAATGGAACTATAAAAGAACGGAAATACTAATGATCATGTCAGTCAATACACATGGGAATCGTAGCATTAGCTGGTACGCCTTATGTTCAATATGCATGGCGTCAGTACAGGGAATACTATCATTTCGTGAGAAGCATGATATCTAAGTTCAAAGGTGAACCTCTTCTTCTGGAAACATAACGTAGTTGGTAGCGTACACTACAATCTCATAACAAAAAAAAAGATATGTCAAATGAAATCCGACAAGGTTTCACATGTGAAGATGTCTGAGTTTTAGAAATCCGACATCACATCTTACTCGAAACCTTGTCAATTTTTTACAACAGACTATATGTATGAAAAGAATACACCTCGACAAGTTTCGTGATTTTTGGACTTCGTATAGATTTTATAAAATTTAAAAACACTTTTCTAACTAGTTGGTCGTCATGTTACGTGAATAAGATGTCCGAAATTTGATGCATGCTCGTGGATAAGGACTCAACATACACCAAATACCATGAATAACATTTTCTGATTCACTAAAGTGCATTACTCCATGCACCTGTAGTTCAAATTTAGAATATTCGAGAAAAATCAACGAAACAAAATAAATTAACGAAATATATCAAAAAAAGTCAAAACTGGTCCAAATTTTAAAATTAAGCTTTAAATGATGTATTAGAGGTCTAAAAAAATTAGGTTAAAAAACCAAAAAATAAAAAAATTCTTTGCCGAGGGCCTAGTTTAGCCCTCGGCAAAGAGTCTTTGCCGAGGGCCCAGTGTGAGGCCATCGGTAAAGAAATTTTTTATTCTTTTTAAAAAAATAAATCTCTGCCGAAGGACTAACTGTAGGCCCTCGGCAAAGACTGCCGCCGTCATCCATCCCACGAAATTTGCCGAGGGCCTTTCTTTGCCGAGGGCTATCTGTTCTAGTCCTCGGCAAAGAGGGTCAAAGAGGGTCTTTGCCGAGTGTCCGATATTTGGCCCTCGGCAAAGTCTCGGGCCCTCGGCAAAGACCCTGTTTTCAGTAGTGCTACCTCTGCAGTGTCTGAAATTACGGATATACTTAATAAAGAAGATAAAAATGACTCCATTACATAGTTGCCATTCAGTACAATATAATATGTTTATAGATCCATTACAAACATTACTTAATACACTGAAACTTAACACTGCAATCATATAGATGCTGCAAATGTTGCACAGATGGTTCTGTACTTAATTAATTATTATGTGCACACACAGGATACACACATACAGTATATACTTATAATTGTCCCAACTCCCAAGTGCATACCTAGAAATGTATACTTATTTTATTCGGGCAGAGGGTGATGCATCATGACTTGCAATAAAACCTGCCTACTTAATTGGAAGGCTTGAAGTAGGGATAGACCGTGAAGACGGTCTGCAGCACGGTCAAGCATAGCAGCAAAACCGCGGCTACCACGGATATGGCGACCCAAGGGTTGCTGAAGTAGTCGCGCACAAGCGCCGCGCGCCACCTGTGCCGCCTGTATCGCATGTACCTGTTCACGCCGGCCATGGTATCGACGAGGTAGTTCTTGGACGGGAAGTGCACCTGCGAGCAGATCCTGTCGAAGAAGTGGTGGCCGCCTTCCTGGTCGCCGCCGTTCATCATGTTGACGAGGATGCCGCGCAGGTGCAGGATCCTCGCGTCCTCCGCCGTGCTGACGAGGCAGTTCATGAAGACGGAGTAGGTGGAGATGTGGAACCTGGTGCGCGGGTACGTCCTGCTCGAACGCGATCATGTTCCGGAACAGCGCCTCGCTGTAGTCGTAGATCTGCAGCGGCGGGATCTCCAGGACGCCGGTGCGGATGTCGAACCCGATGTCGAAGAAGCTGGTTGCGTTCTTCCTCTTCCTGAGCCGGATGCCGGCCTCCAGTAGCTCCTTGGCGCCAGGTATCCACTGCGGGAGCTCCGACGGCAACACGTCGGTGAGGCCACGGGGTTCCTCTTCCTGATCTTCCTGCTACGCCAAAGCAAATTATAGGGCATGTCTTGTGGATGTGTGTGCATTGTTACTATCATCCTCATTTGTGAAAAGTTATTCAACTTTGTACTAGTTGATATCTTTTTCATTTAAATTCATTTAAATCCTCAAACAGTCAATTTTATATCGGTTTGTTATAATATGTGGGGAACCAAACTCAGATTTAGATACAAATGACTGATGAGTGGAGTGATTAGAGCAAGTAACGCGCGAAGTTGATGTCCCAGGTTCGAACCCCTGCGGCCGCGAAATGTGTGAAAAATATCGTGATTTGTGACTTCGGCGGGAGGAGCGGCGGGTGGCTCACCCTGTGGGTCTCTCTCAGGATTTAAATATTTTTTCTATTATTTTTAAAATCCAATTTTTTATAAAAACATTAGTACAAGCGGTTTGTAAAGAAAACCATCTATACGAACACGATTCGTACTGACGGATTGTTAAGAGAACCGCCAGTACAAAACTTTATACTGGCGGTTCTCAAACCACCACTCATGAAAAAATTTATTTTCACTGACTTCTCCTATTGACAGACACGAAAAACACAAATAGAAATACCTCTAGAACCGTGCAGACTTCTATGTACTAATATTTATCGGTTTTAGTTTGTTAGTTATATGATACTATAAAACTCACTTTTTTCAACAAACTAATATTTTAAATATATTATGAGAATACTATTATAGTATATTATATAAAATAAGTATAACCACATACTTTATGTATACTTACATACTTCATATATACATATTACCTGGTCTAGTATCATCATAATTCATATATACTTTGTCTACGTACCTTAAATTCAAAAGATATAAAGTACATGGGAAAGCAGAAAAGAATCTCTCTATGTATATATAATAAATTTTGTGTGTGTGATAGAGGGCATGAGCGGATGAGCCACAACTTACCTTCGGCCCTGGTTTCTGGACGGCGGCGCCGACGCTATTCTCGCCTGGGCGTGCTCGATGCTTGAGGTCCCTTTTTTTTTCTTATGGGGTAAAGAGGCTTGAGCTCCTTGCCGCCGACCAAGAGGTAGAAGAGGTGCAGCAGGTGGTGCACATCATCGGGCTTCCTCAAAATGTGCGAGACAGAGGCAGAATCTGGCAGCATCTGGGGGCAGAGAGCGCGGAAGAGCATGAGGCCGCCCTTCAGGAGGGTCTCGTCGCTCTCGCCGTCCTTCTTCAGCTCCGCAAAGAGATCGCGGAGGACGAAGAAAGGGATCTGGTTCTCGAGCAGCAGCAGGTCGCGCGTCACGAGCTGCCACACGAAACACCTGCCACGGGTCTGAGTCCAATCATCGTCTTCATAGTCTTGTTGGCGGCCCGGCTTCTTTGCTGCTGCTGCTGCTTCTTCCATGCCTGAAAGATGTGCGTACTTGAGCAAGCGGTGAAGGATGAAGCAGCCATCCATTAGCAAGCTGCGTAACGTCTCCAGCTCCTGTAATCCGAATTGTTGATCCGGATACGCATTGGGGTTCAAGTGGCACTTCTTGATGTCCCAACAGCGATCTCTCATGCTACTGAAGAACTTTTTCATTAGCTCCGCTGGTTTATCGTCAGGCCGCAGCCGGCTGACAAAAAGCTGCACCAAGCAGGACGACTTGTACCGCTCGAGGTCCTGGTTTTCCTTCGGGAGTTGTTCACATAGCTCATCCGTTGTTCTTACCGGGAGCTCACAGAGCTCATCCGTTGTTCTTACCGGGAGCTCGAATCCTTGTACAACGGGATGTTTTGTATCGGACTCTGGCGCATATCCGACTAGTCCTCTTCTGCACAGGCCTATTCGAACGGCGACGGGGTTATAGCACCCATTGTCGTCACCCTTTTTAAGTTCCTCCGGAACCATGCAAATGGTGGGGGCCCACTCACTATCTCTAACGGCAGGAGGGTCTATCCTGAATATCTTGAGTTGCCGTGCCATATCCTCCGATATATAACCTGTAAATTAAATCAACTGTTAGTTAAGGAACAATTTCCCATTATTCCCGCAACATATGGGTGCCAATGTTTTATGTAATAATCAAAGTAAAACTTCTAGAATTTTTCTTCCTATCCGTATAGGTGGCGAATCCAGAGTTAAATATCTATGGGGCCAAAGTTCATGATTTAAAATTATTAACACCATCAATATATACTTATAAATTTTGTAAGGATATTACGAAAAAGTTGTGGGGCTAGGTGGCCCCACAACTAAAGCCTAGGGGGGTGTTTGGTTGTCAGCCACACTTTGTTATAGGTTGCCACGACTAAGGTTAGACAAGTTTGATGACCAACTTGGCAGCTTTTTGGTTGCAGCCACAGTTGTGGCTAGATTCCCTTCCAGTAAATTAGGTCATACGCATCAGTGACTCAAAAAAGTGTGGCAAGATTCCCTTAAGTTTGCTAAGTTGTGGCAAAGAATTTAAACACCTTAATTTAGGCAAGTGTGACAATTTTTATTAGTAAATAGTTGTAAAATATGGCTAGCAACCAAATGCCCCCTAAATCCGCCACTGATCTGTATGCGTCCACATAGTATAAGGTTCAC
Source organism: Eremochloa ophiuroides (assembly GCA_038502445.1). NCBI lineage: Eukaryota > Viridiplantae > Streptophyta > Magnoliopsida > Poales > Poaceae > Eremochloa > Eremochloa ophiuroides. The sequence goes on from JAHLJS010000005.1 coordinate 8,014,144, forward strand.
ATAGTATATGCGTATATATGCGCGCATGCAGGGGGGCATCTGGGAGCACATAAAAATGGCAATAGGGATCCGCCATCCGAAATCGTTATTTACTCAATTAAAGTCTGCTTATGGACCAAATATCCTCTGGGTCTTTTAATGGGGGAAAACCTTCCACCAACGGATACGCGGATACGGGAACATTTCTATAGTCCCCATATCCGTTTATCCATGAGTAGAAAATACCTGAAGATCCAAATGCACATCTTGGTCCAATATTAAATGAACGCCCCGTCCTCTCAATTAAAGAGAATCCTTACGTCATTTCTCGTCTACTATATGATCCCAGGGGTCTCTTAATGGGGGAAAACCTTCACCCAACGGGTATGCAGGTACAGGAACGTTTCTGTAGTCCCCATACCCATTTATCCATGTGTAAAAATACCCGAAGATCCGGTTCAATGTTAAATGAGCCCACCCTAATTAAGGAGAATCCTTAGTTCGTCTCTCGTCTACCGTATGAATATGTAATTATATGATAGAACTTGAACCGTGATGTCTTAAATATCTGGTGTCTACTGCTGAATTACCACTGCCTATTGATGGTAGGATTATAGATCTATGTAATTATCTGTTGTTTTACTGCTACTCAAGTAGTACTTGATATAAGGATTGTGAATTTATGATACTATGCGACTGGTGCATGGTCGTTGCTACAATTTTCTCCAAACTTTGTGTGTTCTTTTTATTGTCATGTGGTTATAGCTATTGTTGCAACTGAGATTATTTAAACTGTTGACGGGTATATGGGTGACCTGACAGGTGAGTGAAGCATCTAGGCCCTACTGGTTTCGGTGATTAATGACAACAAGACGGTTATTATGACTAACGTGTGTTTTGCAGGATAACCTAAAGGTTAGGTCATAATAACATGTAGGTTCAAGCCCCTAGCGATGGAAATCGATTCAGTTTTCAAAGGATGGAAGACAAGACGGTGATAGGCTAGTGCCAAGTGTCGTTTGGTGTTAAGAGACACTTGGAGTAGTTTTAGGTTTTGTTTTTCACTTTGACCGTACTATTAAGAGGGGTTTGGATGGGTAGCTTGACTTAGAGCAAGATTAGAGAGTGTAAATGTGATGCGCACTTGTCCATCATAGCTCTAGATAGCTCAGGGAGACTCTTGAGAGAGAGAGGATCAAACTTTGTTTTGGAAAGTTTTCGATTCGGCGAAGTTTTGATCAAATTAGAGGCGTCGGACTCTACCTAGTATGGGCGTCGGACCAATATTTAGAGTCCGACGACACGTGGTAGCCCCTGGACGATTCTCAGCGTGCCAGGGAGCGTCGGACCCTGGCTGGATGGTCGTCGGACCATTGCCCAGAGTCCGAAGGTGCCTCTGATGTTCAAGCGAGCGTCGGACCGTTGAGAGAGTGAGCGTCGGACTAAGGCTTCTTAGCGTCCGACGCTTTCAGAGAGGTTCCAACAGTGAAAAAGAGCGTCGGACTTGGTCCGACGGTGTGCGTCGGACCATTCCTCCGCGTTATAGCCGTTGAGAGGCACTGTGCCAGCTGCTCCAAAGCGTCGGACGGAGGAGCGTCGGACCATCGAGTTCGGTCCGACGCCCCTTTGGCATAAGACTGAGCACAGTGCGACTGTGAGAGTCGGACCGTGAGAAATGGTCCGACGGTCGAGCCTCGGCAGCGTCCGACGGTTCGCAGAAAAGTGAGGAACGGCTAATTTTGGAGAGGGTGAGTATTTATACTCCACCATAGCCTCCATTCTATTACTCTTGCCACTTCTAACAGCTGAAAGAACCCTTGTGACTTTGAGAGAGAGCAAGAGCTCTAGGGAGCATTGAGTGAACTCCATTGCTTGTGAGCGTCTTCCCTAGAGTGTGATCAAGAGTGACTTGTGTGCATCTATCACCCTCTTTGGCCTTATCAGCTAGATGGTTTGGTGACGATTAGTGGCTTAGTGACCGCTTTGAGAGCTTGTGGGCGGCCCAAGTCGAAGTTGTGAGCGGTTGTGGACGATCCACCGCGCCGGAGAGGCAAAGGATCAGCCCGTAGAGAGCACTTGGTCTTTACGAAGATTAAGGGGGAGCTACACCCTTGCGTGGGTGCTCCAACGAGTACTAGTGTGGAGTGCCGACTTTCCGATACCTCGGGAAAAACCAGATTTGTCTTTCTAACCCTTTACATTCCCGCATTTCCTTTGTGTTCTCTACTTTCCTAGAGTAGTATACTTGTGATAGGACTTGGCTCTAGGTTGCATAACTTTTTTTAGAATAGAATTGACACAAACACTTGTGGGGTGATATTGGGCAAATTGCGATAGGTTAAATTGTATTTCGAAAAATTTATTAGTTGTCCAATTAACCTTCCTCTTGGACATCCTTGATCCTTTCAGTGAGGTTTACCAAGCCGAACATGGATATGCATGGGGAATTTTCTTACCCACTATGGGTACGGGGATTCTAATATTTTGTTGGTGGAGCATGGGTAACAATATGCTTGGGATTTACCTATTGCCATCTTTAGGAGCACGCACGCGTCCTTCTACCTCGTCAAAGGCACTATCGAGAGCCGGTAATGGCTCATGCGGCGTGCTGCTGCTCATGGCGGAGCACTTCAACATAAACGAATGGGACCTACAGGTGTCCTCAGGAGTTGTGGCAGCATCGCGCACCGGGACCTACCGCTGTCGCCGTGAGGCATGCAGACACAGCGTCGGAGCCGATCATGACTACACCCGCTAGGCGCCGTCGAAACTGTGGGCGCCCGCCACGAGTGCCACGCCGCCGCCAGGGACGTAGCCAGCGGTGGGGCTGGGGTTCTAGCCCCCTACCGAGTGAACCAGTGGAACCCCTATAGATTTTATATGAAATTTATAGTATTTTTTAAGGGTAGAAGAGACTAAAAATGTGATATGAGGTACTTTTAAAGGGTAGGAGAGCTAAAAATACAATATGAAGGTTGAAGAAGATAATAGTTACGTCTTATGCTTAACTTAGACTCAGATATCAGATTAAATTAAGTTAATCTATGTCGGTGTTTAGTTCAGCCCTTAATTTTTTTCCTGGCTTCGTCATCACCTCCGGTGGCTGTCCGAGGACAGGGGCGGGCGCCCGCGCCGCACGTGGTCAATAAGGCCGGCATAGCTAGCCTTATCGTCGGTATTTGACTGCAGAGCACTCAGCTAGGTAGGCCACGCTCAATCCGTATTCCACTCTGTTTCCCATTTCTAACGTAATTTTTTTCTCTCTTCTTTCTGGATTCCTGTTTCAGTCCACCTTCAAACCGTGTTCGAGTTTGATTCCCATCCGTGTTTTTTTTGGATCACATGTCCGCATCCTAGCGACCTTTTTTTTTTGAAAAAAAAGCTAGAAATACAAGCCACAAAAGGTTAGAACCCAAGCCACCAACAAGCGATCGCATACCGCCACGCCACATGTGTTACAACCGGCAGTGTTTGGTCTTATGGCATGGCCTGCTGCATCAATCGTTGGTTGCGGATTGGAAGGACAATATTCACCCTACCGACAATAATGACTTCTTTGCATGCTCACGCACGTGTCCATCAGTCTGGCGCCGCTCAGGATCCTTATGCTTTTAGATGGCCAAACGGGCGGCCCGGGCACAGCACGGGCATGACGAAGCACGACATGTCGGAGCACGGCACGCTGAGGCACGGCAGCGTGCCGCATCGTGCCGCCGTGTCCAATCCTCGGCCCAGGCACGGCCCTAAGGGAACGTAGTCGTGCCGTGCCGTGCTCATGAGCACGATAGCTTGCCGTGTCCGTGTCAGTCCGAGATGCTGCAGCCACGTCGTCGGCGCCGCGCCTCGGCAAGCCATCGTGCCGCCGCCGCCGCCGGTGTCACGCCTCGCGCAACTGCGCAAGCGCAAGCCATCGTGCTGCCGCCGCCACCGCCGCCGGTGTCGCGCCTCCGGCAAGCCGTCGCGCCACCGCGGTCGAGTGAGGCAAGCCGTCACGTCACCACGGTCGAGAGCAGAGGGAGATAGGAGATGGAGTGGCTGCCGGCTGGGGAAGAAGAAGGCACGGGAGATGCCGAGCAGAGCGACGGGAGACAGTGGCCCCGTGCCCATGGGGATGTCGAGGCGTTGAGCAGAGGGACGGGACTCGGGAGACGGCGGCCAGCGATGGGAAATTTGGAATGCACACGGGAGCTACCTAGGGTTAGGAATTTCTATTTACATACTCCATTCAACGGCTGTAGTGCATCATAGATCATCCAACTATAGAAAATTATCGGGCCATATCGTGCTGGCTCAAAAACCGTGCCGTGCCCATGCCGTCGGTCTGAGATTGTGGCCTAGACACGGGCAAGGGGCCGGGCCGTGCTAGGCACGGCACGAGGCAGACCGGGTCAGGCTGTTCATGGGCCATGCTTAAGCGGACCGTGCCCGGGCCAGCCCAGCGGGCCAAGCCCGTTTGGACATCCATACTTATGCTTTTCATTCCCCAACCGTTCCCCCAGAGAACGCGGAAGAGCATGAGGCCGCCCTTCAGGAGGGTCTTGTCGCTCTCGCCGTCCTTCTTCAGCTCCTGAAAGAGATCGCGGAGGACGAAGAAAGGGATCTGGTTCTCGAGCAAGAGCAGGTCGCGCGTCACGAGCTGCCACACGAAACACCTGCCACGGGTCTGAGTCCAATCATCGTCTTCATAGTCGTCACTGCTGCCTTGATCATGATCGCCCTGCTGCTTCACAACTGGGGTGGTCTCGCGCGTCAAGAGCTGCCACACGAAGGCGAAGCACCTGCCGCTGGTCTGAATCCAACAGTTGCCCTCCTCACTGCCTTGTTGGCCGCCCGGCTTCTTTGCTGCTGCTGCTGCTGCTTCTTTCATGTCTGCAAGACGTGCGTACTTGAGCAAGTGGTGAAGGATGAAGCAGCCATCCATTAGCAAGGTGCGTAACGTCTCCAGCTCCAGTGTTTCACACAGATGTTCATGCGGATACGCATTGGGGTTAGATTGGCACTTCGTGATGTCCCCACGGCGACATCTCATGCAGCTGAAGAACTTTGCCATTAGTTCCGCTGGTTTATCGTCAGGCCGCAGCCGGCTGACAAAAAGCTGCACCAAGCAGGACGTTTTGTACCGCTCGAGGTCCTGGATTTCCTTCGGGAGTTGTTCACAGAGCTCATCCGTCCTTTTTACCGGGAGCTCCAATCCTCGTACAACAGCAGGTGTGGCGGGCTCTGGCACATCTCCGACTAGTCCTCTTCTGCACAGGCCTATTCGAACGACGACCGGGTTATAGCACCCATTGTCGTCACCCTTTTTGAGTTCCTCTGGAACCATGCAAATGGTCGGGGCCCACTCTCTCACTCTAAAGGCAGGACGTTCTATCCTGAATATTTTGAGTTGCCGTGCCATATCCTCCGATACATGCCCTGGAAAATAAATCTATTGTTATGCCAATCTCAATGGAAGGTTCCATCTCACACTTTTCTAGATATAAAACTTTTTTTAGCGACCGTGCTCTGCACGTTTTTCGTTAAGAAGTTAGAGAAAGTTTATAACAACTCCGACATTCCCTAGCGGCTAAGGCCCTCCACAACGTTATGCTTAAGTGATGCCCAAAACAAGGTACAGCTGATTCGGGCATCGCTCCACCCGCTGTGGCCACTGATGCCAAATTCAAGCGGTGGCAAGAAAACAGGGAGCGCATCAACTAGTTGCGCCGCTGCCTGCTACTGCACAAGCAATAAACAATTATTCTTTTCGTTTCTGTGATGAGAACCGAGTAGAGATCAGGAGCAAAAAATAATATTATTTTATTTTAGATGGGACTAAGTGCTGCAGATAGCTTCGCTGTAGGCTCCACTTTTTTTCTGGCATCGCTACTACGCTGTGGAGGGCCTAATGATGATAAGCAGCTGCTGGAATCTCAGAGTGAAGCGCGAAAACCCAAGGTTGTAATTACAGACCAACAATGAAGAAAACGACAAACCAACCATTTGCCTACAACGCGGACACTAGCTCTGACAGTCTCCTGAAACCGGCCTGGAACCAAATGTCGGCCTCATCTCTGATGACCTGCACTAGGCGACCCGCGGCGACGTAGCCATCCCTCTGAACGTCCGCGCGCTGTGCTCCTTCCAGATGCTCCATGCAATCAAGGCAACCAGGGCATCGAAACCCCGTCTTCTACCATTTTGTACCTTCTTCCTCGCCGTCGTCCACCACCAGGAGAAGATATCCAGCTCTGGAACGATGACCGAGACATCCAAGTGAAGCTGAGCCAGCACAGTGATGAACCATACTTCCTTGGAGTAGACGCAGCCCCGGAGAAGATGTTCCATGGTTTCGTCATGTTGGTCGCAGAGGATGCAAATACCACTGTCCTGCTGGCCGAAGCGCCAGCGCCTCTCCGCTGTCCAACACTTGCCATGCAGCACAAGCCAGAGAAGCTTTTGACCCGAGGTGGCGCACAGGTTTTCCAGATGAGGTTGACGCCCAGTGGCCTTGAGCACCCGATAAACAAGGCAGAGTAGGCCGAGGCGGCCAAGTACTGACCGTCGCGTGACCATCACCAAAGCAATCTGTCCGGGGTTCCTTGTGTCAGATGGACATCTTTCGTGAAGTCCCAGACCTTGAGGTAATCGACGATCACTTCAACAGATACCGTCCTGGCGATATCTCTAGCCCAGCGTCTACCAACAATTGCCTATGCCATTGTTTGTCGTCTTCCTGCCGGACTGTTGACAGAGAAGATGGCCGGTGCTAGTTGCTTCAAACTAGAGCCGCTGATCCATCTGTCAGCCCAGAACAAGGTTGATTCACAATCGTCCAAGACAGAGACGGTTGCAGCTTCAAAGACAACCACACTTGACTAAGAAAGCTTGTGCGGGCACATGGTTAGCATCAATGAGCCAAGCCCAAGAAGGCATGTCATGTTGGCCGGCTTGCCACACTTAACTATAGCGTCGCTGGAGGAGTCAGTGGTGCCAACCCCTAGCCATCTTTGGCCCCTCCTAGGCCAGGGCCGACACGTTTGGCCAACAAGTGCAACGGCTGATGGCATAGGCACGACTCCGCCGGATCGACGTTCGTGGGTGGATAAGTTGTCGTGGCCAGGCTCCTGTGTCACCAGGTGCACTGAGCTGGTAGGAGGCGCCCTCCACCGCTGCTTGCAGTTTTGTGCAAGGTTTCGAAACCCCATGTAGCGTAGGCAGTGTGGAGGCAGCCCGTAGGTTGCCACCTTGTGCGAGGAGGAGAGAAAGTTGAAGCATTTCCCACGTAGGTCTGACGGTAAGTAGGAAGACGGCTGACGATCAATGGAAGGTGCAGCTCACGCGGGGCATGCCTCGTTGGTGCCGCCTAATGGACCTCGTGAAAGTCATCAGCATCTAGAGCGGAGATGCATTTGTGAGCACTAGAATGCAGATTGAGTCGCATGTAGACTGGAACACATTGCGCGCGATGATGTTCGGCTTCTACATCTATGACATGGACTAGCAGCCCATGAATGGTAGGCATGGCCGAGGATGCTTGTTACACCTACATTGTCCCCTGGCGCCCGCCTGAACGGTTACATCGCCACAAGAGCCTTCAACAATCAAGGTCGCGACAACATCCTCGGCGGTTGTGGCTCACGAAGAATCGCATCGAGACAAAGGGCTGGGGAGATGACCGTGGCATTTCTGCATGACTGCATCACAGTTGTCGAGGATGTCATCATCAGCCCATCGACGGGCCTTGAAACACCCCGCGCAAGTTACCCCCTGCGTGAATGTGGCGGCAAGTGGGGATAGGGTTGGTGACCTCCTCAGAGCCATGATGGACCCACTTTTAACCCCTCTACCGTCAAGTGCACACGAGTTGATCGTAGGCATGATCTAAGCAGATGGCGTCACGGATGACGACAACGTCATTAGTGGCAGCCGCATGCCGCGCTCGGCATAGAAGCCCACACGTAGGTACTGGGTATCCACGGCTGTGACAGCCTCCGGATGGGATGCGTGATTTGCCCCCCTGCCCTCCATGTGCGCAATTGCGACGGCTGGCCTGGGCTCGGCCGCGATGGGGTGAGGATGTGTCAACTGAGGAGGTAGCCGGCTCCCGAGTGTCCCACTTGGGCGACGACATGCTGGATGCGTTCGACACCAGTGGTGTAGGGGGTAGGGTGGCACTAGCGCAGGTGGATGTCTCGGTTGCGCGCTGACCGCATCCAGCCCAGTGTCGTAGGGGGCGTGATGGTGCTGACGAAGGAGGAGGTCGCCGGGAGATGGTCCTAAATGGTTAGAGGGGATAAATAGCTTATAAAAATTCTACAAATAAAACTTAAAGCAAAGTGGTTAGATAAAAATGAGACGAAGCGAGTTTTGTGCTAGCCTACTAAAACATACAAGGCACCTAACCGTATCTAGGCTATTGTCTCTAGTTCTACAACAACAATCCTATGTCACTACTTTACTCTACTCCTAGATGAACAAGCTAAACAAGAGTACTTCTACAAAAGTAAATACAAGAATGTAAAGAATAGGGTAATGATTGTTATACCACCGGTTGTAGAGAAGTGAATACCAATCAATCATAATACAAATGAAATCCCTCGGCAATGGATGACACAAGATTTTTTATCGAGATTCACTTGCTTGCCGGCAAGCTACTCTTTATAGCGATACACCTACTTGGAGGTTCACGCGCTAATTGGCATCACACGCCAAACTCTTCTCAAGGGTGCCGCACAACCAATACAAGATCGGGATCCACAAGCTACGAGCAATCCACTAGAGTAGCCAATTTGCGATCTCTCACGGAGAAGGCTCAAAAACCTCTTACAACTTCACCGATTAGAGGCGAAGATAATCACCAACCCCCCTCAACGATCCTCGCAGCTCCAAGCTGTCTAGGAGTCGGTAAATTCCAAGAGTAACAAGAAAACCCGTTGTCCAATCCAACTATCAAGTGCCTCTAGATGAACACACTCATGCAATGTACTTGATGCTCTCCAATCTCACCAAATTGATGTTGCAATCAAGTAGGATGTGTGAGAGAGGAGTGGAGAGACTCACTAGCTTGTTGAGTCAATGAAAATGTGCAAGAGTTAGTCCACAAGCCGACCACTCCACCTTATATAACTATCAACTCAAAATCTAAACGTTACAATCTGTTTTCGGAGCACCGGACGCGCTGTTAAGTTGCACCGGACGCGTTTGGTGTATCGCCCATCGATACGTGTACTAGACGTTTAAAAACTGCCCGCTGCACGCCCAACCACCGGACGCGTCCAACGTCACACCGGACGTTCGGACGCTAGTGTTCGGTGCGGTTCCAGTAAGGTTCCAGAGAGCATTTTTGCTCACCGGATGCGTTCGGTGAAGGGTCACCGGACACTCCGGTGTCCGCCGCTCCCAACGGCTCTCTGCTGCGTGCTCTGTCAGATGCATTGGATGCATGAACAGTGTTCACCTCGCGACCGGTGACTACGAGTTAGTGTCCGGTGAAAAACTTACCGAACAGACCCGAGACCATGGGGTTCACACCATAAGCGTCTGGTGCGCCCCCACTGGATGCTCTAGCATCCGGTGCACTCTGCTCAGCTCACTTTCAACTAGGGTTAGCCACCGGATGCTCAAGGTTTGGTGCACTCTGCTCAGCGTCCGATTGTTGGTATAAATTAACTGCACTCTGTTAAAGATTATTATTATCAAGGTATCCGCAAGAGTACAGATAAAACAACCGATGTAGCACTTCACCAGACAATCTCGGTTTTAATATCGAACCCAAAGGAACAGTAGGTGATACTGACTAAGTCTATTGGCTCTTAACCCGATAATACAATCAATCCAGAGAATATCAAGAATGAGGAGATAACAAATGATTATCTAGATCCGACAATCGGTAAACTTTGAATAATATCGCTCTAATCGGACAGTGACATGAATAAGAGGCGAAATCAGAGTTCTCTCTTACCAGACACTTATACACCTATCGATTCTATCAACGGAAAGTGGACTACAGAGGACTAAATGCAGCTGTCACCTACGCGATCTACCACTGTCCGACCAATCAGGGGACATTCACAAGTAATTATAGCCCAGACACCACGTCTACACTACAAACTACTACTTCAACCAAAGAGCTACCAAGATCAAAGCACTCAAATAGAGTTGTAAACTTAAGAACGAATAAGAACAAATGCTTACTTGAATCAGGATGTTGAATACAAAAGTACCTCAGAACGCAACTTCGGGCGAGAGAGCTGAATCCAGACGAACACAGTTACGAAGAAGCTCCGACAGGCCGGGACTCCTCCGAATCTCTACTCATCTACTCTATCTCTCTAATCTCTCTCTTGATTGCTAGCCTAGATCTAGTGGATATAGATCTAGTGGATATCTATCTAATGCTTCAGGGTCTTCATCTCTTGATTTGGCTCTCCTCCAGGGGGTATGCCTCTCTATTTATAGCCCGGTGGGATGCACGTATGCCGTAGGATCAAACCGACTTGAAATAAGGGCCCAGATGACTTCTAATAGGCGGTGGTAGAAGACTCTAGAAGGCGGCGTGGGGGAAACCCTAGGGGCGCCGGCAGGCCCCACCCTGTGGGGTTTCGGGCTCCGGTGCTTCGGGTGTGTTCCAGATGCTTCTAGCGTTCTCGTGAAGATGTTTCCTTGGCGGTTAAGTTTCGTGGTAATTATGCTCTTTGATCCTTCTTTTAAGCTTTTCTGGAAAATCCCGTGGGAAAAAGACAATTCACCAAAACTCATGGAATCTGTCAGTAATAACCCGATTCTACTGGATATTCATGTTTAATGCAGGGATAATTGATAATAAAATTTGGATGATAATATGTGTCAACACCGATGTATGTTTTTCCACAGTGAGATTACCGAAAATCGCTGAATCTACATGTGTTAGCATTTTTCAAAGAAGTGTTCCACGGGTTTTTTAGTACTCACTAGCATCTACATGCATATGCAATAAATATGAGCATTTAGTGGCACTTTGACAACCATATTTCTTAAATGAGTTTTCTCCTCTTGATAGTACGGCTGTCTATCCTAAATACGACCACTCTCTCTAAAGAGTCTCGATCACCAAAATCAAATGAGCTCCTATCAAGTATACCTTTGCCTTGAGCTCCTAACTTTTCTCTATTTCTATTCTCTTCCATAGATGAAGCTTTTGGATTTCTTCTTGATGATGGACTTACACCATTTGCATGGACGCCGTCATAACCCCTCACTTGTGGCCTTCACCGACCCGATCACCTTGCTCCATTTTGATGTTTACTAATTCAACTAATGAAACACTTAGAGCACCCATTAACAAACTAGGTTTCATCAATTATCAAAACCAAACTTGGGCTTTCACCGGGGTGTGCCACGAAGGAGACATTGTTGCCGGCCGGTGGCAGCACCCATGTGAGGACGAGGAAGGGAGGGGTTGACGAACGCTAGGGAGGGAGGGAGGGAGGGAGGGAGGGGAGGGGAGGAGGAGGGTGATGTGTGTACGACGGTGGATGCCAGGCGGGAGGCCACACAATTCTCCGCCAGTTATCACAATCGCCCACACCTAGTGGTGGCCAGGAGGTCACACAACTCTCCGCTAGGTGGCTATCTTGGTTGCCTCTACCACCATCTCCATCGTTGGCGGTGTTTGGTTAGAGAGAGGTGGTAAGCCGGCTAAATGTTGATACGGAGGAGAGAAAGGAGGAGAGAGAGAGGAGAAGAGTGTTGTAATCTTACGGCTAGCTTGGTCACAGGAACCAAGAAACTCTGTGAGAGAGACTAGTGGGTCATGTATTAACTATGAAAGGCTGGCTACTATACGAGTGGGCTGAGAGAAGGTTTTAAGAAATCTTATAGCTATTACGAACCTTGCTCTCACACAACTCTCGGTCCTCCCGAGACCAAGCACGTGTTATACTTACCAAGCCCATTTTTAATCACCCAGCTAATTGTTAACTAAATTAGCTAAGAGAAACCAATTAATAGCTAATTATTAGTTGGGTGATACATAAGGCATTAGTTGACTTATTATTATTAGCTACTAAGAATCCAAATGGGACCCAAACATGCTCTAAATTTGATTTTATACTAGCTTTTGTTGTTGAAAAGATTGTCTTTGATTCCCCAGCCCACCCAACAACGAAAAAGAAGAGAACAATTAATACCCAAACAACATGGTACCAATTTATGTTTCAGTGTTGGGAAAACAGTAGAAGACTACGGACCTGCAGAGCGTGCTGGTGGCTTCCTCGTCTCATATGAAGATGCTCGGTCGGAGTCCGGAGTCCTGACATACATTGAGCTGTTTCTGCAAGTGGAATAGATATCTCTCCTATAATTGGATTTGCAAACAGAGCCTACCTCCATCAAAATCTACGGCCACGAGTGCATCTAACCATGATCCAAGTCGAAATCTACGGCCACGTCTTGATCCAATCTTGATCCAAGGGCTGTGATCCGAAGTTTGTCCAAAACTCACCATCCCACCTCCCTTCACCCGAGCGCCGCCGGGATCCCCAAGTTCCTCCTCGCCTACGCCGCGGCCACGGCCGACCCCGACCCCGACGACACCGAGGGCGTGTACACGCTGTCGGACGCCGAGGACGCGGACGCGACCCCGCAGCCTTCCCCGTCGCTGCCCAAGCCGCTCTCGGGCCTCTTCCACCACACGCTGGCCGGGGACGTCGCCTACGCTGCCTTCGACCCTCTCCGCCCCACCGCCGCGGGCGACCACCACGCCGACAAGCTGCTGGTACCGGACCCTACCTTCGCGTCCTTCTTCCGCGAGCCCGTCATTTACCTCTTTTATGAGTAGATCTTGTAGTGGTGAGGTCACTATGAATCTCAAGCTCCACATCACCACTCGGTCTAGAGCAGTGACAGTTTCTACATGAAAATAAAATTCAAGATTTAGCCTAGAAGTAGCTACCAAATACCGTTTGTGCCTTGTTAATAAAAGTCAAAACTCAAAAAGTGTCATTTAAGAATCACACAAGTTGAGCACAAGGTAGTAGCTGACTTAGCTACTAAAAAAAATTATTAAAAGGTGTTATCATTTGTATAGCTCCCAAAGCGAAGGTGAAGTGAAGAAGCAAGACAAATTTCACCGTAACTAATGAACATTCTCACTACAGCTTGCTTTTTCACAGATTGGCCTTTCTTAGTCACGGTGGTCTGAGTATTTGGCAAGAGAACTCCATCTTGAGAAACACCCAAATTAATATCTGTACCATAACAAACCAAAAGTTTATCAACAGATGGTTTGACTACAGAGTACAGACCCATAAGCCAGCAGTACATGGGCAGAATTAGGTCCATCCATTCCTTGAAGTTTTGCAGCAAATATCGAGAATGCCTGATGAGCTGTTGACACAGATGACTCTGACAATATGATCTTAGCGGGCTTCTTATTAGGCAGGTCATCCACATCATTTGCAGACCAGAAATAGCAGACACCAATATCAGAAATAGCCAAAATGTGTATTTCTCCATCGTCTGAACATTTACAGTCCACAAATATTGCAGGGTGCTCCATCGACAGGATACAGTTTGAGCTCTGGGTTTTACCACTGCCCAGCTTCCAAGTGGCAATATAGCGTACCCCAAGTCCCCAACTCCAGACCACAAAACATATTGGCTATCATTGCCAGACACCATGCTCCTCACAGCAACCTATGAAGTTTTCATGGATGCATGCAATAAAAAATTACTCAGAGTTCATGTGCTATGTGTTAAATGTATAGGCTAGCACATAGAAACACAAATAACTGAGATGATAATTACTCAGAGTTTTAGAGTGAACTGAAAGTGTGATGCCCTTAAAAATTAAATCCCCACTATGAAGTGTGATGACGCATCTTTTTTTGACATAGCAAAAGAGAAAACATCAAATGCAAAATCAGTATCCCATCCATAGGTGTAGTATATTTCAGTTGAACTGCAAGCAGACACTTTTTTTTTGTTCATTAATCATTATACCTTGATGATGAATCTGCACTTCTGAAGCTCTTGAAAAACTAAATCATGAAACTAACAGTAACACAAATATGTGGTAAATTGTTGTTGCCCCTCAGCAGGAAAGCTCTTGAACACAGACTCTCCAACCCTATCAGTCGACATTGCATGACCAATACAGCTAGGATTACACTAACAGCCAGACATCATTCCACAACCAATTTATTTTTGTAGGTGGAAAATAATAAGCTAAAAAAAACATGGATATCATTCCGCACCTAGTCGGATGGAATACACAGATATCCGGAAATAAAAAATAAGTTTTGCAGCATTTTGACCTCTTTCACCATCGAGTTTTGCACGTACAGCCATCCTAACAGGGTCAATTTTGGGCCCATAAAGGCATAAACCGCAGACCACAAATATCAACAATATATGAACTTTAAAGAAATGATAAGTTCTCAAAACCAAATGCTCACAATGGTTCCCTGGGAGTTTGCATCACTTCTAGAGCTCGTAAACTCCCAAGTCAACTCCCATATCCGCATTAGCTCTAGTAGCCAATTCAGACATTTTGCTCAATCAGAAACAAAGTTTCAGAAAAAAGTATTGTGATTTCAGTCCAATATTTATTTCAGGTTCAAATGGCTAAACCTAAATGTGCTTGCTAGAGAGTTGTTGGCAGTACAGTAAAGTACAATACATGATGATTTGGCTACAGCGGTTCAATTCTGCAGTCAAGAAAATACAGTACGGCCTAAATGCTTGGCTACTTAATCTCAAAGCATGTGAGGCGTATCATTTCCACTGATCCAAGAGCTGAATAAGAAACCAAACGAACCTCAGAAGACTGGGAAATCAGTCTACCTCATGCCTCAGCGCGGGCACTGGCGGGGCGCGTCTTCCAGACGGTCACTCGTCCATTGGGATCGCCCTTACCGGCCGATTCTTTTTCCTCCGCCCTGGGAAAAGAAACTAACCGAATCAAGAACGTGCACCAACCAAGACCCGCCCCCTCAGATACATGGAGCCCCCTCCTCCAAGGCAACGGCGCACTCGGGATCGGTGTCGCGGGGGTCGAGGTCAAAGGCGATGACGACGGCGGGTTCGCCGTGCTTGCGATGGTCGCGGGATGGTTCTGGGAGGCGCTCGTGGGCCAAGGTGGCCGGATTGGCCACGTAGTAGGAGGCGGAGGCGGCACGCGGAGGCAGACGAGGCCCCGGGTGGAGGCGAGCGCGGCGACGGGCTCGCGGAAGAAGGACGCGAAGGTAGGGTCCGGTACCAGCAGCTTGTCGGCGTGGTGGTCGCCCGCGGCAGTGGGGCGGAGAGGGTCGAAGGCAGCGTAGGCGACGTCCCCGGCCAGCGTGTGGTGGAAGAGGCCCGAGAGCGGCTTGGGCAGCGACGGGGAAGGTTGCGGGGTCGCGTCCGCGTCCTCGGCGTTCGACAGCGCGTACACGCCCTCGGCGTCGTCGGGGTCGGGGTCGGCCGCGGCCGCGGCGTAGGTGAGGAGGAACTTGGGGATCCCGGCGGCGCTCGGGTGAAGGGAGGTGGGATGGTGAGTTTTGAACAAACTTCGGATCACAGCCCTTGGATCAAGACGTGGCCGTAGATTTCGACTTAGATCATGGTTAAATGCACTCGTGGCCGTAGATTTTGATGGAGGTAGGCTCTATTTACAAATCCAATTATAGGAGAGATGATGTTACACGTTTTGTACCGCTAAATTCAAACTTACATATGTGACAAATGGGCCCAAACATAGTTACTGCTAACGGAAGGAGGAGTAACGACATCCATCCTCTGTCCTAATTCCTAAATTCCTCCAACCAATGACAGTTCCGTCCCCTCAATTAAAAAGAGAATAGAGAACGTGCTATATCACAAAAAACTGGGTTGGTTAACTCTTCTTCGCAGCATAAATATAATAGACTGCACGTGTCCAAACTAAAGAACAACATGCGCAGGGTCAAAAGCACAAAATATTCTTGAGATTAAATATAAGAACGTTAGTATGTATATACCCAGTCGATAATATATGCCATTATAAATGAAATTAGAAGAAAATGCGCGACTTCTCCTGAAATGCGTGACTTACGTCACAATTTGGCAAGCAAATGTCTCGTAGTTATCCATCGCTACCGTGTCCCCCGCTCTTAGCTAGGCTGACCCTTCTTGTTTCTTAGAACTGGACTAGAAGGCGAGGCGGAACGACGCGGCCAAAAGATGAACTGAAGCTCCAGATCCAAAGCTGCTGGAGAAGATTATAAAAGAGTTCGTGTGGGATGGATAAATAGGCGAGGCGAGGGCAAGCTGCTGTTCTGTGTGCTCTCGTTTGGTGGAGGACCAATGGGTCAATATATCATGATCACATGCATGCAGCTGTCGTCGAGAAGGCTACTGTGTTCTTGAGTTGTCCTCAGGTTCGTATAGTCCACCATGTCCCGATCACGAATTAAACCTTATGAGCACCTGTCAACCTGCCATCGGCTCCTGCCTCCTTCCATCGTCGTTAGCGTTTACACATGAGTTATGGAACGTAACGTGTGGTGTGGTCGCTCTCGCTCACCTAGACGGCCTTAACGTCCGGCCCGGTACGTTCCCCATTGATAGCTCAACCTACCTACAGAAATATCAGATGGTGCCTCCTGTGTGTCCACCGGATGCATGGATGGGCATTTTGGTCATTTGCCAAGGTGTCTCGGTAACTCCCCCAGTCCTACAATCCTACTTACTCCTTCTGTTCTAAAATATCTGTCGTTTACGTTTTTCAAGAAACGACTACCGACAATTATATATTTAAAAATATTAACATTTATAATACATAATTAGTATCATTAGAAAGATCTTTGAATCTAGTGTTTTAATAAATTTAATTTGAAGATATAAATATTACACATATTTTGTACAAATCAAGTCAAATTTATGATAAAAAATCGAAAACTACGTAAGGAGTGAGTATTTACCGGAACGGAGGGAGTAGATCTCTGCCGAGTCTGCTTCTCGCGGGTGCAGGGCCGTCTCCCGTCAACAGTGAGGTACTAGCAAGCTAGGCGTGCTGTGTCGATATCCGAGGGCCACTTGTCCAGTGTGGGTTGGCAAATAAACCAACGAAACAAGGGGAAAGGATAATATTGGCGGGTACGGTGAACGGTGAGCGATTCATCATTCGCTGCTTCAATTTTTTGTTCACTCCCTGCTGCTACCTTTTACGTACTCTTGCTGTGCTCAACTTGTGCTTCAAATTAGTTGCATTGGTTTGCCATTATCTTTTCTGGATCGATCGTATTAGTAGGTTGAACTATGGAGAACGATGCAGGCAAAAGGTTGTTGGTACACCCGTCTGAATTGTTTTGTAGAGATGAAATGGATTTATGGTTTAATTAATTATGTACTTCGGGGATTGGGTTACCAGGTTGCTCTTGTAGGCTTGTACAATGCAAATGCTAATACGGCTTGGTTAATTTAGAGTATTTTATTTAGAGATGAAATGGTTAGGTTTGATGTTTTGTTGTACCCCTGCCTACCACATATATTTTTTTTTCGAAGGGACGGTAAAAGGTTTACCACGATTTTTATTAGACGAAAAAAAAGAAAACAAAGAGGGGTCGGCCTAGTTTTTTAAACAGAAACCGGGCCCAAAAACCGTAACTGGGGAGAGAGCCACGCTCATCTCGCACAACCCTGGCGCATCTGCCAAATACAACGTGAGAGCACAACTCCACACATAACTCAACTATGTACCCAACTGTAAGCACAACTCAACACCACTATTAGTAACTCAACTGGTCGGATTGGGACATCAACACGGTTGCGCACCTCAACACGTACACCAAGACCACCAAGCCGCACC
Source organism: Eremochloa ophiuroides (assembly GCA_038502445.1). NCBI lineage: Eukaryota > Viridiplantae > Streptophyta > Magnoliopsida > Poales > Poaceae > Eremochloa > Eremochloa ophiuroides. Next base: position 8,031,911 of record JAHLJS010000005.1, read on the forward strand.
TCCAACGGAGCCGCCGACAAGCAGCCCACCTTCCGAGCGACGCCGTCCCCGATGATGTCCCGCGCCAACCAGCCACTGCCGAGAAGAAACTAGTTGGCGCGGTCCGCTGCAAGCTAAGTGGACACCACGCCAACTCCACCGTGCCGCCATAAGTCTTCTGATCACGCACAGTCGATCTTCCAACCTCGACCAAACGTTGGCAAAGGTCAAAAGGAGCCCACCCCAGGCTCCCAAAACAACCGAAACAACGCACCGGATCATGGCACTGAGCCAACTCGCCCTGGTCGGATTGGGACATCGACCTAGGCCTCGACGCGTGGGGGCCTCGCCACATCCACCGCCACTCCAATACTCACCAAGAATCCAGGCATGCTTCGCCGTTTAGGGAGACCAAGAAGTCGAGCCACTCCGCAAACTCACCTCTGTCATATCACTGCTGGAATCTCCACTACCGCATGGACAGAAAAGCCTCCGGAGACACGGCACAACCCGCTGCCTTGGTCGGATTGGGACATCGACCCAGGTCTCCACTCACTCTGCCCCACCGGACTGGATAACTTGAAGCTCCGGCAAAACTCTACTAGCACTACTCAAACATAAAGAAAAGGAAAAACATGGAAAACAAACTCCCCCAACGAAGCCACCGGGAGCACGAACAGGACCAGGCACAAGGGACGGGTGAAAGCCCATGTTTGGTTTTGAGTAATTGATGAAACCTAGTTTGCTAACGACTGCTCTAAGTGTTTCATGAGAATTGATTAGCAAATGGCAAGATGGAGCAAAGGACCGGGTCGGTGGAGGTCACAAGTGAAGGGCAATGACGGCATCTATGTAAATGGTATAAGTCCATCATCAAAAGGAGTCCACAAGCTTCATCAAAAGATGGTGAAAAATCTAGGAGCTCAAGGCAAAGGTATAATCCATAGGAGCTCTTTTGCTTTTGGTGATCAAGACTCCATAGAGGGAGTGATCACATTTAGGATAGATAGCCGTACTATCAAGAGGGGCGAAATCGTTGATGAAATATGGTTATCAAGTGCCACTAGGTGTTTATGATCATTGCATTGCATATAGATGCTAGTGACACTAACAAACCCTTGGAAAACTCTTTTGAAAAGGCTAACACACGTGCACTTAAATGTGAGATTCTTTGGAGTGTTAGTGCCTTAAGAAACGGGGTGAAGTTTGAGGGTTAGAGAGAGTTTGGTCCTCCCTTCCTCCTGCCGAGCTTGCGAGGATTCGGCGAATTTCGGAAACGTTACAATAGAAAAACTAGCGTCGGACCGTATTTTTACAGAGCGTCGGACCATTAGTCTCGGTCCGATGACTAACACTGCTGAGAGCGTCGGACGCTCAGTTTCGGAGCGTCGGACTATTGTCCGAAGCGTCCGATGGTGCAGAGCGACGAAGAGGTGACACGTGGAGAGCAGAGGAGCGTCGGACTCTCGGCGTTAGTCTGACGGTGAGCGTCGGACCAACGTCCGACGGTTTTCAGGGCTCGGGGAGCTCTCTGGAAACGTCGGACCATGGTTTCGTTTGGTCCGACGCACCGTGTATTTTCAGTCCGACGGTGCAACGGCGGTGGACGTCGGACCGTAAGGATTGGTCCGACGGCCTATCGTCCGACGGTTCGTTTAGCGCGGGCATTTAGCCGTTGTGATCCAACGTTCGACTTCAAACGGCTAGTGACATGTGGTGTTCATCCGGGGCGTCGGACCGTGCTGATTAGTCCGACGGTCTGGCCGTCGGACAGTCCGACGGTACGCAGTGAAGTCTAAACGGCTAGTTCTTTGTGTGTGGCTTATAAATAGTCACTTGGCTGGTTTGGGGAGGATCTCTTGGCACTCCTGAACATTATAGCATACTTGTGAGCCTTCCCACTCCACTCTCACTCATCCTACTTGATTGTGTTCATCATTTGGTGAGTTTGGAGAGCATCAAGTGCATTGCATTGATAGAGATCATCTAGAGGCACTTGGTAGTGGTGATTCGCAGCGGTTTCTCTCATTACTCTTGGAGTTTGCCGACTCCTAGACGGCTTGGAGCTGCGAGGATCGTTGAGGGGAGTTGGTGATTGTCTCCGCCTCCGATCAAGGTATTGTGAAGGGTTCTTGAGCCTATCCCCGCGGGAGATCGCGAAAGACATCTTTAGTGGATTGATCGTAGCTTGGTGGATCCCCATCTTGTGTTGGTTGTGCGGCACCCTTGAGAAAGGTTTGGCGTGTGATGCCAATTAGCGCGTGAACCTCCAAGTGGGTGTATCGCTACAACGAGGACTAGCTTGCCGGCAAGCAAGTGAACCTCGGTAAAAAATCTTGTGTCATCTCTCTACCGAGGATTTTCCTTGTATTTGATTGATTGGTTATATTGGACTTCATATCTTCTCTACACCGGGGGTATTGAAACCACCTTCTCTCTTTACTTTTGTGTACTTACTCTCGTGTGTAGCTTGTTAGTTAGTTGCTCACTTAGGAGTAGTGTTTAGTAGTGACATAGCCTTTGAGTGTGAACTAGTGATCATAGTGTAGTATACTTGTCTAGGTGGCTTGCATAGTGTAGTTTAGAGCTAGTGCTTTGTAAAGCTTGCTATTGTTACTAATCGGCTTGTCAAGTGTTGTTTGTAGATTTTTATAGGCTATTCACCCCCCCTCTAGCCATTTAGGACCTTTCGACGGGGCAGCAGGGCGGGGTTGGAAAGCCTCACGGCCTTTAAGAAGGACACGACGCCGAAGGTGCCGACATCGCAAGCCCGCAAGGAAAGGTTTTCACCTGTAAATCCAAACAACAAGGGGAGAGGTGCAAGAAGGACGCCTCCAAGGAGGAGGTGACATCCGCAGACGCCGCCGTCTAAGCTTTCGCCAAGACCTCTCACTCTGCCGCGCTATCTCGCCGCCGCAGCCGTCCCCCACCACCACGATGATGGCAGATGGGCAGCCACCAACTCCGCCCGACAGCGCCAGCCGCGCCACCACGGCGCCGCGAGCAAGCCCCCGCCAAGATGAGGCCGGCCACTCACCACGACGTCACTGACGGACTGCCGCACCACCACCGCCACCGTGTGCAGGGGGACAGGAAGCACCTGCGCACAACCAGAGGCACGACCTGCAACTCCGAGCACGCCAAGCACTCCGGCGGCCTGGGAACGGGTTTAGGGTCCACATATATGACTGAAGAGCTTTCCTTGGAAGGCAAGTGACTGCCTTAATACGGTTACGAATGTAATGTTCAAAGTGTTCGTTCTGAATACTTGCATCCTACTGTTCTGATATTATCTTCTGAACATTGTAGGGGCTATCCAGAATACTTGCATACTGATCTGAGAAGATTGTGCTTGGAGAAGTTCTAGAGTACTTGCATTGGGGATGATCCTTGCCTTTGTTTAAGAGTCAGAACCTTGATTGTCATTCACCAAACATAGCATAACTTTGTTTAAGAGTCTGAATCTTTTTTTTTCTCTCCCTAGATTCATATGGACTGCCAGTTGGGTACATACTACTAGCATAGAGTATATATTTTTGTTCAGAGATTTGGACGCTTCTCAACCAGCGTTTCTCCCCGAGCGTTGATGACGTGATCACTCCAATCTGGAAACGAGTACACTCCCTGTGAAAGCAACTGAATTATCAGTGTGAAAGATTGCACATGCAACTCATAGCTCTAGAATTCCATCACTCGGTTTAGTAAAAATTCAAATATAATTGTATGGAACACTTGATCATATCACCATGCAAGCATTAAATTATGATCTGAATCGCGTGTGCGCGGCTTCGCCGCCGCCGCAGCCCGCGCCAGGCGCGTCGCTCCCCTCCGATGGTGCCCCCGGCATGTCCGGCCCCTTCATGGCTGCGTGACCGGACCCGTGAAGGAATCCTCGCTTGCTCCGAATCCTGTCGGCGACGGCGCCATGGTTGTCGTTGCTGTCGCGGCGGACAAGAAGCTAGAGGTCGCGGCGTACCCGAGGGAGTCGCTGGTGCTTGTCGAGGATGTCTTGGACGATGACGAGGATGAGGTCGATGACGACGAAGTGGCTCCAACGCTGGCTGCGCGGACACCCTCCCCGTCGCCGTCGCCGCAGATTTTGGGTTCCGTGGCCCCCCTCTGTGCGGGAGCCGGAGCCAAATTGGGCACCCCCTGGAGGCGTACGGTCTCCATGGGTTCGAGCTCCTCCTTGTCTCCTGTTGCCGCACCCTTCTTCCCTGCCAAGTCTGTGGGCAGATCCAAGGCTCTGCGTTGGATGGAGGACTCCGGTGTCCCTGAACTCGACTGCGCATCCTCTTCTTCGCAGTCACCGTACCCGAAAGCCACTCGCCGAGCCGTCGAGGTGACGGCCTCGCCCGTTCCTGCAGCGCCGTGTGGGCAGGACTTCCCTGCCTCACGTCCGGCCATCATCACCAAAAAGAGCCGGCGGCGCCGCCGTCGAGCCAGGACCAAGGACGCCAACGGTCCTCTAGCGGCGCCCCCACGCTCGGCCGCTAGGGTGTCTGTGCATCAGCGGCTCGGCCCGCAGTTGGCCGTGCGTGTGCCCGTGCATCTGCACCTCGGCCAGCAGCGCAGGATTCCTGCGCCTGGCGGTCGCCAGCGTCACTGTCGTGAGCCAGGTGGGCTCATGACCAACGCCAAGCAATATCCGGCGCCACCAGCTGTACATCCTTCAAATGCTCTTCCTCGGCACCGTGCCCCCCGAGCGGCCACATCTGTCGATGCTGACGGCTTCACGCTTATTCAAAGTCGTAAGCGTGTGCGTCGCCCGCCAACCCCTCGTCGTCGGCGGCCCGTACCGCCTTCACTCGTCGGTCTCTGTTTCAACTGTCTGGCAGGGGATCACGTCGCTGCCCAGTGCACCTTCCCATCCCGTTGTCTCTTCTGCCTTAGCACGAAGCATCGGGCGAGGAATTGCAAGCATGGTCATCCACCCCGGTGCCTCTCCTCGGACCGGGCGCAGGAGCCTCCAAGGTGCGATCCTCGACATTGTGCTTCTGGTGGCAACCATGGTTGCGCTGCTGGTTCACACCGGCGCCAACTCCGTCCTAGTCGCCATGGCGTAGTTGACGTCATCGGCGGCGACAACCATGTGCGGCTGTCACGTCGGAACCGCACATTGGGCCTGGGTGCCGCCAAAGTTCCCAGCAAGCGGCACCTGCCGTTGTCGGTCAGATTCTCTGCCCACCCGTTGCGCTTGTACGTCGTCGCTTGGGCCACGCAACCAGTGCTTGCTGTCGTTGGGAACGCCATGCCACCAGACTTCGTCACGTCCGGTGCCGTCTCCCACCTATCTGTCGTCCGAGGCCTCCGAAGACTTTATAATTCAAATTCTATCGCGACCTCAGCCTCCGACACCATGGGTGGACCCGATGCTCTATGAATCTGACTTGCCATTCCAAAATTGGCGGCCCCAACGCACAAGCTTCTGGTCTTGGAAGCGGACATGGCACCGCTAAGTGGCCCTCCACAAGCTTCTCCGTCACCGGAGTTGTTGGCTGATGATCAGGTGCAGCATCAGCAACTCTTCATCGAGGCCTCTAACGACGCTGAGGAGGAGCAACCCGCTCTGCACACCGACGACGACCACCCAGCATTGGCACACGGGATAAACCCCCTTCTACTTCTGTTGCAGCCCCGGCTTCAGTGCAACCCACTTCTGTCGATGACTTCATCACCGCTCTCAAGCTGCCGCTTGAGGAACCACTGATCCAGTCGCCGCCGCGTCTTCGTGTCTCACGCGTGCGGGACAAGGATGTGGTGCCACGTCGCAGGGACAGACTGGCTGCCAAGTCCGCCTTTTGCGACCCGAATCCAAAGAAGCAGGCCAAGCGGGTGTTGCTCAATAAATGGCTACCACTACTACAGAAATTTTAATGGTGACGGGCAAAATAGGTTTTTGAAGGCGGGCATTGCAACCGCCTGCATTAATCATCGATTAACCGTGGCGGGCATGTTAAGTTGCCCGCCTGCGACTCTGGAGACTCGAACCCACGACCTAACACTTAACAGCCAACGTCTCTACCACTGCACCACGTACTTGTTCATGTCTATATACAATATGCTATCTTTTTATACTAATAATGTCGTAATCTTATATTAGATATTTGGACTACTAAACGTTTTCAAATGAAAAAAAATTCAACTACAAAGTTGTAGATTCTATCGAGAGCTATAACTTTCATAAAGACCGTGTCAACATACGAGATCGTTTGGTAATTTTAAATTTTAATTTCAAAATTTATGCACTTATAACATATTTTGAGGCTCTAAACAGTTTCAATTAAAAAAAAATTCAACTACAAAGTTGTAGATCTCGCCGAGTGCTATAATTTTAGTATAAAGTTTGTCTTCATCCGAGTTCATATAAAAAAGTTATGAATTTTTTGGTTGTAGTCATTAATGGAGATGCCCGTTTCCGTAAATAATTGATTAACCGAGGCGGACGTTTACAATGACCGCCTCCAAAAATAGTTGATTAACCGAGGCGGTTGACTTAAGATGCCCGCCTCGGTTAATCTATTATTAGAGGCGGTTGTCGTAATGCAACAGCCCTGGTTAATCATCGATTAACCGAGGCGACTCGTTATGCTGCTCGCCTCCATTAATCGATTTACGGAGGCGGTTATTTTCTGACCGCCTCCGTAAATATTTTTGGAGGCGGTTATTTTTGTGCCTGTCTCGGATAATGTTTTGGCACTGCCATCTAAAATCATTTTTGTAGTAGTGTACCTGTGGCAAGTGCTCCAGCACTGGAGACGCCTGACGCATCCATCGCCACTTTGTTCCACAAGACGTTCCAGGAGCCGCTGTCGTCATCCAAGCGTGAGGCAATACATGAGGATCGTAAAACTTCTAACTTCTTCTTAATAAAACACGTGCCATTTGAAAAAAAGAATAGCATATGAAAGTATATAAATAAACTGTGCACTGTAAGACCTTGTTTTATTTACCAAACTACACCATTTCAGATGATGTGGTACTATTGAAAACCGCACAATGAAGTTGTCCACTGCAAATGAACCAAGGATAACCTTCTGCGACTATGCACACAACCGAGTTCTTACAAGCTCATCCGCTAATTAGACTCAAAGGAAAAATGGAACACCAAATGGAATGGGGAAAAAAAAAATGTTCAGCATGGCTTATTGTGGTTGCGACTGATTTATAGGGATGATTTGGTGCGTGAGAGAAAACACGGTTTAATGGCTAACAGGTACTGGAGTATGACTGATTCTATTTGATAAACTGAAGCAAACATGCTAAAATTCAATTATTCTTAATTATTCTATCTATATTCTCGGCGAACATATCCAAAGCAAGGACCTCCAAAGCTTTGCTCGCCTTGCAGGTGGTCTCCCTTTTCTTGTATCCTCACCTTGCGGCAACACCAAAACACGCGTCCAAGTCCAATATAATCCCCAGAAGATAGCCTACATTATGTGTATACCAAATTCTTCGAATAATGGCTGCAACCCTCACAAAGACTAACATTGGTCTCCTTTTTGACCAGTGCTATGGTTAACCAATTCCTAAGCATGAGAACTAAGAACATACAGGTGGGGTTAACCCAGTAGCTATGCGAACAATTCGTCAAATAGTCTTAGCAAGTTAGCATAGTGGCATTTGAAAAATTGGTGTTTAATTGTTTCATAACAATCACATAAACAATAATTTTGACTACCGGACCAATTCATTACACCAATTCAAACATACCAAAGAAAAAACATTGATGCCATGTGTGGACATTCTCGTATTCAGTTTAATCCATACATGTGCTAGGATGTATTGGGGGTTACAACTTAAAACACATCCCAATCCACCGTAACGTGAGTTGAGATAGATCGAGGCATCCAAAGGCCACAAGTTTGGATCGGGTATGGGCTGAGCTCGATCGGGTAGGCGTAGGTCCGGGTCCAAACGTTACCCACAGCAAAATTAATGAAACTAATGATAGGGATACTTTTAGATTTGTGTAGATTTTTTTTTTTTGTTTTAGCTCCACCGAAGCAAATCCAAAGGCTAAAAAGGTAAATTTTGACCACCTGAAGTCCCGTGCTCGGCGAAATGCATCACCGAGACGCAGTGCGTGGGCTGTTCAAATTGTCACGCGGTCCGCCATAGTACTGTGGTTCGAGCAAGCAAAGGCTGGCGCGCACCGCGCGCTGTCTGACTGTTTACACAGGATGCGTAGTACGGGTACAGAATTAGCCGGGCCTGGCCGGAGACTGATGATGTCAAACTTGTGAAAAGGCGCACCGCGCCGCGTTGCGTGCATCGGTGCAAGCAGCTTCCACGAAAGCTCCGCTGCTGCTAAGTGCGGTGGACAACCCTGTGGTGCTGCGGTTGACAACGTGACTTCCCAGCAGGCGCCAAGGCGGCAGCGTGACTCCCCCCCCCCCCCCCCCCCCACCTGTGACGGAGGTGAATTTCCGGGTGGGATCGAGAAACATGGTCGTAAATGACCCTGCGATCGAGGGGGCCGGGGGTTTTGGTAGTTTGCAAGCAGTAAAAACTTTTGGTGCCATCTCTGCCCGTGAGTCCGTGACTCACGAAATTGAGCAGAGGGGTCCAGCAGCGAGCATCTCTCGTGTGGTCGCGGTAATAAAGATAGATCCACATTTCTCAGCTATCACAAGTCGAGTAGCTCACCGCCCACCGTCGCCTTCGCGGTCGCGGCTTCGCCTGCCTCACTACAACGCCGCCGCCTGTGCGTCTGCTTGAATCGCTTGTCCAACTGAGCTCGTCCGCTCGATCCATCTTTCTCCAGCCCCGGCGGCCGTCGGCCGTCCCATCAATGCAGGGATCCCCTTGGCCGGCCTAAGCAGTGCTGCTCCCTTGTCAGGTTTCATCCCTTTGATCTTTGAGCTAGCCTAGCTATTCAATCACCATACGATACGTGTTTCAATTCAATGTGCTTCCAAATCAAAGTTATCATCCATTAGTTGTATGTAACTCATGCAAGCTGGTCTGATCCATTATCCATAGCAGTAGCAGCAGGTGGACTGCAGGAGCTTTGGACGGTCACGCAAGCTGCTGATGGGAGAGGGGACAAGCAGATCAGGTTGACCAAGCTACATTACGGTAATAGTTACTATGCAGATAGAACCATAGAACGCTCATCTTTCTGTTCGTGCAAGATTTATTATTCACTTACGTCTCCATCAAGTTACTTACGACCCAAGGATTTTTGTAACTGTACAGCAGCAAGAATAGCAAGGACAGCGAGCTACGAAACAAGCTAAGTATGGAACCAGAGGATGTGACATTTGAGCTCTTAAGACAAATTACAGATGATTTCTCTGATGAAAGGATACTTGGTAGAGGAGCATTTGGGGTGGTTTATAAGGTAAAAACTTATCGTGCAGGATTTTAAGGTGAAAAATAGTATTAAGAAGTCCGGTCAACCACTAAGCAGCATCTTGGTCGAACTTCTTGACAACACTTAACGAGCAAAACGAAAAACCAGGAGTTTACATTTTTCATTCTTTTTCTTTAACAGGGAGTACTGATAACATTCTTTTCTTTTACACGGAGTACTGATAACATTCTTTTCTTTAACAGGGAGTTACTGAAACCAAAAAGGTTGTTGCTGTGAAGAAGATTAGTCTTCCTTCTGACAATCCAGATCGTGGTATCCGGTCATTCCGAAATGAGCTTGATAAACTCGTTATGCTTAAGCATCGAAATGTTGTACAGATTTTTGGCTATTGCTATGAAACAGAAAAAACATCTCAGGACCTCGACGGAATGAAAGTAGTTGTTGAAAACGTACATATTGCACTCTGCCTTGAGTATTTGCCCAATGGGAGCCTTCAGGATCGTCTTTCTGGTAGGCAGCTGCACCATCTTTGGTATGTCATGAATGGAAATTGTCATGTATATATGTATTTTGATACTAATTCATTTGTTTAATAATGTGGCAGGTGATTTTCGTGGGCCTGGTGATGACTGGTGTACACGGTACAAAATTATTAAAGGGATTTGTGATGGTCTAAAATATATCCATGAGGAACTAGAACAGCCTATTTACCACTTGGACCTAAAACCAGATAACGTACTATTAGATGAGCACATGGTGCCAAAGATTGCAGATTTTGGTTTGTCCAAGATCTTTAACGAAGAACTAACACGGACCACAGAAAGCCCCCTAGGAACTCTGTAAGTTGAATACCTCATGTGGACATATCTCTTTTGTTATTCTCCAAAATGTGCTGATGTTGTATTTGATCCAATGTAGTGGGTACCAGCCACGAGAATACATCGACCGAGGTGAAATTTCCAAAAAGTTTGACATATTCAGCTTGGGTGTCGTGATGAAAAAGATAGTGTCAAGAACTAAGGGCTGCTCGATAGATACAGCCACAGACGTGCCTAACGACAAGTTAGTTGATCATGTGAGACACGATATTTCTCTTTATGACGATCATATTTTATTAATCTGCTAATACCATGTCACATTTACATTTGGATAGTATATATCAGCCATAATTAACGGTTTGCCTTTTTAGGTAAAAGAAATCTGGAGGAATAATTTACGAGAAACATGGGATCGTTCCTTTGAATTATATTGGCTCCAAATAGAGACATGCACTCGGATAGCATTGACCTGCATGGAAGAGGTTAGCCAGAAAAGGCCCAATATGGTGGACATCATCCATGAGCTGGATAAGACAGAGATTGGCTTTGGCAAGGTAATCAAAATGTACCTAGTTCTGAGTGGAAGTAAAGCCCTAGTGTTAGAGTTTATCTCCTTCCCTTTTATATTTTGACACTTTTCCTATATTTCAGGTGCCTGCAACTTTAGATAATATACTCTTATACTATTAACTAGTACAAGTAAATTGTTACTTTTGTTATTTTTTATTTGTCTCTATGTTATGATATATTAATTTTTTGTCCTTGTCTTCCTATAAAAAATAACTATAAGCTGTTAACCGTCTTTATGCCAACACAAATAAGATTTTGTTGAGTTTGTAGTCTTGTCTAACGAATTTTTTTATTATTGGTACACAAAATTGTAGATTGCGATTGCAGAAATTGCAACAAACTAAATCTACAATTTTAGCAGAATTTTAGATGGCGTGTCACATTTGCAATAACTGTTGTCTGAAAAAAAGTCAGCAGAATTTTAGCAAATCCCATATTTAGATGGCGTGTCTCTGCCCACGATCATTTGAAACTTTATGAAAATTTGAATATCAAAGTATGATAATTTAAAAAATGAAAATTTAGGACTCTAAAAGTCTAAATGTTTTCAAATAAAAAACTTATAAAGTTTTAGGTCCCTTCGAGCAATGCAACTTTGGCATAAACCTTGTCAACATCCAAGGTCGCTTGCTAAACTACTCTAAATGACTTCAAATAAAAACTTGTGAACTACACATTTGTTAATCACATCAAGATCTATAACTTTGGTTTAAACCATATAATAATTTTTCTCAAAGACATAGAAAACTTTGTGTCATTTCATTAACAAAGAAATAAAAAGACGAGAGAGGCCGGAGGCCAACTCCCGTGAAAGTTTATAGCTATACAAACGCACCTCATACAAGAAACTCAGAATCAATCAAACATACCTTAACCTATGTGCCAACAATAAGCGACCTGATGAGCTGACACACTAACCAAACACCACGAACTACTCTCATTTGTCAATTGCCACAGCCTGTAAAACTATCGAAATACAAAGCCTAACACCCTCAAGCACACAAGGGTTTCGATGTTTCCAAATCTCCCAAGCCACAAGGACGATGAGGGAATTTAGCGCTCTCCTTCTGTCCATTGGAACATTTTGGATCACTAACTGCAGAAAAGAGTGATAGTAGATTGAGAAGCAAGGGCAGCCAGGCCCAATTTTTAGAGAATAAACAGCGCACACTTGCCTTGCAAAGACCCAATAGACTACAACATGTTGAATTTTAAGAGAGTGTGGAGCAGACAGTGTAAATAATCTAGGTTGCTTGTGTTAGGAATGCTGCTTGTATTCTTAGAAGGGGCTGAAGGCCACCATATGTACATGTACAATATCTACAATATGTTGAATTTTAAAAGAGTGTGGCAGCAGACAGTGTAAATAATCTAGGTTGCTTGTGTTAGGAATGCTGCTTGTATTCTTAGAAGGGGCTGAAGGCCACCATATGTACATGTACAATATGCAGAAGCACCCTTGTGCAAATTGGAAAATACAAAGTACACATATATCTCTAACACCCCCTCAAACTCAGGGTGGATCACGAAAACTAAGTTTGGAGAGAAAGAACCGATGTTGAGCTCTCGCCTGAGCTTTGATGAAGAAATCAGCTAACTGAAGCTCGGAGGGCACATAGCGAAGAGCCATGACATCATCTTGTACTTGAGCCCGAGTATAATACACATAAACTCCAATATGCTTTGTAAGCTCATGCTTCACTGGATCATGAACTATGCTGATAGCACCAGTATTGTCAGACTAAAGACCCATGGGCGCAGTGAAACACTGAAATCCTCAAGTAACCAAGTAACCTCTGTTGTCACAAGAGCCATAGCTCACAACTCTACTTTAGCAGTCAGAACAAGATACCGTGGTCTTCCAAGCAATGTAAGAACCACCAAGAAAAATACAGTTGGCAGAAAGAGAGCCATGGTCAGAGGAGTCGCTAGCCCAAGTAGCATAGGAGTAGGTTTGGAGTTGGAAGGGCTACAACTTGCAAGAACAGATGATGAGTAATTATCCCACGAAGGTACCACAAGACCCAAAGAAGATGGCTATAATTGTGGTTAGTGGGAGCGGAAACAAATTGACTAAGAAAGTTCACATCATATGAGATATCAGGACAAATTACACCTAAGTAGACAAGAATCCCAACAAGATGGCGATACAGTGTGGGACAGTGACAGGTTCACCATCAGTGGCACGAAGTTTAAGGTTGAGCTCAATGGGGGGTCTCAATAGTGCGATGATCAATGAGAGAAGACCGAGCAAGAAGATCTTGAATGTATTTTTTCTTGGGTCGGATAAATGCCATCAGAGGTGGAAGAGGTATTAGTCCCCAAAAAATAATGAAGAGGACCAAGATCAAACTTGAGAAACTACTCACTGAGATGTGCCTTGATAAAGGCAATATACTCAAAATCATTCCTAGTGATGATCATATCATCAACATAAAGAAGAAGAGCGCGACCATGAGAGAAAGTATGAATAAACAAGGCTGGGTCATGAGCACTCAGAGAAAAATTAGCAGCAATGATCATAGAGGCAAAGCGCGGAAACAAGCATGGGGAGCTTGTCCGTAAAGAGAGCGACAAAAATGACAAACCATGCCACCAGGGACAAGATACCCATGAGGTGGTTGCATGTAGACCTCCTCGTGGAGTTCACTATTGAGAAAGACATTTTTTTGACATCAAGCTTGGATATGGACTAGGCACGAATAGAAGCCACACCAAGGAGAGTGCAAACAGTGGTCATTTGAGCTATAGGAGCAAAGGTCTCATTGTCGTCACGATCATGCTCATGCTGAAAACCACGAGCAACGGGACGAGCCTTATAACTCTCAAGAGAGCCATTAGAACAAGTCTTATCTTTATAAACCCACATGCATGTGATGGGATGAACATGAGAAGGAAGAGAAACAAGTTCCCAAGTGCCAATGTGCTCAAGAGAACGATATGTAGTGGGATCAGAAAGAACAGTGTCAGTGAAACCGTAGCGACCTACAGGCTTGAGCGACCCTCGATCATGAAGATCAGCAACAAAGGATGGTTGAGAGGAAGAATCTAGAACCGAAGATGTCACAACGAGGGTGAAACATTAGGAGATGACTCAACAGGAGGTGAGGCATCTTGGAAGCGGTCATGGTAGGTGTGAGTCATAGGAGGTTTAGAACCATAAATAGACCTAAGAGAAGCCTATGAAGGCAGCTAAGAGGGCAGCGACGGAGATGGTGGAGGAACTAGAGATGGTATAGATGGTGAAGGAGGAAGCAACACAATGGAGATAGGAGTATGGGGAAAAGTCAAGAAGGAAGGCTCGACAACTACTAAGGAGAAACATCAGAGAAAGGTTGAGGATAGAAAGAAAAGGACTCTTCAGAAGTTAACATCTCAAGAAATCCAGCTACAATGAGCAATAGGATCCCAACAATGATAGTCCTTGTGTTCAACACTATATCCTAAGAAAACACAAATAGAAGATTGAGATGTCAGCTTAATTAGTGCGTTCACGAGGAGCAAGAAAAAACATAACACCAGCCTCCACAAAGGAAAACTAGAGTATTCAGGTGGATGTCCACAGAGACACTCATATGGGATGCCACCGTGAAGAGTAGATGAAGGCTGAATGTTGGTTAAATAAGTGACATTGGAGAATGCATCAGCCCAAAATGAGGTGGAATAGAGGATGCAATCATAAGAGCACGGTGCAAAGCGTGTAAAAAGATATTCTCTAGAACAATTAGCATGAAGAATATGAACAGGAGCATCAAATTGATTATGAATCATTCAAGCAAAAGTCTGATAGATAGATAACACGTACTTCATTACGATGTTTCATGAAGTAAACCCATGTGAAGCGAGAGAACCAATCAATGAATATTGAACTATTGATGACCTCCTTTTGAAACAAAGGGTGCAAGACCTCATACATCAGAATGATCAGGGTCAAAAGACGTTGTAACTCTGACCCACTAGAGAGTTATGGAAGCTGGAGTTGTTTGCCAAGCTTACAACCCTGACACTAATCAAATGAAACATCACCAGAGACATTTCCCAAAAGACCATGACGAACTAGAGTGGATAATTAGGAATCACATAAATGTCACAATCGATGAGACCATTGAGCAAACGAGGAAGAAGTTGATGTAAGAGAAGTAGCGCTCGCAAGACTAGCGCAGGTAGTAGAAGAAAGGTGAAGCTAGTCAAGCTCCCAAAGACGCCGAGGATCACAACGGTGACGGCCAGTACCAACAGGGAGACCCGTGCTAAGATCCTAGACAGAACAAGAGTCAAAATAAAAAATGACATGACAGCCATGATTGATGAGTTGGCCAGCAGAAATAAGTTGCATAGACAAATTAGGAACATAGGAAACACAAAGAATATGAAAGAAAGAGGATGAAAGTGTGCCATGACCAATAATCAAAAGAGGTGAGCCATTAGCAGTTTGAACCATGAGAGAACAAGAGAAGGGCGAATGGAAGAAAGATGAGAGCGATCAGGTGTCATATGAAGAGAAGCAACAAAGTCTACAATCCATGGTAAGATACCTAAAGTGGATGGTGGTCCCTTGATTGAATACTTAGAACTAGCATCGGTGCATGGGTAGGAGAAATAGAAATAACGACTCTAGTAGGTACAGACGTAGAAAGGCGATGAAGCAACATGATTATCTCCTGAGTGACCACCGGTAGTCGCACTACCAGGACCCTATGAGGGACACTCAACTCTGCGACACTAAGCCCACTGAAAGGTCCTAATTGGCTAGAGGGAGGTAAATATCCTAATTTAAAATTTTACAAATCACTAGATGTCGATGAGATATCGTCGATAGTCGATTAGTTTCCTTGTTCGGCTAGGATTGTAATCTGATATACATGGTAGAACCGACTTGTAATCCTGCTCCCCGTACTATATAAGACGAGCAGGGGATCCCCTCGAAACACATCAACTCATAACAATACAATCCACAAGAACACATGACGTAGAGTATTATGCCTCACGGCAGCCTAAATCTGTCTAAATCATGTGTCCTACGCTCTTTGTGTTACGCTCGCCCGTCTTAAGTGCGCCTCTACTGACTCATCTGCTACCGTGGGTATACCCCTCGGGAGACTATCGATGATATCTCGTCGACACCAGCGTGGTCGGAAGTGGAGTTCGAGTAGTGATAGGATGGCGAGGAGCGACGACAGTTCGGCGACGCGTCCCCAGCGTGGTCGGAGACGGAGTCCGAGCAGCGCGAGGACGGTGACGAGCGACGACGAGCCCCTAGCATGGTTGGAGACAGAGTGCGAGCAGCATGAGGACGGCGAAGAGCGGCGATGTGTCCCCAGCGTGGTCAGAGACGGTGCCCGAGCAGCGAGAGGACGGCGAGGAGCAACGAGAGCTCGGCGACGAGTCCCCAGTGTGGTCAGAGACGACATTCGAGCAGCGAGACGGCGGCGAGGAGTGGAGACGAGTCCCCAGCGTGGTTAGAGACGAGTCTGAGCAGCGCGAGGACGGCAAGGTGTGACGACAGCTCGGCGACGAGTCCCCAACGTGGTCGGAAGCGGAGTTCGAGCAGCGAGAGGATGGCGAGGAACGACGATAGCTCCACGAAGAGTTCCTGCAAAATAATTATGTACAATGGGTAGTACATGATATTTGCGAGAGGATGGCGAGGAACGATGATATCTCGGCAAAGAGTTCCTGCAAAATAATTATGTACGATGGGTAGTACATGATATTGATTTGGGAGAGGATCACAGCATTGTAGAATGTACGATAAGATCGTCCGTTTCTTGCTCTTGCTAGGTCAAGTAATTTCCCCTGATAGTTGGCCTGTTATGTTTAAGCACCTGGTCCCGCTAGTCTGGAATGGCATAGAGCGCGGAGCTGCATGCACGCTTAGTGTCGGAGCGTCACAAGAGAGCCGTAGTTTCACGGATTATGACGTGTGCTACCAAGTTACTTTAGCAACCGCTAAGAGAAGAAAACGGAGAGATAGCAAGTATGTCGTCGGCGGAGAAAAATCGTTAGCAAGTGCCCAAGTATGGTTGGGGCTTATGTAAAAAATCTTGGTGCTCGCGTAGAGCTACTTAGAGGCCTGGTGTGCTCGTCATCATGCCTCTGGCTCCGGTGTACTCGTGTAGCTGTATGGCACAGAGTGTAGGACTCGTAGGCGCGCTAGCTGTTTGGGTGTTGCCGAGGAGCGGTGGCCGACTGTTTTCAACGTGGAGCTCGGAGCCTATACGCGTGTATGGGGTAGTCGTAGGTCGTGCTGCTTCCAGGAGGTTGATGAGAGGAGACATAGGCTTAAGTATTTGGAGAAGCTTTCGGAGATATACGAGGATCGAAGAATAGTTATGAAAATAATAAAAAAATATGACTTAGCTTCATTGATGACTTAGAGAAGTTGCTCGATGCAGCTTGCGTGGTGGCTCAACGTGGCTCGCGTGATGGCTCGCGCGATGGCTCGACTTGGCTCGGCCCCAGGCTTGCTATTGACGTAGATGAACGACGACGAGGCCGTTGATGACGAGATGCGCAACGGATTTCCTGTCAACAAATATCACGTAGATTCGTGGAGAAATCTGAAGACAATATATAATAAAATATCTTAATTGAGATAATAAACATGACTTAGATTCTGACCATGAACACATAGGTAAGCAACGTATATGTATACGTGCCTCATATATCATGCATGGTGCTGTAGATCACGTGTTTGTAGATGACGTCAGCTTGATGGCTCTGTAGATTGGTACGTGCCTTTCATTGGATGCCGATCGTGAGCAAACCGTCTCGGCTGGTTCGGGCTTGTAGGTTGCCGCTCGGATCTTGATTATACGATTCAATCTTGCCATCTAGTGCGTGACCGGTGTGGTGGTCGACTGATTGCTCCGGGGTAGCGGCAACTCGACTTGGCGATGCACGTGTTGCTTGGATGTGCGCCGCGGTTGTCGAAGCAAGTCGACGGTGAACCGCCGAGCAGGCATGGAAGGACGAGATCTTGAGATACACCATCTAGTCTGCCATGGATTCAGAGTGCACATCTCTACTTGGCGCGACACTATCGACGAAATATCATCGATAGTCTACCGAGGGGTATGCGAACGGTAGTAGATGAATCGGTGGAAATGCGCTTAAGACGGATGAGCGTAACATAAGAGCGTAGGACACATGATTTTAGACAGGTTCAAGCCGCCCTAGAGCATAAAACCCTACATCCTGTGTTCTGTGGATTGTATTGCTATGAGATGAGTTGTTTTGAGGGGATTCCCTGCTCGCGTTATATAGTACGGGGCGCAGGGTTACAAGTCGGTTGTTGCCAAGAATAACCGATTACAAGATCTGCCAGATAAGACAACTAATCAGTTAGATATTAGGAAAGCTATTTCCTTAGCCGCCAAGGCTTTCTCTGATCGGCAGGATACATGCGATCCTTTGGCGAGAGCGTAGTCGGCACGATCTCCTGGCCACCGAGCAGTCGGTGCGCCCTTGGCAACTTGGGCCTGATCGGAAGATGTGGCCCATGTAACGTCATGCAGATATACGGGTCTATACCCCAATACTAGAGCAATTTGATTAGTAATGTAATACAAATGGCAATAATGCGTTTTGCTCGAGCTCAACTTCAAAAGGCAAGTCACCTACCTACAAATCTAGTTGCCACGATCTCTAGTCACACAAAGAGCTATGTCACTGCTTCTAGCAATTAGTAGGCTTCATTAAACAATCTAGCGAGCTAGACAACAAAACTACTCATTAGCTAGCAAAGCTACTTCTACACAAGCATATAAATGAATACAAGAGAAGGTGAGAGGTGTACTACCACAATTGGCAAGACATGAAGCCAATCACAAGAATACCAAGACATCCAATGAATAACACACAGATTTAACCTGAGGTTCACTTACTTGCCAGCAAGCTAGTCCCAGTTGTGTCGACCAACACTTGGTGGCTTGGCGTCTAATCGGTGTACCGCAAGCCAAGCCCAACACTTGGGCATGGCAAGAACCTACCAAAAGTGAGGTAACTCAATGACACGAGCAATTTACTAGAGCTACCTTGTGAATCTTTGTCGAGGAAGGTGCAATACCCCTCACAAAGATCACCGATCGGAGCCAGAGACAGCCACCACCCTCCGCTCAATCCGCCAACACTGGGCCGTCTAGGTGTTGGCAAACACCAAGAGTAACAAGATCAACACCAGCCCGAATCGCCCAACTAGTGCCACAAGATGCAAATCACTAAGCAATACACTAGGGGCTCTCCAATCTCACTCAGATGTGATCACAAGTGTATGCAAGTGAGTGGAGTGTGGTTCTCGGCCCTCAAGAGGTGTGCAAATGAATATGGGGTGCCAAGAGAGTGGCCAAGGCCGACCACAAGGTCTACTTATAGCCCCAATTACAGATCTAATTGTTACCCTCTTAGAGTTGCATTTTGTGGGGGCACCGAACCACTACTATGCACGGTTTCGTGCACCAGACACCCTGTCCGGTGACCACAACGGTCGAATTCCAACGGCTAACTCCAACTAGCCACTAGGGAGTTAGGCGCACTGGACACCCTGTAAGGTGAGACACTCTGTGGTGAACTTCAATCCGAAAAGCATGAAAAACACCCTCTATAGAAAGATAGGATGGTGCCTCGGTCCGGTGTGCCAGAAAGAACACCGGACACATAGTTCCGTGCACACCAGACGCACACGTGTTCAATTTGAATCGCCCACGCGTTTTTCTTGCTACAGTGCCGGTTCAGTGAGTGCAGTCGTGCACTAGACATGTGGTCTGGTTCCTTCGCAGTAGCACCACTAAGACCCCTTTTCTCACTCTTCCATTAGTGTGCCAACTCTCGATATTTTCAAAATATGTTAGAGCCAATCGGCATTTTCAAAATGATTTTCATAAATCTTTTCACTTATTGCTCACAAGGACTATATGCAATGCAAAGAGATCCAACACCCAGTGGCACTAGATGACTGAGTCATCTAATTAAAGATCCCCTCTTAATAGTACGGCCATCTATTCTAAATGTGATCACACTCGCTATAGTGTCTTGATGACGGAAATAAAATGCTCCTTAGGTCTTATACCTTTGCCTTGAGCCCTTTTGTTTTTCTTTTTTTCCACATGTGAAGCACTTGATCACCAATTACTTGTGTGGTCTTACATGGCATCTAGCTCCACCTCTTAGAGTGTACCAATCTATCTCATGCACAACACTAATTTCATAGGTTAGTATTAATAGGTTTCATCAATTATCCAAAACCAAACTAGGGCATTCATCTGCCTCTTCTTATAGTAGTACGCCTCAACATATGTCCACAATGATCACAATGAGGTCCACCTGACCACTGAAGAGGACCCCTTTGGAGCAGAACCAAGAACTCTAGAGGATGCAAATCAAGCAGCTACAACTAATTAAGGAAGAGGTTGGCTGAAGCAGACTAGCAAAATGAAGACAAGTTTCCTAATTATGGACAACAGCAAGAGCTTCCATCGGGGCGATGGAGGCGCATCCTATTTATAAAACAATATGGCATTCTAGATGTACCCCAAGGATAAAGTTCTTTGCATGGCTAGTTGTGGTGGATCGGCTGAATACGAAAGATATGCTGCAAAGAAGATGGCTCAATATTCAAGGAAACCCTAATTGTGTTATGTGTAATGGAGGAGATTTGGAGACCATAGAGCACTTATTCTTCGATTGTCCATTTGCAGAGAACTGCTGGTCTACGGTGGGCATCCACTGGGAGTCTGATTTGAATCTACGACAGAATAATCCAAGCGCGAGCAACGCATGGTTTACCCTTCTTCACCGAAGCGGTGCTTATTGCTGCGTGGGAGTTATGGAAAATCAGAAAAGACAATTTTTTTTCAGCGTTGAGACCCCACTCCTTCGCTCTGGCTCTCCAATTTTAAAAATCAATGTCGGTTACAGTCAATTATGTTTAAGGTTGACTTAAGGTCTTCCTTTTGTGCTTGGCTTGATGCCTTCAGTTAAGTTGTTTGTAAGCCCCTCTGAACCTTGTTCTCTTTTTAATTAATGAAATTTTACTATGGGGATCTCCCCACAGTCCTTTGCGTCAAAACAGCAAGAGCTTCCATCAGAGACACGCATGGTTCACGAGCAATTAATTGAGCACGAAGAGGCTCAATCTTAACATGAAGACAATAGTTGTCAAAAGCATCAACCGACATGTCACCCTACTTCAACAATTGCTCTTGACGTATGGCGACAATGTAGGTAGATTGACAAGAGGGCTCATAGCATTGACGAAGGAAAGCCCACATTTTTTTTAGAAGGATGATCAAGTTGAACCACATTTGCAACCAGATGCTCATCCATTTCCAATATACACTAAAGTGAGACATATAAGGGGCCAAATCATCATCATAAGGTTCTCACAACTTCTTTTGGTCAGCTTCCAAGGTTCCTATAGGAATCACCGGCTGCACTAGCGGAGATGGGAAGACTCAAGACAACTTGCCACCGAGAAACTTCCAAAGTTGGAGACCACGCATATGCCACAGCATATGTGAAACACAGTCACAATAATTGGTGCCCTGAAAAGCACTAGACAACGTGGGACTTGACCACGCATATATCTCTAACAACTTGAAAATTCTAAATTTTATATTTCAAAATAATATAACTTTAAACGAATTTTTGGGGCTCAAAGCTATAAACTGCGTCGAGGTCTACAATTTTAGTACAAAGTTCATTTTTATTCAACTTCATATGAAAACGTTTTATTTTTTTTGACAACTATTTATATAGGAGGACCTCTTAAGAGTGTTCCCTTTGCTAGTTGATTTCTAGAGGCGGCACTTTTAGAAGGCCCGTCTCTAAAAATAGCCATTTAAAGATTCTAAAAATAGTCAATTAAATATGTCTTCTTCCTATAACACCTGCATCTAACTGGAGTGTGCATCTGAATGCAACTGTAGTGACTTTAAGAGGCAGACTTTTTGAAACACCTGTCTACTATATAAATGGTTACCAGGGATGGTTGTTAGCAAGGGCTTTCCTGGCCATTTACATAGGCCGCATCAAAAGATGTTGTAAGTGCATTCGCCCCCTATGTGGGATTTTGGTGATTAATGACAATCAAATTAGGGACTAACGGTTTTATCAAGATTATGTGCAGGTGTTAGTCCATATGAATGAGCAAATTGAAATATTCGGTGAAACAGCACCCCTCCAACTTGACCAAGTTACTTGGTGATCTTTACTCATAATTTAGCAAGTTTTATCTTTTATTGAGTATAGGACTACCGCACTATCAAGAGGGATGCATAGCTAGTTGACTAGTAGAAGGTTTAAAGTGCTCAAACATTGACTTAAACAAACATGCTTGAGAGACACCTTCACACACTTGTGCACTGCCTTATCCTGTTCTGCCCCTGGAGAATCGGTAGTACCGGTCTTTGACCGGTAGTACCGGTAGCACTTAGAGCAGGATCCTCTCTAGCGAACTGCTTGCTCTCGGGTTCCAGAAAAGTTTATTCCGGTAGTACCGGATTTTAATCCGGTAGTACCGATGTTGAACCGGTAGTACTGACTCTGAATCGGTAGTACCGGTAGGACTTAGCGCCGAGACTCCTCCCAGCCAACTCGCTGCTCTCGGGTTTGAGTAACTATATTTCGGTAGTACCGGATTTTAATCCGGTAGTACCGGTTCCAGAGCGGTAGTACCGGTCCTTGACCGGTAGTACCGGTAGGACTTTACCCAAGCAGTTACTCAGGGTCTGGATCGGTAGTAACGACTATACTTCGGTAGTAAGTTGACTGTTGTATCGGTAGTACCGGTGTACCACCGGTAGTACCGGTCAAGTCAACTTGACTGACAAACTTTTCTACCGTTGGGGCCTCGTGCAGTGCGTGTGTCAGACTTTTAACGTTCAATCTGTTGAGGTAGCATCGGTACTACCAGTAGGAATCGGTAGTACCGGTAGCTCCCAGACGGAGGAAGTATAAATACTTCTTCCCTCTTCTTTAGAACGTTACCCACTTCATTTTATTGCCTACCAACCCGAGACAACAGCTCTCTCTTGCTCTCCCACTCTCTCTCACATATATTCATTGCTCATAGCTCAATCCATTGCAAGTTTCAAGTTGAGAAGTGAGATTCGAGTGAGGAAAACTTAAATCCATTGTTTGAGCACTTGATTCCTCCCTCTAGCCGGCTTTGCTTTGCATTTGTTACTCTTGGGTTCTTGGAACCCTAGGCGGCTAGGCGTTCTTCGGGAGAGCCCGGTTTGATTCATTTGTGAGGGCTCCCCGAAGTGTTTGTATCACCCCAAGATTCTAGTGAAGAAACTCAAGTAACCTTTGTGGTAACCTTGAGTGAGGAAAGGAGGTGAAATAGACTCCGACCTTTGTGGTCACCTCAACAACGAGGAGTAGGCCTTCCTTTGTGGATTGACCGAACCTCGGGATAAATAACTTGTCCCTTGCTCTCTTTGTTGTTGTGTCTACTTGTGGTGTCACGGCTTCGACCGTGCTCTTTCTCTCTTTACCTTGTTCTTAGGTTTGGAGGCCCGATCTACGATTTGGTGGTGATTCAAGTTAGGGTGAAGGTTGCAAGGAACTCTACATACACTTGGGTGGTTTGGTATAGCATAGATCTAAACTTACTCTGTAGTTAATCTTGGTTTCGTAGCTATCTGTTCTTGACCGGTAGTACCGACGGATTGCATCGGTACTACCGACAGGTATCGGTAGTACCGGTCCAATCCCGGTAGTACCGGTCTTTGTTCTCACTTTTCAATTGAGTTTGAGTTTCAGGTTTTATACTACGCCTATTCACCCCCCCTCTAGGCATTGTAGATCCTTTCAGATGTCTACCTCCATTAATCATTAAATTGTCTCTAAAAAAGCTTTTTTTTAGTTATGGGTATGAAACGCATTAGAGAAAGATCAAATCTACTAGTGCATATATGTTTCTTTTACCTACTGTTAAAGCATACTGTCATACTTTCATACTGAAATTTTGTTGTAGGCACATGAAACACTAATAAATATGTATATTTTGTATTTGAAACTATCAACAGCATACTACACTAAACCTTATAAGTTGTAGTTTTTGTCATGTTGAATTGGCATATCGCTTAGTCAATGCATTGCCTAAAAAACGCTAAATGTATGGTGTTATTTAAAATACCACTTGCTCGGTTCATGCTATTAGTGAAACCATGTTAACTTTAACCCCCTATATATAAATAACTACTTATATTTACAACAAAATCCTGATGCTAAGTTCCATCATGATTCATGAATAATGATCTCACAACATATAATTATTTTTATTTGAATGAAAGTTTTAAGAGCTTGGTAGTGGAAGTCTCACCTTCGATATTGTTTGGTGTCTTTTAAATGACAAACAATATCCACCATAAATATATTTTTTCTAGTGTGTTGACAATTGTATTAAAATCTTGCAGCTTCTGGAAAACCTAGGATGTCATGAAACTACTTATGGGTTGGCAATGAATAATGAGACGAAAAATATGAGAAAAAAGTCAAGGCAGATGACATATCAACACCAAAATTTCAACTTGATGACATGCCCTGAGTACAATGAGTTGGAATTTGTGATGTACGCGAAACATCAAGGAATGTAGGAGAACAACTCATTGTAGGGAGAAAAGATAAGAAAAATGAATTGGTGGATTCTTTACTTGAGGGCATAGTACCAAAGATCATCACCATCCTTCCTATATATGGAATTGGGGGCATTGGCAAGACAACCTTTGCAGAATTGATTTACAATGATACAAAGTTTAAATATTATTCTCGAGTGTGGGTTCATGTGTCCCCAAGATTCGACTTGGATAAGATTGGTAAATCTATAATTTCACAGCTATCCGAAACGGGGAGCCAAGCTAATGAGGGAGAGATAATAAATAGTTGCCTCACAAAACTATTTTCTGGTAAGAATATTCTAATTGTTTTAGATGATCTGTGGGAGGATAATCAGTTTATACTCGAGGATTTGAAGGCTATGCTGTGTCGTGGTGATAGCATGAAAACAATTGTTTTGGTAACTACACGCAGTGAACGTGTAGCTAGGATAATATGTACTAGCATTGAACCATACAAGATTGAACCATTGACAGATGACATGTGCTGGGAAATAATAAAGCAAAGAAGTGTCTTTGACGCTAGAGACGAGAAAGAATCAGAGCTAGAGGATCTAGGAAAGGAGATTGCTCGGAAGTATAGAGGTGTGGCTTTAGCGGCTCAATCTCTTGGATACATGAAATCTGACCAGTGGTCACAACTGAAAGATAATGATATCTGGAATGAATCTGTCTCGAAGGATTCCTCTTTGCAAAATCATGTTCTTGCATCCTTGAAGTTAAGTTATAGCTTTATGGATCCACACTTGAAGCCATGCTTTACCTATTGTGCCATGTTTCCAAAAGGTCACAAGATAGACAAAGATGAGTTAATTCGCCAATGGATTTCTTTGGGTTTCATTAAGCCAACGATAATGCACTCTACTATCCAGCTATGTGAGAAGTATATTGAGCAACTCGAAGGATTATCTTTCATTCGACATTATTCAGTGTCACCCACGGTGAGTTATTCATGCCTTCTAGAACAATTAATTTTCCCATTTAATAGTTTATAATAACAGGCTTATGTGATGCACCCTCTTTCAGTCATGCTAAGAAAATTGGCTATAGATTGATTTAAGCAACAGAAACTTATAATGTACTCCCTCCGTCCCAAAATAGATGTCATTCTCGCTTTCCGAGAAGTCAGTTTTTTTCAACTTTGACTAATTTTATATTTAAAAGTATTCCTATCGAACGTACACAACTAGTATCATTGGAAAGATCTTTAGATCTAGTTTTTTAACAAATTTATTTGGAAATAAAAATGTTACACATATTTTCTATAAATCTAGTCAAAGTTGATAAAGTTTGATCCGCATGCTTCCTATGGCGTTATCTAATATGGGATGGAGGGCTTGAGGTAACGAGAGGACAGCTCAAGTAGGAAGGACTTTGGGGCTACCGACGAGTACGCAGGTCCCACATGTCCCCACCTAGACCACAACCGACTCACAAGACTAGGGTAGGCCAGGAAAACTTGCCAAGGATGATCCCGATGCGATGATGTTTCACCCACTCGGCATACTCGGTGCAAGAGCAGCCGACTAGGAGCCCAAGTGGGACATATACGTTATGTGTCCAGGGCAATCGTTACGCAAGAGAAGCAATACATAGCATGCTCTGCATTGTAGCAGCATTGTACAGTCATAGACTGGCTATAGACTAACCAGTATGGCCTATAGTACGGTTGACATGCATCTGCATGGACTTGACAGGACCCGGTGTGCAATAGACGTCACGTAGGGATTGCAGTTTCCTCAACTGTGACCCAATTAGTCGGATCTGGTTGTAAGCACTAGATAAATAGTATCTCTTTGGACACCGTACACATGTAACCCCACCCCGGTGCTATATAAAGAAGGGTGGGGATAGGGATGAAAACGGATCGGATATGAACGGATATCACTGATATCACATTTGTTTTCATATTTTTAGTCGGATTCGGATTTGAATACGGATAGTGTCAGCCATGCCAGATAGGATACGATTGGATGTCGACATCATAAATATACGATTTGAGTATTCGGATACGGATACGGTATCGGATATTGAATATCCGGACTCGAATACGGACAGATCGGAACACCTCTAAACGAATTCGGTCGAACGGACGGTCGAATAAATATCCGTACCATTTCTATCCATAGGTGGGGATGGCCAAGGGCATAGCTACAAAGTAGACATTTGGACACTCGCACACGTCACTCACTACTCAGTGGAGAATCCAGGATAGAATCTCATGTACTTTCTCCGTATATGATTTAGATATCGTTTAAGACAACGATGTGGTCTTCAAAGCACGACTTTGACTTCATATTTCTATATAAATATTTATCGAAAAGTGATATATGCATACTTTTATAAAAGTATATTTAAAGACAAATCTATTTATATAGTTTTCATATTTTTAAACTCAATAATTTAAAAGTTATTCATGATTTATATTCCCAATGTTTGACCAAAAGATTTTCTAAAATGACATCATTTTTCTATAGGGAGGGAATATGACGAACTTATCACTGGCTAGACTACACCAGTGTCTCATCACTTTGGTTATTTGGATTTTTAGTACAATAATATAGTTGTCCTTGCCGTTTGGAGGTTAATTCCTTCTTGTAATCAAACCTCAATGGTGTGAGATTATTTTTTTGTATAAAACAATTGATTATTTCATAATTGACTGGCCATGTAGTGATTACGCTAAATATCGTTTTAGGGTTTCGACTATGTTCTTTTGATCATTCATTTTATTTAAGAAAACGTTAACTATTTCATTATGAAATGATTCATTATTAAAAGTACTTTAATTTGGATTTGTTTATTCTTATATTTTCGTAATTTTTTTGAATAAAACGAATGGCCAAACGTCGATTTCAAAAAGTCAAAAACGATACTTATTTTGGGACGGAGGGAGTAGGCAATGAGTACTCCACATTACAGTTATAGCAGCCAAGCGGTATGCCACAAAAGAATGGTGTATCTAGCCACATAATCTTCCTCTATGTTGTAGTTCCTTAATTAGGCAGCAACGACTGCTAAAAGAGACTAGTACTATGCCCATGCTAACGTTACGGGAAAAACCAAAGATCATATTTTTTTAAAAAAATGAGGAAAATAATAATGTCAAAAGCCATTGGTCATTGCCTTGAGAGTTCACCCATTGCTGAAGGTCGAGCCTTCAAGTATTTGCTGTAAATCAAACAAAATTTTGATATCTACAATTTGATGGTATATATGATAATAACTGATAATAGATTATTCTCTTGCAAATAATGGCAAATACATGAGAATCAAATCCAGAACCAATCTATACCTCTTTGTGTGTGTGTGTGTAATATAACATACATCAATAATTATTCATGTACATGGGATAAAAACTAATGCATCTTTGCCAGATTACATGACTAATTCTCTGTTCACTCTAGCTTTCGAATCTATTGTTTTCATGACAACATGATTTTATTAATCTCTATCTCTACAACTACAACTATAAGGGCACTTCCAATCCTCAAAACCATGTATAGTTTCTACCTATATAAACACTACATATAGAAACTATATTTCTAATGGATAGTTTCTACATAATAATCTTTTATCTAATAACACCTCTTCTTTCTCCCTCATCTAACAATCATATCTCTTCATGTCTTGATTCTCGTATAGACCTGATTTTTAATTTAGACCTAATTTCTATCTCTCTCCTCATTAAATCATTTATCATATCAGCAAAATACCTACGTGGCATGACAATTAATAGAGATAGAAACCAGGTAAAGGTTAGAAGTGTTCTAACAGTGCGTACTGACCTACCTAGCCGCCTAGCCCTTGTGCGCGGCCAGCATATAGCCTTCTTGTGTCCCCTATGGCGGTCGCTGCCATCATGGTAGGCTTCAACTGCCGCCACATCCCCATCATCGCTGACACCGATGGGCCAAGCAGAGTACTCCTCAGTCCCTAAATATCTATCGTTTGCGCTTTCTAAAAAACAGCTTTAATTAAATATAGATTAAAATATATTAATATTTATAGTACATAATTAGTATCATTGGAAAGATCTTTGAATCTATTTTTTTAACAAATTTATTATGACATTCAAATATTGCACGTATTTTTTACAAATTGAGTCAAACTTGTGGTACGCACACCAACGACGACAAATAAAAAGGAACGGAAGGAGTAGACGGGGAGGGTTGAAGGACCGGGGATTGAGTGACGTGTGGCGGGACAGTGTGGCGGAGCAGGGCGCCGGGGTTTGCAGGCGCGGGCGTGACAACCAATAGAATGGGCTTCCTTCTGGGCAGAGAGAGAGAGAGGGGAGGGGCGGAGCGCTTGCACTAGGAGGCGGTCAGCCGGGCGAGGCGATGTCGCGGCTCGCGGGGTTTCTTTGTTGCTGGCCTGGGCGGTGAGCGTTTGGGAGGAAGGACCGAAGGAGGGATTTCTAGTTTTTTTTGCCACTGGTGGCTGACTCTCCGATTATTTTTAGAAAGATGGCAAAAGTTTTACCGGATTTTTATTAGACGATGAAAGAAAAAACTATACAAAGGCAAAGAAAAAAACATAGACAAAAACTGAGCTCACGCTCGAAAAAGCAAAACCACTTCCATCCTACTCTACTAAAAACATCAAAGGACTAGTTGAATCTCTCGGCTAACTTTTTCTGTTCAATATCTTCCTCGCATAACCAAGCAACCTGCCGCGGCTGTAGAGCTGAGTTTTGGAAAATTCTTCTGTTACGTTCCTTCAAAATATTCCACCAAAATTATACATCACGCCGTCGAAGTCTCCTTTCTTCTTTTTTTTCACTCGTCTTCAACTCTCCGATTATCACTCTTATCATAACAACTACGAGTTTACCACCCAAACATGACACCTCCTGCTCCCGCCGTCTGCCCATCCTAGACAGCGTCGTGCCACTGCCACGTCTTCTTCCTCGTAGTCATAGGGCGCGGCCCAGCACCAGCACGTCGCCGTGGCACCGGGCCTCCACCGCCACCAGCGCGGCATCCACCGGGTCCGTCACGTTGCAGAAGACGAAGCGAACATCCACGCGCGCGGAGGGCGCCGGCGCCGGCTGCAGCGCGTAGGCCATCCGCATGATGTCCCGCCGCTAGCTCCCACCGGCTCGGCATGGTCAGCACGCCCAGTAGCAGGCTGAGCTCCGGCTTCGGCGGCGGCGCCTGCGCCTTGGCGTTGGCGGCCTTCTTCTCCTCGTCGGCGCCCGCTGGCGCAGCGGCGGAGTAGTAGGCGCCGCCGTCGTCGGCGCCCGCGCCGAGGAAGAGCACGCCGAGGCCCTGGGATCTGGCATGGGAGAAGCCGAGGCTCGGGAGCGCGAGCAGCAGGGCGAGGAGGCCGAGCGGCACCAGGGCGTGCAGAGCGACGAGGTGTGGAGGTTCCGTCGCTGGACGACCACGGCGACGCTGAACAACCTCACCGGGATGCATGGACGAGAGTGCCCCGACGCGCATGGCCAAATAGAGCCGCCGCGGGCAAGCTTCGCCGCGCGCACGCCGGGCACAAAGCCTCTTCCTCGGCTCGAGCGAGCGGGGCCACAGCTGTGGTGATGGCTTGCTGCACGAGCTCCTCTGTGAGCTACGCGGCCACAGCTTCATCAGTCCACGCCCAACTCGGAGATGCCACGACCTTCGTCGCCGCTGCAATCTCATCCTCGAGTGCCTCGGCGTGCTGACATCGGTGACGCACCGTGGTGTGCCGGGTAGTCCCACCTCTTCGTATTTTTTTAGCTGTTGCTGTATTGTATATATCTATGTATATTATGTATAAGAGATAGAGATTATGATGTTACCACCCCTTACTAATGGCCACTCATTAATGATGGGTTGGGTCCTGACCCAAAGGCCACTTAAGTAGCGGGTTGTGGTAGGAATGTAGGATCCATCGCTATTTTGTCATCAGGTGAGTGTCATGCTATAACACATCAATTATATGGGTGTTACATGTGTGTTTTCAAGCAGTGAATATACACTTCAAGTATAATTGACAAATCTGACCCTAGCATGTATCTTTTATGCAGAATTTTGAAACGTATTATGAAGAAACCACATTATTTACCATGCACGATCTGGTGCATGACTTGGCAACTTTACTCCTTGGCAATGAAATTATGGATCAGGGCAAACAAGGCAATGCTATGGGAAGCAGCAGCTGCCAATATGCGCTGCTCACTGATTGCACCAAGCCACTGGAGGAGTTATGCTTGAGTTCTTGTGAAAGGTTAATAGCACTGCGTTTTCTCGACTGTGGCAGCACCGAACTAAGCGGTGCTGCATTTGCACCTGCTAGTTCCTTGCAAGTATTGGATTTAAGCGAATGCTCCATACAGTGGTTGCCAGATTCCATTGGTCAACTAAAGCAGTTGAGATATCTTAATGCTCCTGAGATCAAGGATCAAATGGTTCCAGAATGCATCACGAACCTCTCGAATCTAATGTATCTCAGTTTTCATGGATCTTCTACCATCTTGGCACTGCCAGAGTCCATTGGACAAATGGAAGGTCTGATCTATCTTGATTTATCAGGTTGCTCGGGGATTAAGAAGCTGCCAGAGTCATTTGGTAATCTTGAAAATTTGGAGCATGTGGATTTTACAAATTGCTGTAATGTTACAGGAGTATCACAATGCCTGGGAAGACTTACGAAACTGCAATATTTGAACTTATCATACTGTAAAAATATTGGAGACCTACCAATTGCATTGGGCAGCCTCACAGAGTTGCAATACTTGAACTTATCGAACAGCTCATACCTTCGCCAACTTGATGAGGCTGAGTTTTTGGGCTCCCTAACCAAACTCAAATATCTGAACTTATATCTAGCTTTACCAGATAGTCTGCACATCAGAAGGCTTCCTGAAGCTTTGGGTAGCCTCACTAAACTCAACTACTTAAACTTATCACGTTTTGGTTTGGTGAAAGAGTTACCAAGATCATTTAATAATCTCCGTAGTTTGGTGCATCTTGATTTGTCATTTTGTCATTGGCTAACCCTTCGGGTAGAAGCTTTTAGTGGCTGTACCAAGCTACAATATCTGAATCTGATGGATTGCGGCTTCTCTATGCGATGCAACAACAACAACGAGAACCTCAGGAAAGTATTGGACAATCTCACTGAAATCCGCCATTTAAATTTGCCTGGATTCCTGGAAAGGGTATCTGGCAACGAACAAGCATTGGAACTACTGGAGGGCATCTGTACGCTTACCAATCTGGAGTACCTGAATTTGTCGTGCAATTATTATCTTTACGGCATACCAGAAACTATTGCTAACCTTGGGAAGCTACATACACTAGAACTCCAAGGCTGCCCCAACCTACGGACGCTACCGGCATGTTTATCTCGAATGGACAATCTGAAGTTTGTAAATACATCGCGTTGCAAGCGTTTGTATAGGTCCACGCTACCTTCTGCATTGTTATTACATTTTAGGGTCCATGCTGATGATGGTGAATCTAGCAGCAATCTTTTCCTGCTGGAGGGTAAAAATCCGGATTTCTTGGAGATAACAGGGCTTGGAAATGTGAAATCTGCAGAAGAGGCACAGGGAATAAAATTAGTGGAGAAGAGAAGGATTGAAAGGTTAAAGTTTGTATGGACTAGAGATGATAATAGATTTATGGAGGACGATGAAGTTTTGAAAGAGCTATTGCCGCCAGACACTGTTAAACAGTTCGACCTACTTGGCTATAGAAGCATAAACTTTCCGTCATGGGTGATGGGCATTGCCACTTATTTACCTAATCTGACCCATATTACCTTGTGGGCTTTACCCAATTGCATCAGCCTACCACCACTTGGTCAGCTACCAGAGCTCAGGTTCCTGATAATTGGAAAAATGGACCGCATCAGGAAGATCGGCGACGAATTTTGCGGGGGCATAGGAGCATTTCCTCGACTTCAGCGGTTATATCTAAAGGTTATGGAGTGCCTGGAAGATTGGAACATGCTATACTTCAGGAGCGAGGGTAGGTTGAATAAGCACATGCTCCCCCGCTTCCAATGTTTACGTATAAAACAATGTCCCAGGTTGAGGTTGAAACCGTGGTTGGCTGGAGCTATGTGCAAGGATTCCAGCCTGCAGATAAGCAGTAGTGATGAAGCAGTACTATCATCATGGGAGGGCGCTTCCTCTGCTAAATGCACCACGTTTGCAGTGGATTGCTGTGCGGCTCCTCTGTATCAGTGGAGGAGTTTGCTTTGCCACCTCCCTTGCCTCCGACGTTTACTTATTAAGCGCTGCAAGGATCTCACATGCAGCTCGGCAGATATCCTTGGGGGTCTCCCCTCCCTCTTTGAATTAACGGTGTCCTGTTGTGAAGACCTTCCATCACTGCCGGACTGTTTGGGAGACCTTACGTCCCTCGAGTACATTATCATAGAAAACTGCAGAAGCATCAAGGCTCTGCCAGATAGCATACGGCAACTTACCAATCTGCGATATCTATGTATTTCACGCTGCCCCGACCTGAAGCTGTGGTGTCAATCAGAGGAGAACAAGATGAAGCTTGCTCACATAAAAACACTAGTATGTGCCCTTGCCAATCCATCCGTTATAATATTTCTTTATTTGCACTGACTACGCTTTTTTGACATCTTATAACTTATAACGTGGCATATCTTAGACGATTTCTCTTGCAATGAATGTGCTTTACTTTAAAAACTCGAGTGTGTTTTGTTCCTTTTTTCTTCAAAAAAAAAAAAGGTTTCCCAGGGTTATTTGCATCATGGGGTAGGAAATAAAATCTAAAATTGATTACATTTACAACATAGTAGGTAGGGTAGGTTGATTTTGTATACAAAGGAAAAAAATATATATATACTTTGAGGCTGCTGTGTTCCTTTCCTAGTTTAGGGAAGTTCATTCATCGGTCAATTTTCGATACATTAGTAATAAAAGATAGATGTCTAACAATCATACGCCTGTGCAACCTTCAACCATTTCACATCAAAATTGTGAAAGAAAACACCTGAGACAACAATTTTGTACAAGTTCTACGGTAGAACCCTAAAAAGGCACAGTTGCATATATGCTTATTTCATTTCAATTATTGGGTTTTTCAGGTACTGAGGAGTGGAGAAAGTGATACTGAAAGTGATACTTATCAGGATTCAGAGAGTGAGCTAGAGTCCTGGGAAGTGCCGGGTGATGATAAAGAGCTAGATAGTGACAGTGATCCCGAGTCAGAGAATGAGGATTTCTTGCAGATAAGGCCCAGAAATGTGAAATCTGCAGAAGAAGCACAGGGAATAAAATTAGTGGAGAAGAGAAGGATTGAAAGGTTAGACTTGTTATGGGCTAGAGATGAAAAGAGATTTATGGAGGACGATGAGGTTTTGAAAGAACTACTGCCACCAGACACTGTTAAAGAGCTGAAGCTACGTGGTTATAGAAGCATAAACTTTCCATCATGGGTGATGGGCATTGCCAATTATTTACCTAATCTGACAACTATTACCTTGTGTGACTTGCCCAATTGCATCAGCCTACCACCACTTGGTCAGCTACCAGAGCTCCAGACCCTTAGAATTAGAAAAATGGACAGTATCAGGAAGATAGGCGGGGACTTATACGGGGGCATAAGAGCATTTCCTCAACTTCACTCTTTAGTTCTAGAGGGTATGGAATGCCTGGAAGATTGGAACATGCTATACTCCAGTAGCGAGGATAGCTTGAATGACCACATGCTCCCCTGCCTTGAAGTTTTATCTATACGTCAGTGTCCCAGGTTGAGGTTGAAACCGTGGTTGGCTGGAGCTGGAGGAAATGACTACTTGTCCTTTTACATAAGCCGTAGTGATGAAGTAATACGATCGTCATGGGAGGGCAGAGGTCACGTCAGTGCTTTCTCTGCCAAATGCACCGAGCTTGACGTGGAATGCTGTGTGGCTCCTCTGTATCAGTGGAGCTTCCTTTGCTATCTCCCTTGCCTCACACGTTTACGGATTACGTGCTGCCAAAATCTCACATGCAGCTCGTCAGATATCTTTAGAGGTCTTCCCTCCCTTCGGGTATTAATCGTGGCCCATTGTGGAAGGATTACTTCACTGCCGGACTGTTTGGGCGACCTTACCTCCCTCGAGGAACTTCGCATACACAAGTGCAGAAGCATCAAGGCTCTGCCAAGTAGCATACAGCAACTCACTAATCTGCAGTCTTTAGTAATTTCACGCTGCCCCGACCTGGAAATGTGGTGTCAATCAGAGAACAAGATGAAGCTCGCTCACATAAAAAAACTAGTAGGTGCCCTTGCGAATCCATCCGTTATAATATTCCTTTATTTGCACCGACTACACTTCTACTCATTTATAATCCCTGTTTAAAATAGCGGGCTTACCGCTATTTACCGCTATAGCGCCGCTATTTACCGCTATTTCATATTTCATTTGCTACTAATTTGACATTTTGGACAATTAAATTTTTATGAACCGTGTTATAATGTCATATTGGTATTTGGTAATGTTATCTGAACTTGTAGAACCTTAGAAACGTATTTGTGTTTATCCAATATCATATTTGCCTTGTTTTAGCATCAATTATTGGTCTTTTTTCATGATTTTCTTATAAATCACTATCTGGCATAGCTTCGCTATAGTTTTATAGCTTCTAGAAAAAAGATGTCGCTATTTGCCATAGCCCATTATTTAAAACTATGTTTATAATGTTCCATTCTCAGAGGATTTCTCTTGCAATGAATGTCTTTTTTTTACTTTAAAAACTCTAGTATGTTTTGTCCTGTTTTTTATTTTTAAAAATGGTTTCCCAGGTTATTTGCATCATCATTAAGTAAGAAAATCTAAAATTGATTACTTTTACAACGTAGCAGGTAGGTTGATTTATACAATGGAAAAAAGTACATGACTACATGAAGCTGATGTTTTCCGTTTTAGTATATGGAAGTCCATTTATCAGTCAAGTTTTGTCTCATTAATAAAAAAATAAGATGGATGTCTTACAATCATACGTGTGCACAACCTTGAACCATCACATCAAAATTCTGAAAGAAAACTCCTGAGACTACAACTTTGTACAAGTTCTTCAGTAGAACCCATAAAAAGGCATACCGTAAAAAGGCATAGTTACTTATATGCTTATTTCATTCCAACTATTGGGTTTTCAGGAACTGATGGGTGATGAAGGGCTAGTATATGACCGTGATCAAGATTCGGAGAGTGAGCTAGAGTCTGGTCAGGACTCCCTGAGTGATCACGACTCAGAGAATGATCAAGATTCAAAGACAGACCAAGAGGATGAAAATCCGGATTTCTTGCAGATAAGGCCCGGAAATGTGAAATCTGCAAAAGAAGCACAGGAAATAAAATTAGTGGACAAGAGAAGGATTGAAAGGTTACACTTGGCATGGACTAGAGATGATAAGAGATTTATGGAGGACGATGAAGTTTTGAAAGAACTATTGCCACCAGACACAGTTAAAGAGTTCAAGCTACGTGGTTATAGAAGCATAAACTTTCCGTCCTGGGTGATGGGCATTGCCAATTATTTACCTAATCTGACCACTATTACCTTGTGGGACTTGCCCAATTGCATCAGCCTACCACCACTTGGTCAGCTACCAGAGCTCCAGACCCTTAGAATTGGAAAAATGGGCAGTATCAGGAGGATCGGTGGGGACTTATATGGGGGCATAAGAGCATTTCCTCGACTTGGCTCTTTGGTTCTAGAGGGTATGAAATGCCTGGAAGATTGGAACATGCTATCCTCCAGTAGCGAGGATAGCTTGAATAAGCACATGCTCCCCTGCCTTGCAGTTTTATCTATACGTCAGTGTCCCAGGTTTAGGTTGAAACCATGGTTGGCTGGAGCTGGAGGTAATGACAACTTGTCCTTGCACATAAGCAGTAGTGATGAAGTAATACGGTCGTCATGGGAAGGCAGAGGTCACGTCAGTGCTTTCTCTGCCAAATGCACCAAGCTTGAGGTGAAATGGTGTGCGGCTCCTCTGTATCAGTGGAGCTTGCTTTGCTACCTCCCTTGCCTCACACGTTTACGGATTACGTGCTGCCAGAATCTCAATCTCACACGCCGCTCGCCAGATATCTTTAGAGGTCTCCCCTTCCTTCGGGTATTAATCGTGGCTCATTGTGGAAGGATTACTTCACTGCCGGACTGTTTGGGAGACCTTACCTCCCTCGAGGAACTTCGCATACACAAGTGCAGAAGCATCAAGGCTCTGCCAGGTAGCATACAACAACTCACTAATCTGCAGTCTTTAGTAATTTCACGCTGCCCCGACCTGGAGCTGTGGTGTCAATCAGAGGAGAACAAGTTGAAGCTTGCTCACATCAAAGAACTAGTATGTGCCCTTGCCAATGTATCCATTATAATATTTCTTTATTTGTATCGATTATACTTTTTGACATCTTATAATGTTTCATATCTTAGAGGATTTCTCTTGCAATGAATGTGTTTTACTTTAAAAACTCGAGTATGTTTTGTTCCTTTTTTCTTAAAAATATGATTTCCCAGGGTTATTTGCGTCATGGGGTAGGAAATAAAATCTAAAATTGATTAAATTTACAACATAGTTGGTAGGGTAGGTTGAATTATACAAAGGGAAAAAAAGTATATTTGAGGTGTTGTGTTCCTTTCCTAGTTTATGGAAGTTCATTTATCAGTCAATTTTAGATCCATTAGTAATAAAAGATAGATGTCTAACAATCATACGCATGTGCAACCTTCAACCATTTCACATCAAAATTGTGAAAGAAAACACCTGAGACAACAATTTTGTACAGTTCTACAGTGGAACCCGTAAAAAGGCACAGTTGCTTATATGCTTATGCTTATTTCATTCCAACTATTGGGTTTTTCAGGAACTGATGGGTGATGAAGAGCTAGAAGTTGACCGTGGACAAGTTTCAGAGAGTGAGCAAGAGTCTGATCAGGAATCCCTGAGTGATCACGAGTCAGAATGATCAGGATTCAGAGACGGGTCACTGTATTCGTCTTATTATTGGTCACTCTTAAGGGTGAGAGCAAACTATAGTTGGGTCTGGTGCTGTGCAGCACTGCGGCGGAGGTTCGTGTACCATACATAGCACATAGCAGTCTTTTCGGTGTAATACGATATGATTTTTCTCGGTTTTCGATGGCAAAGAGCTATTACTGGAGTTTTTGAAACCCACACATGCACGTCCTTGAGGTTAACATCGACTTGTTGTCGTAGCGATGGTGTCGCGTCGGCGGCCAGCTTTAGTTATTGGCAGCCGTGTGTCGCATGTTGATGTTTGTCTTGGCCATTGGCCACAGCCCACAGCCCACAACTCCTTGCCGGAGCCGGCGAAGGCGAAGGCAAACGGCGGCGCCTCGGTTCCGGCTGCAGCCTCTGCAACGGTTAGTCTGGTCTCCGCACCTCCCCCCACCCCGGTACTGGCAGACCCTTAAACCAGCACCCATGTGGTGTTCGTGGCTTCGTATACGAGTTTGTTCGCCCATTCTGCGGTGTCTCTTCCATTTTACAGTCGCGGATTGGTTCCCGTGCATCAGTGACTTCCCCAAATAACAATGCTGAAGATGAGCGTGAATGATAATTAACATATTCACACACACACACACACACACACACACACACACACAAAAAAGAGGAGGCTATTTGCAGAAGTGGCCATCCTTTTAGATCTCCTGACCGGCGGGCGGCCGCATTATGGTCCTGCCATCGGCGACCAGCGACCGGCGACGACCCCATCCCCACACGTCG
This sequence comes from Eremochloa ophiuroides, assembly GCA_038502445.1. Taxonomy (NCBI): domain Eukaryota; kingdom Viridiplantae; phylum Streptophyta; class Magnoliopsida; order Poales; family Poaceae; genus Eremochloa; species Eremochloa ophiuroides. Next base: position 8,069,931 of record JAHLJS010000005.1, read on the forward strand.
CTCAGCTGCCTTCTACCAAACGTGCTCAGGCGCGGCGCCGGCACCGTCGGAACCATGCCCCCATGCTTGATAGTTTGATACTTCGATTATCGGGAGGCTGGTGGGCGGCAAACATTACCGTTGCCTAGATGCATGGTTCATGGTTAGTGACTTAGTACTGAACTTTGGATTGCCTAGATGCATGGCCAGACTCATTTAGTGAGAGTGCGTGCACTGTGGCACATTCTGGTCATGTTGCGCAGCTCTATTCTGGTCTAGTCTCAAAACTAATCATCACACTGCACGGTCATTCCATTTCATACTTGAACCAAGAATTGCTGGCATAGTGGCATTACTCATGCCACATCCTATATTAAGCACCAGTAGTTCTGAATTCTGTGGATCAGAGCCAAAGAACTGACGAGAGCACCCAAATGCAACAACATCAGTATTTGAGCTGATAAGGTGCTCAATGAAGATGACGCTTTTTTTTATTTGTTTATACTTTGTATCAGTACTTGATCTAATATAAGGAAATCAAAAATGGGGGTGGGGACTGGATCCTTAGTTTAAGATGTACTTCAAACCATGCAACAAATTGTACGTTTGCATTATAACACAACTACAACTTAAAAGTTAATATAGTACCTCTACTGAAAAATGCATCTACTCCATACACTGAAATACAGTATTATCATTTGTAACTCTAGCTTCATTCAGTCTCAACCAACTTTTGTGTCTGCAGGCCAGCATCAATGCCTTCCAGATATGATACTACTTCCATTATAGGCGGCCTCATAAAGGGGTCCTGGTTCACATACTTACAGGCAACTTCAAGCATCTTCAACATTTGCTCTTCATGTCCTGTGCCGTGGAGTGTTGCATCCAAGACCTCAATCTGCTTTCCCTGAGACCTCATCTCCATCACCCATGAGATAAGTTGTTTTGACGTGGACAGTACCTGAACAGGCCGCATTCCTGTGAGCAGCTCAAGCAGGACAACTCCAAAACTGTATATATCACCTCTCAGAGTAGCCACCCACCCATGAGCATACTCAGGGGGAATGTAACCAAGAGTGCCAACCAAATCGGTTGTGACATGAGTTTTGTGTGGAAGGATCAGTCTTGACAGCCCAAAATCTGCAACGTAAGCTTTGAATTCTTTGTCAAGTAGGATGTTGCTGGATTTTATGTCACGATGGACAATGTGTGGCTTGCATACATGATGGATGTAGGAAAGGCCACGGCTTGCTCCTTGGGCAATCTTCAGCCTTGTCGGCCAGTCAAGAAATGTGCTAGCATCATCGTCCCTGTTGTGAAGCCAATCATCCAGACTGCCGTTCTCCATGAAAGAATATACGAGGAGCCTGGAGTTTCCATAGATGCAATAACCCCACAGTGTTACAAGATTTTCATGTTGGGCCATGGAGAGTGCTTCAACCTCAGCAGTGAACTCCCTTTCCGTAAGGCACATCTCATCATTGAGCTTCTTAATTGCAAGCTTGGATCCATCAGGTAGCTCGGCCTTGAACACTAGTCCATTGCCTCCACACCCAATGATGTTCTCCTTTCCAAAGTTATTTGTTGCCTTCACAATGTCAGTGAATATGAGCTTGTTTTTGTTGGAATTAATTTATTTTCTTGAGATGAAAAAAAAAATCAAAGTTGATTAATGGATTCTTGAAGTTGATTCTTGAAGCTTCAAGTATCAGTTGGAGAGTTGCAAGTCAAAAGCAAATTGAGTTAAGCAAAAAGGAACAAGTAGTAAAATTGAAATTGACTATTAGCTAGAGCATAGTTGTTGTTAGCTGTGTTTGAGCTGTACTGTTACTGTAGCAGGTCGGTTACTGTAGCAAACCGACCTAAATGCCCTATATAAGGACATGTAGAGCTCCATTGTAACCCAAGCTAGAATATTAGTACATTTGAGAGTTGCTAGCTTCAGATAGCCCTGAGCTGTATGTATATTGAAGCTAGAAAGGTAGAGAGAGTGTTGTGCTAGCTTCAGATAGCCTTGAGCTGTATTTGTGTGTGTGAGAGATAATAAAGATATTGTTTCATCACAAATTTAGAGTTCCAGAGTTAGTGATTGTGGTGTGTATACTGTCCTTAGAGTTGTTCTACCTCTAGCCGTGAGTTGGTGTGTGAGGTTGTTGGTGAGCTAATCACTCACCCGTGGTGAAGATCTTGGGCCAACAGTTTTCATCCCTCCTTCCTGGCATCATCACCAATGAATGATCTGAATTGGAGTTGAATGATAATGTTTCTATATTGCTATGATTGGTGCTGAAAGTTTTTCCCCAAAACAATATTAGGACACGAGCTAGCACTAACAGGATGGTGAGGCCTCCAAAAAACACACCAAATGCAATTGCAAATATAGCTTTTTTGTTATGTTGTTTCTTGGAGGCCAAAGGTGCTCGAGGTGAACTGCACTGGTGAATGAGCATAGGACCACAGAGCTTTGGGTTGCCACCAAAGCTAGAATTTGTAAATGTACTAAGCTGGCCTGTAGTTGGCACATGCCCTTCTAGATCATTGAAAGAAACGTTGAATTTAGAAAGGAAGTGTAGATTGTTCAGTGCGGCTGGGATTCTTCCAGTTAGATCATTGCTTGATAAATCAAGCACCATCAAGTTTGTGAGTTTGCAGATCGATTCGGGGATATCTCCATATAATTTGTTGAAGCTCAAATTAAGTGAAAGGAGCTCTTTTAAGAGACTGATCTCTGGAGGGATCACACCAATGAAGCTATTGTTAGCTAGATTAAGCACCTTTTGGAAAGCATTGGCCTTGCGGTATTCAAATGATGTATCTACATAAATTGGTAAATCAAAGACTCTCGGATCCAAACGTGCAGCAGTCTTCTCTGATTTCAACATTGGCATATCTGTTAACTCTGTAGGAATTTCCCCACTCAGATTGTTATTTGATATGTCAACATAAAATAGGAAGTTTAAGCTGCTGATCCAGTCTGGTATTGTTCCAGTTAGTTGATTGCTATGTAAAAATAACATCTCCAGATTTCCAAGCTTTGATAACCAATGAGGTATTTTCCCCAACAATGAGCATTCACTTAAGGAAAGAACCTGAAGCTTCTCAAAACCATCAATCCCGTCATCATCAGTTATGGTCTCTTGCATGAAATTATTTCCAATAAGAAGGGTTGTGAGGTTCTTGGAACTCTTTAGTATGTGAAGTGCATTTGTTAAATTTGTAAAATTGTTTCCAGTAAGAGAAAGGAACGACAATGACTTCAGATTGCGTAGTCCCTTTGATAACTGGCCATGGAAATTGTTTGAAGATAGATGCAGTGCAGTTAGTTTGTGGCATGAGTATATGCTTTCTGGAATTTTGCCAGTGAAGTTGTTCCGCATAAGATCTAAGATTTTTAGATTGGGTAAGTTGGAGAAATTGACCTTTGTGAGTTCTCCACTGAAATTGTTGCTCTTGAGGTCGATGGTTGTGAGGTTTGTGCAGCTGCCCAGTGATGATGGCAGTTGTCCTGACATGTTGTTGTTGCCCAAATGGAGCTCCGTCAATCCCTTGAGCTGACCTATATAATCCGGGACGTGACCAATGAAGTTGTTGCCTCCAAGATCAAGTATAGCCAAATTCCTGACATTGACAATGTTTGCACCATCAAGTACACCATGTAAATTATTGTTAGGAAGAGACAGGTACTCTAGTAAGGTAGCATTAAAGAGTTCACTAGGGAGTATCCCGTTGAGGTTGTTGTGGCCAGCCTTGAGCACTTTCAGCACGGAGCAGTTACCAAGCTCTAGGGGGACTGTGCCACTGAATTGGTTGTAACTGTAATCGAGCACAGCCAAAGATCGAGATATATTGCAAAAAAAATGTTGGTATCTGCCCAGCAAAGCTGTTGTTGCTGGCATTGAGTACAACCAGATTCTCCATCGCCTTCCATGCTGTGGATGTAAACTGCCCTGTAAACATGTTGCTTGAGATGTTAAGTACCTGTAGAGGTTGGCAAGGGGTTGAAGATGGCAACTCTTGCAGCTCTCCACTGAGTTGGTTAAAGCTAACATCAAGGACAATGATGCTGCTGGATGATAACAACTCGAGTGGCAGATCATTGGAGAGCAAGTCGTAGGACAAGTTAAGATGCTGCAAGCCTGTGAGGTTGCTAAGAGATGATGTGATGCGCCCTTCAAGGCCTCTAGATGCCAGAGAGACTTCAATAATTGTCCTGTTTTCATTGCAGGTGATGCCTTCCCATTTGCAGCAATCTGTGCCTCCCTGCCATGACTTGGCTAGGCCGGCATCATTGGAGAGCCCAGCAAGTAATTGGATGAGAGAGGCCTCCTCCCGCTCCGTGCAGGAATTGGTGGGGGTGGCCAAGGAGATCAGTAGCACGAGAACAAGGCCAAGACAAGGTATGGGTAATCTGCTGCTGTATTTCTTGAATGGAAAATGGAGTGCCTCCATAGCTTCCTATTGAAAACTAGATGCTTAACTCGCGTCCTGTCTATGTCTAGTCAAGGGAGAATATGAGCTAGGAGGAGGAGCCTCATGGTTCCCTCTTGATCCCTTCTAGTCTTGGCCACCACAAAGAAAAATGGAGTCAAACATAAGATGCTATAACAAAATCCTCACAGTGGTTGTATTTAATGAAGTTGATATACAAGCTCATTTATTCATACTTTGACATTTCATTGGTATCTGATGCAATGATCCATCAAGAAGCCCAACTGTCCAAGCTTCCTGAACATGCACATTTTTTTAATTTTTTTTTACCTAGTCAGCCTGGAATGCTTGTTGAATTTCTTACAACCTGCCTTGATCTACCTGATCTGACATCACTTTGTTTACCAGCTTCAGACTTTCACTTAATGGAGCTGCATGCAGTCTTACCATTAGTGTAGTTTTTACTGACAAAATCTGAATTCACTGCTTGATTCATTTTTCATTTTTGTAGGATAGTGATGCACCCTTTCTGTGAGCAGATTTATGGCTGGCAATTTGCTTATTATGTATAACATTAGTCAAACTCCAAACTACTCTATGCATGTGTTGACAACCAAAATATATCCATTTTATGAAATTGTCAAAATGTGAAATGGATATCACCATTGCGTCCGTCTCGTCAAGCTGATTGAAAAACATATATGGTTTGCATCGTTCGATGTCCGGACGAAGGAGTTACGCCCTCACGAATATGCCGTCACGTCGGAAGTTCCGACCAAACTTCCGACACAACTTCCGACGTGTCGAGAGTTCCGACCTAAGTCGGAAGTTCCGATCCTCCGGAAGTTCCAACAGGCGCCAGAACTTCCGACAGAATAGGCTAGGCCGGGTTTGGGACCCGGCTAGGCCGGGTTTGGCCCCTGTGCCGGGCCCCGGTGGCATGCCACGTGTCATTACAAGAGGCCCTGTGAAACCCGGCTTGGCCGGGTTTGAACCCGGCTTGGCTGGATTTGGTCGAGTCCGATCCGATTAATAGATCTAATCGGTTTTTGGCAATATTTTAACGTAGGAAACTTGGAGAGTAAGTCTTGTAGCGGTTTCCTACTGGGATAAGACCACCCCCCTCTATATATATGGAGGATCATGGCCGATTGAGATCTTAACCATCCAATCGTCAAAACGCATCTACCAAGTAGATTCTCGCGGTGGTTTATCTCTATCCTGCTGTTCGGCTCAACTCTCCGCGAGTTTAGTCGGCGTTCTAGGTGATCTCCGTGATCCCTAGGGCAACCTCTACGCGCATCTCTCCGACGGATCTTTCCGAAGCTGTTCGGGAGTCTCCGGCGAAGGACGGGCGCTATATCGACCACCAAACGTCCTCTACTGCTGAAGACGGTCGTCCCGACGACCAGAAGACCGGAACCCTAGCTTCCTCGATGAACCCGAGGAAACCGGCTCAGCCGACTATCAAAGTCAGCCAGGCCGGGTAGGCGGCTCGGCCGGGTTCTGAAACCGGCCAGGCCGGGTTTCACGGACGTGCTGCTCCGTGCTGTTTCATTTCGTGCGCGACCGTGCGATCTAGCACCTTGCTGTGTGTTGTCCTGTTTCGGCGTCAACAGCATGTAAACTGTAACGTGACATTGTTATAGTAAAATATTAATCAGATCTTGGGAGTAGTTCGTCTAGGGAAAAGCACATTTACTCTACGCACGTAAACTACAATACTACCATGTTCTGCTGGCTAACCACATTGTTTCTTATTGAATTTTCCTTCTGCAGGACTGTATCAATGCTTAGAGGCATGAGACTTCTTTCATAGTAGCCGGCACCAACGTTCATGTTCCATACAACTTCAAGCAACTTTCAATACTCAGCGTTTGCTCTTCCTGTAGAGTGTGCTGAATCCAGGGCCTCAATCGGCTTCCCTTGGTCGGGCCGTTTTGATGTTGACGTGACCGGAACAGGTTGCCGCCTTCCTGTGAAGCCAGGACGATGGCCCATGGCTGAATGGCCTGACGAGGAAAGAATGCCAGGATGAAGAAGAGGCGGTAGCCAGCAAGGAGCCCCTGTTTTATTCCCCGCCTGTTTATCTATATTATGTATTACAGAGGGAAAGAAAAATGGGGTCAACAACTGTATAGTCGTTGTGGGCACGCATCCACACTGGTGTTCTGCAGTTAGCAGCTTCCAGCTATTTCATTCGGTTGAGGCAGACTGGTGTATCATGTTGGATATAGTCCAAGGTCCAACCCTCGTGCCAAGGAAACGGCTGCTTTCATGTTGGCTGCTTTGGTAACAACAGTTCGTTATATTATATTGTTGAGATACGTTTGTTTTTAAAATTTTGCACTGCATAGACTTTGACTTGTATAACAGAAACGATGTACTCCCAAAAATATATAAATCTTGTTTTTTGAGAAATTGATTAATTCAAAATTTGAATAAATTTATAAAAAGGATACTAATTTTATGATGTGTGATAACTGATAAGTATAATTTAATTTATAACACTTTTTTCGCAACAAACTTATTTGAATCCATAAGTGTTGATAGTACATCTTTTAAATGTACAGTAAAATTCGAGTGTGATAGTCCTCAAAAATGAAGTGAGATCTTCCTTTTTTTTATTTGGGGATGGGGGCGGTGTAAAGGAGGCATCTCCTTTCATGGTACGGGCACGTTGACTTTGGCACCAAAGTAGTGAAGCCATACCAAATAAGATCGTGTGGAGGAGCATTTCTGCCCTCGTGTGCACGGAGCTGAAACTGGGTTAAGGGCTTTGGCCACGAAGCCACACCATAAGGGCTTTAGCCACGAAGCCATACCAAAAACAATTAAGGGTCTGTTCGGTCAATCTAGAAAGCAAACAGAAATTATTCCAGCTATTAAAGGTTATACAAATTAGTGAAGCAATCCAGGTACGAATTGTTCCTCCCCATCAAACCCCACTACCTAGCAACCAAATTGAGCCCTGAAATAGCTACAATTCAGGACTTATTTGGATACACACGTATTTACTTAAACACATATACTATGTATTAGAGTGAGAATTAATTGTAATAGAAATTATTTAGGTGTCCATCCTGATCCATATGAGTGCAGCCAAACGATATTTCAGCTAGAATTGGAGTAACCATGTTAACACTTGGTGAATACAGGGTAATGCTCCCTTCGTATTGGTAAAAGATGACGTTTAAGATAACGACACGGTCTTTAATACATGACATTGACTTTATATTTCTATAAAAAATATTTATTGAAAAGTGATATATGTATACTTTTATGAAAGTATATTTAAAGACAAATCTATTTATATATTTTTAATATTTTTAAACTCAACAATTTAAAAATTATTCATAATTTATATTTCCAATGTTTGACCAAGACCTTTTCTAAAACGTCATATTTTTCCAATGTGGAGGGAGTATGTAAAATGTAGTGCCGCGGTTCCTAAAAGGAGAATTATAAAAAATGGTGATTAAATGCAAAAAAAAATGGGATCGTGGTTTGGTAAAAAAAAAAAAATTGTTACTCGTAAATCTGTTGTCCAGCGGCATGGCGGCCGATGAGGTCATGCCGCCATCGGCCACCGCCGGCAATCCCACGGCCACACGCCTAGTGCAACCTTGAATAGATGAAACGCTGCCAGCCATTGTGCCGTCGCCCCTCGCCCGTCACATGGGTTGTTGGGTAACCACAACTGATCGCTGGGCGGGCGGCAAGCACAAGCACCACAGTCCACAAGTGAATTCTGCAGTAGCTCCTTCTCCAACTACCACCACCATCCGCGCGCCGTGACCTGGGATCCCGAGTTCATTTCCCTCGCGCCTTCGGGCTGCTCAACGCAATGCCGGCCCTGAGCATCGGGCCATCGATCCTTTGGGAGCGGAACAAGGAGCCTGCCGTCCCGGAAGCAGCGCACTCAGGCTGTTCGATGAAATGACACGGTTGAATTGGATTGGATCCCGTCACCCAAGTCTTCCTTGGACGACAAGGGAGATTCGTACGGGGCGGGAGTGTTGAAATCGAACGGACCCAAGATTTCAGTAACAGCACTAAGAGGATTACTGTCAGTATACTTGGGTTAGTAAGGTACTCAATGAACTTGACCATTTTTTTTCATTTACTTCATTCTTCGCAAACAACAATGCTTCTAAACAGCATACATGTTACATATCACCAAGGGGATGGGGTATGGTCCACATGGATACTTTACTCAAAGAAGTGCAAAGAACTGTACAAGACAGTAAGACACTATAACACTAGTCGAACTCATAACTAATCAAAACTAGAACCTCTTGTTAAAGATATGCATTTAATTACAATATGCTCATGTATAACTGGCTAACTCTATTGTCTTGACTGACTTTGTGTCTGCAGGCCAGCATTGATGCTTTCCAGGCATGTGACTACTTCCATGATATGTGGCCTCATGCTAGGGTTGTAGTTCACACATTTGCAAGCAACCTCAAGTACCTTAAGCATTTGTTCTTCATGCCCTGTGCCACAGAGTGTTGGATCCAGGACATCAACTTCCTTTCCCTGAGAGCTCATCTCCAGCATCCATGGGACAAGTTCTTTTGATGGTGTCAGGACTGGAACAGGTCGCAACCCTGTGAGCAGCTCAAGAAGGACAACTCCGAAGCTGTATATATCACCTCTCAGAGTAGCCCCCCATCCATGCGCATACTCAGGGGGGATGTAACCTAGAGTGCCAACCAACTCTGTCGTGACATGGGTTTTGTTGGGAAGGATCAACCTTGACAGTCCAAAATCTGCAACATAAGCTTTTAATTCTTTGTCGAGTAGGATGTTGCTGCATTTGATGTCACGATGCACAATTTGAGGTTTGCAGTCATTATGGATATAAGAAAGGCCACGGCTTGCTCCTTGCGCAATCCTGAGCCTCGTCGGCCAGTCAAGAAATGTGCTGGCATCATCATCCCTGTTGTGAAGCCAATCGTCCAGGCTGCCATTCTCCATATAGGAGTATATGAGGAACCTCTAGTTTCCCTGGATGCAGTAACCCCACAGTGGCGCAAGATGGTCATGTTGTGCCATGGACAGTGCTTCAACCTCTGCAGTGAACTCCCTTTCTATCAAGCACATTTCACCATTGAGCTTCTTGATGGCGAGCTTGCAGCCATCAGGTAGCTCAGCCTTGTAGACTAGACCATAGCCACCACTGCCAATGATGTTATCCTTGTTGAAATTATTTGTAGCATTTACAATGTCAGAGAATGTGAGCTTGTTTTCATTTCCCTTTCCTTGTAGCATCATGATCAGTTCGTGCTCTGAGCTGGAATTGAATGACAATGTTTCAAAATCTCCATTGGCCTCCCTTCTACTTTGGGCTGTTAAACGGTTTATCCTGATGGAGACAAGGAGACGCCCCAGCAACAAAAGAATGGCAATCGCTGCAAAGAACACACCAATTGCAATTGTGAAAATGGCCTTCTTATTTCTTCCTTTTGTGGATACCAGAGGCACGTCAGCTAAATCACATCGATGATCAAGCATAGAGCCACACAACTTCGGATTCCCCAAAAAGCTGGAATTCTGAAATGTACTAAATTGGCCACCAGTTGGAATCGGTCCTTCTAGGTCATTGTTAGAAATGTTGAATGTGGAAAGGAAGTGCAGATTCTCCAATCCAACTGGAATTTGACCTGTGAGATTATTGTTGGATAAATCTAGCACCAGCAGGTTTGTGAGATTGCTGATGGATTGAGGGATCGGTCCAGTTAAGTTGTTGGAGCTGATATCAAGTGAAAGGAGGGCTTTCAACTGACCAATCTCTGGGGGAATCAGACCTGTGAATTTGTTTCTGCTTAGATTTAGAACTTTAGGAAAAGCAATCGGTATGCGGTATTGACATGATGGACCTTCATAAACTGGTAGATCAAAAACGCTTGCGTCCAACTGAGCTGCAGTCTTCTCTGAAGTTAGCATTGCATATTCATTAATTCTATCGGATTTTCCCCTGTAAGGCTGTTGTTTGATATGTCGAAATAGAAAAGGTAGTCCAGTGTGTTGATCCAGGTTGGTATAGGTCCACTGAGGTGATTGCCAGTTAAAAACAACATTTCCAAATTTATTAACTTTGATATCCAAAGAGGTATTTCCCCCAACAGTAGACAATCTTCGATGGCCAAAACTTGAAGATTCTCAAAACCATCAATGTTTGCCTCATCTGGCATGGTCTCGTTAATGAAATTCATACCAAGAAGAAGGGTGGTGAGGTTCTTGGGGGTCCTTAATATCTGAAGCGCATTTGTGATATTTGAAAAGCTGTTGTTTGTAAGCGACAGGAAGGAGAGGAATTTCAAACTGCCTAGTCCTTCTGATAATTCTCCGTGGAATTTATTTGAAGATAGCCGTAACGCAGTCAGGTTTCTGCATGAATATGTACTTTCTGGAATTGTGCCACTGAAGTTGTTCAACATAAGATCTATGGTTCTTAGATTGGGCATATTGTTGAAATTAACCTTGGAGAGTTCACCACTGAAAGTATTACTCTTAAGGTCTATAGTTATGAGATTTGTGCAGTTGCTCAGGGCTGATGGCAGCTCCCCATACATGCTATTATAGTCCAAATGAAGTTCTTGCAATCTCTTCAATTGACCTATGGAATCAGGTATCTTGCCGCTGAAATTGTTTTCTCCAAGATCAAGGATGACCAGATTGGAGAGTTTGGCTATATGTGTACTATCAAGTATTCCATGTAAACTGTTGCTGGAAAAAGAGAGATATTCCAACGAGGTAGCATTGAAAAGTTCATGGAGGAGAGTCCCAGTGAGGTTGTTATGGCCAGCCTTGAGTACTCTGAGCATGGAGCAATTACCAAGCCCTGGGGGAATACTGCCACTGAATTTGTTGTAACTGAGTTCAAGCACAGCAAAGGATGGTGCTATGTTACAGAAATGGCCTGGAATCTGCCCAGTAAAGCTGTTGTTGCTGGCATTCAGTGCAATCAGATTCTGCATCCACTTCCATGTTGTGGATGTAAACTGCCCTGTAAACAAGTTGCTCGAGATGTTAAGTACCTGTAGAGGCTGGCCCGGGGTTGAAGCTGGCAGCTCATTCAGGCCTCCACTGAGCTGGTTGAAGCTGACGTCGAGGACGATGATGCTGCTGGATGACACCAATCCGAGCGGAAGGCCACCGGACAGTGAGTTGTAGGACAAGTTTAGGTACTGCAGGTTGGTGAGGCTGCCAAGGGACTGCGAGATATGCCCCTGAAGGCCCCTGTAAGGCAGCGAGACAGAACTGACTGCCCCATTTTGGTTGCAGGTGATTCCTTCCCGTTTGCAGCACTCAGTACCTTGCCAAAGCTTGGTGAGACCGGCATCCTGCGAGAGCTGTGAGAGGAACTGGAGGAGGGATGTCCTCTCCAGCTCGATGCAGGAACTGGTGCAGGATGCCAAGGAGATGAGCAGCACAAGGATAAGGCCAATGGAAGGCATTTGCTGTTTAGGTGCTTCTTGTCTGAAAAAGTTGAGTGGCTGCATGGTTTCCTACTGAATTAGCATGGGATTCAGATGCTTAAGTTGTGCCCTGTTTAGACAAACTACCAATGGTCTAAAAAGGGAAGAACATGAGGTAGAAGTAGTAGGAGGAGGCTCTTGGGTCTTGATGGTCCCTTGATAGCCGTGGCCACCCAAAGAAAAATGGAGTCAAGGATTAGATGCTAGAACAAAATGCTCGTTATGATTATGTTTTATACAACACACGAGCTTTGCTTGTTCACACTTTGACGTTTCATTGGCGGCTACCTGATCCATCTGAAGAAGCTTCTTGGCCGTATAAAATATTTGCCTTCTCCGAGTCATCATTAAACATCCTGGCTGTATTATTATTGCAGGCTGCCGTGATTTACCTGATCATACATAACTTCTTGCGACAGATTTGACTCGATACACAGCCTGCCTTTCTATCTGATGTCAGGATATGGCATCACTTGTGCTACCAGCTTCAGCTAGCCAACCTGCTGTCTTAACCTCAGTAGTTAGTACTTAAAAGGTAAAAGGAAAATGGAATCATTATTCCATGGTTTTTTCTATTATTATACAAAAGAAACTGAAGATCTTCAAGGTTTTTTTTTTTTAAGTAAAGATCTTCAAGATTCAATTGGTAAGAGACAGTACACGGAGAGCATCACGCCGGGGCGTGAGTACAATAATTTAGATCAATCATCGGCGCCGTGGTCAGGGTATCAACATGGTTTGAACTTTGGAGAATAGCATTTGTCGCAAGTGGAGGCTGGGAGAAATAAGAAAGGCAAAGAGGACGAGAGGATGATGGAGGTGGTGGCTGAGGGCGACCTGGAGCCCCATTCTTCTCTCTGATTGGCCGCCTTGGCCCCGAGGCGTTTACTTTCTGTTATGTTATCCTTGCTGCTGATGCAGTGATGTGCACGCTCGCGTGCTGTTTCCCATGGCCCCTGTTCCACAGGTTTGTGACTGGACCCCGTGACCCCGGCGGCTCTTGTTGGCTACTGACTGGAATCCGAACGCGCTCGTTGAAGTAAACAGGGCAGTGTCGTGTGCACGATGACAGGCAAGCACGCTGAGATTTGAAGCAGCCCCCGGAGAGTGGAGCGCATGAAGCAAGCTGCTGTGGAACTTTGCCTATGGAAAACTATTCAGGTACTAATGCTAAAGATCTCGTATATTTTTTTTCCAATGCTTTGATCATGTTCGTGTTGATGATGATTGATTGCTTGGTTAGTGGGTGCAGTTGTACATTTGATAGTGGTAGTTGTATGATTATCTGCCATCACGGGTGGCTACTATTTTCTCGTGGTGTCGACTGAACAGTGCAGAGCAGCAAGTGGTGAATGACGCTAAACACTATCGAGGCTTTAAGAGCATGCTGAGCTGAGCTTGAGCGGCCTAGCGCTGCGTCCCTTTCTGTGTCTTTTTCTTGGAAGGACACTGGGTCTTGTCTGCTCTTTCCATTCACACTCTATTTGTTTTTTTCCTTCGCAGACGTATCAATCTATGTTACATAATCGATAATCTGACTATCAGGATTCAGAGCCAATCGCAGAGGAACCTGCTGGGAGCATAGCAGAGTGGCTGGCGTGTCGGCTCGGACTCTCTGCTTCCTGCAGCCAGACATGGAGATGGTCAGATGGAGTGGAAGCACGGCAGGAGGATGCTGAAGCCACGGCAACGGCACGCGAGCGCGTGGACGACGCGGCCTTCCCACTTCAACTCCATGTCCACGCGGTCGGACAGTGCGCTCATTGGATTGCACTGCACTGCACGGCTAGATGGAGACAGACCGAGGTGCTCTCACACCTGCCTCGCCCTTGGTTCACACCGGCACCCTAGGGAGGCGCCGAGGGGCATGGTTGAGCCTAATGCCCAAATCTTGGTTATGGTCAAATTTGGGTACTGACAAAATTATTTGAATAAATTGATGCTTGGTTTGCGACAGCTAATACCGAAATCTGGAACTGCAAAGAGTGTTTAGATGTTTGTCATGCTAAATTTTATCAGACCTGCGAATATGACATGTAGGTTCTGCATGTTATTAGTATTTACTTTATTTTCAATGAAACATGGCACGAGGGATCTTGTTGTTCTGTCGATAAAACCATGGTACAAGAAATGAAATGGTGGAAAACAACTTACTAGCATTTAAATCTGGGTACCAACACGTTTTTGAAAACCATGCAACCAATAGGTGCATGCCACCTAGCCTTTTGAGACGAAAAGGCAGAGAGGCCAGCCAAAAATCAAGGTTTTAGTAGTTGTTTGTTCAGGGTCAAAGGGAATTTCGATAACAGCGCATTGGATTTTCATCACTTTTATACTGGTGTTTTTGTGCTATGCATTATATCGGATAAAAACATACATGGATTTAGCTTTTATAAATCCTAGCTGCACACTGTCAACAATAAGTAAACTACCAAAATTTATGGGTAGACCAAAAACTAAGCTTGGCCAGCTTTTTTGGCCTTCAAGGCTATGAACCATTCGAAACCGGGCGGCGACGCGGCACAAGACGACGAGGAGTCACCGAGTCAGTCCGTGTGACGTTCGGAGCTCCCTCACTCTCTTGTCTCTTTCCCGGGGGAAAAAAAAACGTTCTCCCTTTCCGTCTCGGTTCAAAGTCACAACGCTGAAAATGGGCCAAAAATGGAAAGATGGACACGACCGGCAACGTCCAAAATCAATCGTGGTTTCAGATTTGAAAATCTCACCTCTTACGCAACGACTCTGCTCATTGTTGGCTCGTCTTCGGTCGAATCCTTTCGCATGTTTTACTTTTATATACCACGAGCAGTCCAGCGCTCTCTCGGTCAATCAAACAAACAAACTAGCAAATAAATAAATAATGGAATAAATAAAAATAATCTATTTTTTTAGCAGGTCAGGTAATTTTAAGTATGTTTTTCAGCAAGTCAAATATAAAGTACATAGTTTATGAAGCCTAAAGGTCCAAGCTAAGTACAATGCCTATTCCATTGTGAATTTGTGATGATCGATGGTTTCTACACGTTCGTTTACTGTGTTTCTCGCCTGCCGCTACTGGCAGTGGCGAATCAAGAAAAGGTGTACTTCATGCCTAGTTCTAATCGATCATTTAAATTCAATTAGCCCATAGGCGTCATAGTGATGTGACTTCTTTTATGCAATATGTTGTAGCTTCCATTTTGACACTTAATTTAGGGCCCATCTAAAATTTCGCTCGAGACCCCTAATTCCTAGGGACGTCACTGATCAAGGAGATGTGTATTTAATGTCTAGTTCTAATCGTTCATTCATGTTCAATTAGCCCATAATACACTATTTTTAAAAGGCAATACATTATAGGTTGCATTGTCGTTGTTTGATTTTGACACTTAATTTAGGCCCCATTAAAAACTTTGCTCGAGGCCCTAAATTCCCGAGGATGCCACTCTTATGTTTAGAATATAGATTTCATCACTTATGTCGTTGGCTTTGTGCTACGGCATAGTGTTATAGGAGTATCACATCTGCCTGTTTGGATGCTCTAGCTTTTTATAATAAGTTGCAATAGATGGATGAATTCCGTTTAAAATTTTTTATAAGTTGGATGTTCTAATATACTCCCTCAGTCCCAAAATAGATGTCATTCTCGCTTTCCGAGAAGTCAGCTTTTTTCAACTTTGACTAATTTTATATTAAAAAATATTCATATCGAACGTACACAACTAGTATTATTGAAAAGATCTTTAAATCTAGTTTTTTAATAAATTTATTTGGTAATAAAAATGTTGCACATATTTTTTATAAATCTAGTCAAAGTTGAGAAAGTTTGACTGGTGTCATCTAATATAGGACGGAAGGAGTAGTTCAAATAAGGCAATAATAGTCAAGAGAAGTTGTCTGAATCAACTACAGCTTATCTTAAGCCGTTCAAACAGGACAGTTCATTTTTTTGGTCACGGTAAATTAGCCGCCAGCCCGCCACGCTCAGATGGGGATAATGTAATATTCGGTCTAGATTTTTCTCTTAAAATGTGTTGGGCTTCTAGATAAATTCAAAAACACTAAAACATGAGGTCTATTGTAAAACAGTGCTTATTCCGCGGCGTCATGGCGCCATGGCGGCGCCGGCATTCGAGCCCGCGCTTCCGTCGGCGGTCGCCGGCACCCCCAATCGCCGCGCGCGGCGCGTCTCGCTCAACTGCCCATTTACCAAACTGCACCCAGGCGCGGCGCCGGCGCCGGCGCCGGTACCTTCGGACCCAATACCCATGAGGGCTTGTTCGTTTCACCCCAAATCGATGGAGATCGAGGAGGATTGAAAGGGATTGGGCAGGATTTTAACATGTAGGGGATTTAATGGCTCTTATCCCCTCGTTTTGTTTAAACCGAACAAGGCCTGATTGGGTTATTGGCCAGGCCGCAACCGCAACCACTACTACTAGCGAACCCTGCACTCTGCAGTAGCTCCTCTCTCCACGACCGACACCCGCGCACCGTGCCCTCGCCGCTTCGCGTTGGGCGCTCCTAGCTCCTTCCCGCTCGGCCGCGTGCGTGCCCAGCCCAGTGCTACAGGACGCAATGCCGATCCCGGGGAGGCAGGGAACGTGGCGCCGCCGTGTCGGAAGCCGCGCGCTCAGGGCGTTCGTGGAAATGCCGCCGCCAGGACCCGTTACTTGGGTTGGGGGCTCCATGGATGGATACGGTGGCTGTCGAATGACACGTGTGAATGGGCGCGTCGGGTAGGCCGAGGACGTTGGGCGCACGGCTGCGTGCAGCAAGGACCTGGTCTCCTCGCCGGGTCAAACTTCTGCATGCATGTTGCTACTTAGTACAGCGTACAGGTACAGTGATTTCTTCGCACAATCTAAATGCATGTCGAGATTCATTTAGGGCGTGATTTAGGACGTGTTTGGTTTGAAGAATGAGGTGGTCTATCATCTACATCTACTCATTCCTCACTTTTGTTTTATTTGGTTTGTGGAATGGAATGAGATTATCTATCACCACCTTATTCCTCATAAGCTAATAATTACTATATACATGAGGAATGAGTTGATTCCACCAAATTCATGATGAAATTAAAACACGATGCACCACCTCATGAAGCATGTGTATTCAACAAACCAATCACAGCATTAGTGATCGTCTCAAAACCAAACGTTGTGCTACACTGCTACGTATTATGCTGCCACTCCATTTCATACTGTAACCAGACATTGATTTTATTTACTCGCTCTTATTCCCACTTCATTCTAGTGGTTTCAGAACTTTGTTCATCATAGCCAACAGCTGAGTGATCACAGCATCTAATGCACTAGTACCAGTACTTGAGCTAGTAACAACTCAGCAAGCACATTCGTTTTTCACATGCCTTTGCTTTTCCACAATACTTCTACAAACTGATCAGAGCATACATGTTACTAGTACTTAAAAAAAAGTAGGCGGGGAATGGGTACTTATCTTCCTCAAAATCTACTTATAATGTGCAAGAAACTGTACAGAATGTAGTGTAATACTAGCCGAACTCAAACTGGTACCTCTAGTGAAATGTATATCTACTCTATCTATTCACCTAACTGCAGTAACATCGTGTATTCATGTGTAACTGCTATGTCTTGGCTGACTTTTGTCTCTGCAGACCAGCATTGATGCTTTCCAGGCATGAGACTACTTCCATTATAGCTGGCCTCATGGAAGCGTTATGGTTCACACACTTACAAGCAACTTCAAGCATCATCAGCATTTGCTCTTCCTGCCCTGTGCCACAGAGTGTTGGATCCAGGACCTCAATCTGCTTTCCCCGAGACCTCATCTCCAGCACCCATGGGACAAGTTCTTTTGATGTTGACAGAACTGGAACAGGCCGCAATCCTGTGAGCAGCTCCAGTAGGACAACTCCGAAGCTGTATATATCACCTCTCAGAGTAGCCACCCACCCGTGCCCATACTCAGGGGGAATGTAACCAAGAGTGCCAACAAGCTCGGTCGTAACATGAGTTTTGTTGGGCAGGATCAATCTTGACAGCCCAAAATCTGCAACATAAGCTTTGAATTCTTTGTCAAGTAGGATGTTGCTGCATTTTATGTCGCGATGGACAATGTGAGGCTTGCAGACATTATGGATATAGGAAAGACCACGGCTTGCTCCTTGGGCAATCCTCAACCTTGTCGGCCAGTCAAGAAATGTGCTAGCATCATCATCCCTGTTGTGAAGCCAATCATCCAGACTGCCACTCTCCATGAAAGGATATATGAGGAACCTAGAGTTTCCATGAATGCAATAACCCCATAGTGGCACAAGATTTTCATGTTGGGCCATGGAGAGTGCTTCAACCTCAGCAGTGAACTCCCTTTCCATAAGGCACATCTCACCATTGAGCTTCTTAATTGCAAGCTTGGATCCATCGGATAGCTCGGCCTTGAATACTAGTCCATAACCTCCACACCCAACGATGTTCTCCTTGCCAAAGTTATTTGTTGCCTTAACAATGTCGGTGAATGTGAGCTTGTTTTCATCTCCCTTGCTTCCTGGCACCATCACCAACGAATGCCCTGAATCGGAGTTGAATGATACCGTTTCTATATGACTATTATTGTTGCTCCTGTTTCTGGTGGTCAAAGTTTTACCCCGGAATAAGACTAGGAGGCAAGCTAGCACTAACAGGATGGCGATACCTCCAAAAACTATACCAAATGCAAGTGCAAATATAGCTGTCTTGTTATGTAATTTTTTCTTGGAGGTGAAAGGTGCTCCAGCTGAACTACACTGGTGAATAAGCATAGG
The DNA here is from genome assembly GCA_038502445.1 of Eremochloa ophiuroides. Lineage (NCBI taxonomy): Eukaryota > Viridiplantae > Streptophyta > Magnoliopsida > Poales > Poaceae > Eremochloa > Eremochloa ophiuroides. Next base: position 8,088,588 of record JAHLJS010000005.1, read on the forward strand.
GCCACAGAGCTTTGGGTTGCCACCAAAGCTGGAATTTGTAAATGTACTAAACTGGTCTGTGGTCGGCACAGGCCCTTCTAGGTCATTGAAAGAGACGTTGAATTCAGTAAGGAAGTGTAGATTCTTCAGCGCTGCAGGGATTGCACCAGTTAGATTGTTGCTTGACAAGTCTAGCACCAGCAAGTTTGTGAGGTTGCAGATCGATGTGGGGATATCTCCGTATAATTTGTTGAAGCTCAAATTAAGTGAAAGGAGCTCTTTTAAGAGACCTATCTCTGGAGGGATCACACCAATGAAGTTATTGTTTGCTAGATTAAGCACCTTTTGGAAAGCATTGGCCTTGCGGTATTCAAATGATGTATCTACATAAATTGGTAGATCAAAGACTCTCGGATCCAAACGTGCAGCAGTCTTCTCTGATTTCAGCATTGGCATATCTGTTAATGCTGTAGGAATTTCCCCAGTCAGACTGTTATTTGATATGTCTAGATGGAACAGGAAGTTTAGGCTGCTGATCCAGCCAGGAATTGGTCCAGTTAGCTGATTGTCCTCTAAAAATAACATCTCCAGATTTCTTAGTTTTGATAACCAATGAGGTATTCTTCCTAACAATGAGCATTTACTTAAGGAAAGAACCTGAAGTTTCTGAAAACCATCAATCCCTTCATCATCAGTTATGGTCTCTTGCATAAAATTTCCTCCAATAAGAAGAGTCGTGAGGTTCTTGGAGCTCTTTAGTATCTGAAATGCATTCGTTAAATTTGTAAAACTGTTATCAGCAAGAGAAAGGAACGAGAGTGACTTCAGATTGCCTAGTCCCTTTGATAACTGGCCTTCAAAATTATTTGTCGATAGACGCAGTGCACTTAGTTTGTGGCATGAGTATATGCTTTCTGGAATTTTGCCACTGAAGTTGTTGTGCATAAAATCTAAGATTTTTAGATTGGATAAGTTGGAGAAATTGACCTTGGTGAGTTCTCCAATGAAATGGTTGCCCTTGATGTCGATGGTTGTGAGATTTGTGCAGTTGCCCAATGTTGGTGGCAGCTCTCCAGACATGCTGTTATAGTCCAAATGAAGTTCCTGCAATCTCTTGAGATGAACTATGGAATCGGGTATGTTGCCGCTGAAATTGTTTTCTCCAAGATCAAGGATAACCAGATTAGTGAGTTTGGCTATTTGTGGGCCATTAATTATTCCATGTAAACCATTACTGGAAAAAGAGAGATGCTCCAACAAGGTAGCATTGAAGAGTTCATCAGGGATACTCCCGCTAAGGTTGTTGTGGCCAGCCTTGAGCACTTTGAGCTTGGAGCAATTACCGAATCTTGAGGGAATACTGCCACTGAGTTTGTTGTAACAGAGTTCAAGAATGGCAAAGTTTGGTGATGTGTTACAGAAATGACTTGGAATCTGCCCAGAAAAGCTGTTGTTGCTGGCATTGAGCGTCACTAGATTCTCCATCCCCTTCCATGTTGTGGATGTAAACTTCCCTGTAAGCAAATTGCTTGAGATGTTCAGTACCTTTAGAGGTTGGCCAGAGTCTGAAGACGGTAGATCCTGCAAGTCTCCACTGATCTGGTTAAAGCTGATGTCGAGGACAATGATACTGCTGGATGACACCAATTCCAGGGGCAGGTCACCGGACAGTGAATTGTAGGACAAGTTAAGATGCTGCAAGCTGGTGAGGTTGCCAAGAGACTTGATGGTCCCTTCAAGGCCTCTAGATGGTAGAGAGACCTCAGTGACCGTCTTGTTTCCATTGCAGGTGACCCCTTCCCATTTGCAGCAATCAGTGCCTTCTTCGTGCCATGACTTGGCGAGGCCAGAATCCTGCGAGAGCCCAGCAAGGAACTGGAGGAGACATGTCTTCTCCTGCTCCGTGCAAGACCTGATGGGGGTGGCCAAATAGAGTAGCAGGACAAGAGAAACGGCGAGAGTAGGTGGGGGTAAACTAATGTATTTCTTGTATGAAAAACGGAGTGGCTGCATGGCTTCCTATTGAAACTAGCATGGAAACCAGGCGCTTAACTTGTGTCCTATATAGAATAACCGTGGAGGGAACATAAGGTAGAAGAAGGAAGAGGCTGCTGGTTCCATCTTGTTGATCCCTTCTAGTAGTGGTCACCACAAAGAAAAATAGAGGCAAGGATTAAGTTGTACAACAAAGTCTTCATTATGATTCTATTATATGCAACAACAAACCAGCTCGCTTGTTCACACCTACATGTTCCATCGGTGGCTACCTGCTATGGTCCACTAGGAATCCAATTGACGAAGCTTCCTGGCTGTTCAAAATATTTGCCTCAGTCATCCTTGAATCAATCCTTGCTTAGTTTGTACAATCTGCCGTGATTTACCATTTTACTTGATTCTGATATAATTTCTGTTGCCACGCTCATATAACCCCTTAATTGACCTGATCTAAGGATCTGACCAGGGGCGGAGGGCGGCAGTCACCCGGTAAGTTTATATAGGTTGCACTGATTTTGTTTTTTTTTAATTTGTCCAAATTTTGATAAAACTTATATGGTTCTCCCCCCTGACGAAAAAAATGTATTCTGGCTCCACCTGCGGATCTAACATCACTTATCTCACTAGCTTCAATTAAACAACCAATTTTCTTAACCTCAGTCATTAGTGCTAAGAAAATCTAAGACAGAAAGATAAGAGAAATTAGAATCCCCAATCGATGCCCCCCCCCCCCCCCCCCCCCCCCCCCCCCTCTCTTGTTGAGCGGGAAAAGGTCTGTATCTCTGAAAGCCACAATTGCCGAAGATCTGCAAGACCCGATTGGCGTGAGAGTGTGCCACAATTGCCGAAGATCTGCAAGACCCGATTGGCGTGAGAGTGTGCAAAGCGCGTGATTCCAAAAGGCGCATCCAATTTAGAGCAATCATCGGCTTGACAGTCAAGGTGTTGACATAGTTTGGAGAACAACAAGGTCACAAGTGGAGGCAAGAAAAAATAAGAAAGCAATTACGGTGATGGGTGACAGGGCGAGGGCGACCTGGTGGCTGGTGCCCTATTCTTCTTCTGACTGGCTGCTTTGGCCTGGGGTGTTTACGTTCTGTTATCTGAGTGCTGATTCAGTGACGTGTAATGTATGGCTGCTTTCCGTGGCCAAGGTTCCAGAGGCGCGTGATGGAGCTTTGTTCCACGGGCCACGGCTCGTGTTACTGACCGGAATTCAAAAGCGCTGGAAGTAACATACATGGTGGAGGTGCTTCTGTGAAGTGTGAACGTGGCCTATCAAATTGATTCATTGAGGTGGTGATGTCAATAATCTCGTGTAGTTGTACTTGCCTCCGTTTGGGTTTACCTGTCACCACTAATTTGCTTTCCCTCCGTTTGGGTGTGGTCATCGTGGTTCTGTACTTGCTCTGTTTGGGTTTACCTGTCGCCAATAATTTACTGACTGAGTGTAGCATAGTCGAAAAGGGCAAGTAAATTTTATCTGTTGAGGGAAGTACTTTTTATCTGTTGAGATTATGTTGATGGTTATGCTTACTTGGGATCTTTTGAAAAGATTGTGCTTGCTTAGTTACAGTATTAGTGAGCGCAATTGCACATTTTATATTGGCTCTTAGTAGCTGTTGTATAATTGTCTGTAATCACGGGTGGCTTACTATTTTCTCGTGGTGTTCTGGCTGGCTGAGTCGAACAATCTGCTGAGCAGGCTTTGTCTGCTCCTTGCATTCACGCTCAGTTTGTTTACTTCCTCGCTCAGATTCATCGTAACTTAACAGAATGCATCAGGTATTCAGGTTGAGAGGCAATTGGAGGAACCTGGGAGATTGGGAGATGGAGCGTATAGCTGCAGAGCCAGGCCTGCTGCAACTGAAAGATCGAGCGAGGGGCTGGCGTGCGTGTGCTCTGCCGGATTGCACTCTGCATGCTGGCTTGCTGGAGTGGCGTGCAGCCAGACAAGGGGCGCTCTCCGCCTCTGTACTCCACGGCCCACGGCCCACGGCCCACGGCTGGCAAGGCGCAGTGCGAGCGGAGGAGCGCGCAGCGTGCCGTACGCGTCCAGAGTCCAGCGAGCGTCGTGCGTGGACGCGCTCTGGTCACCGCACCGCCCGGCGGCGGCGACGCGACACATGCCACAAGACGCGTCGTCTCACGTCCGTCAGCCACTCTCTGCCGTCCGCGCCGCGTTCTTCTCTTCCGTTCCGTTCCACCACACATCGCGTACGTACGTGCTCGGTGGTTCATCATCATCATCATCATCATCATCATCATCAGTGTCACCAAAGAGGCCCTATCTTCGCCGATCCAATTCAAGGTCCTCCCAACTCTGAGGACGGGCTGAAAAGTGAAAATCAGAAATATTGGGGGAGGTGGCGGCGACGTGACGTGAAAACGGGCAGTGCTGTACGGCGTATTGATACCGACCCAACGTGTGTGTGTGTGTTCAGCGTAATACTAGTTGGCTAGTTGCCCGGCTGGGCGTTCGCGTTACCCGAAAATTTCGGGTCGGGTAATTCGGGTTTTGAAAACTGCTACCCGATATTCACCCGAAAAAAATACTATCCGAAATTTCGGGTACCCGATATTTTGGGTTCGGGTTCGGGTAATCCCAAATTACCCGATCACAGTAGCATGTTCAATGAAATAGAAGAATTCAAACAACAAATTAAACCAAATTGCATATATACAACTAATTAATATGAACATAGAGATCGATCCAATAGGGAATAATTCAAATCTATGGATTGATTTAAAAAAGCACGCACACATTAAAAGGAATTGAAGCTCATAATGAATAATTGTGAGTCTTTTATTGTAATTCATGTATTTCGGGTACCCGATGTTAATATCCGAATTTTCCGAACTAAATTCGGGTACTTATAGTTGATACCCGAAATAACACCCGAATTGCGGGTTCGGGTAATTCGGGTTCAGGTATTGGGTTTTGGGTTTTTTGCCCACCCTTAGTTGCCCAACAAACTCCATAATTTTTTTCTTCTTCCAAAAAAGCAAAGTCGGCATTTCTTTTCCCAACGATTCTATGTTCTTAAAACCTAAACTGAAAGTTAATAATGGCTCATGCTGATTCATACATATTTCTTCTAAGAGAAAAATATTGTTTTATGATTGAAAAAAAGCTAAAATAAACGTTTATAGGTTGAAGCGAACAGAGCCTTTACTACACATGTTTAGAACGTGGGAGTCGAATGTTTTGCTATTTGACACATGCACTGCTGTATTCCATTTTAACGATCGTTCGTTGACGACCGAACACCAGCGATTTTCCTTTCTTGGAAATATTTGTTTTTGCAACTTTCTTTTCTCACGAAATTACAAAGTTACACTCATAACATTTTGTGCGTCATATATTACAGGACCAAACTCATTACTATACTCCCTCTATCCCCATAAAAATACGATTATAGGATCTGTGCCACCCGTAAGATTTATAGTAAATAATATTAATATTTATACATCTAAATAAAAATTATTATAAAAATACATTCCTTAATAATATAATGGATACTTATTTTGTATTACAAATATTAGTATTTTTTTATTACTTTGGTCAAAGTTCAAATTATCCGACAAAATTTAGACTCCGCTAAAAATTAGATGACAAAATTAAGAGTATATTTGGATGGTGTCCAGAGGCTGCCGCGCGGAACGTATGATCGCACCGCAACTGCGACACTGAAAGTGGCCACCGCAACTGCGGTATGTTTGACCACGGTGAGGCTGCGGCATGCCGCGGATGGACCAGCAAATGCATGTGACAATTAGGGCATGGAAGTCACGGCGTGGCGCGGCATCCTTTGGACGCGAACCAAAACACATCCTACATCTTTCTCTGTTAAATATATATATATATATATATATATATATATATATATATATATATATATTATTCAATCGTGATTCACAATAGTGGTATCTTATAAATACGTGAGGTTTTTTGTGACTCAAAAACACTAAGGACCTATTTGGTACAACTTACAACGGTTTTATGAGATGTTATGAGCTGTTTTTTTTTTCTAAACACCCTTTATAAACAATCTTAGAGGTGAAGCCGTTTTTTCTCCTCTCATCGTAGAGATGAGTTGATATGAAGCTAAAAAATAATAGCTTATCTTAGCTCTCACGCTCATTTCTTTTTTTTAACTATGTATAAAATTGTTTGTGGAGCTGTTTTATCAAAGAATCAGTTGCTTCACCGAAAAAATTGCTCATAAAACTATTTTTATTTAAAAAATAATTTTATTAGTAAAGCTAAGTTGTGTTAAACGAACGAGGAGGGGCTTTTTTAAGGCCCTGTTTGGAAGCACCCTACCTAAAGTTTAGCTAGCTAATTGGATTAGCTGGGTTGGACCAGCTAATAGGATTAATTTTTTTTATTAGTTAAGAGACTTTTTCGCTGCTAATTAGTTAAGTGTTTGATGTACAATAACTAAAACTAGCCAGCTAAACATTAGTGGCTGCTTCCAAACAGGCCTAAATCAGTGCTTACTCCGCGGCGTCATGGCGGCCATCGAGGCCGCGCTTCCGTCGGCGGTCGCCGCCTCGCCGGCAATCCAATCGCCCCGTATCGCTCAACTGGCCATCTACCGGATTGCACCCAGGCGCGTCGCCGGCGCCGGTGCCGGTACCTTCGGACCCATGATTGGGTTATCGGTCGGGCCGGGGCCGCAAGCCCGCAACCGCAAGCATTACTACTCCTAGCCAACTCTGGAGTTGCTCCTCTCTCCCGGACGGCCGGACCAGTCCAGAGTCACCAACACTGGCGCACCGTATCCTCGCTGCGTTCGCGTTGGGCGTTCGGACCCGTGTGTGCCCAGCCCATTGCTGTACGATGCAATGCCGATCCTGGGGCCGGAGGACGCAGCGCCGCCGTCTCGGAAGCCGCGCGCTCAGGGTGTTCGTGTAAATGCCGCCGCCAGGACCCGTCACTTGGGTTCCATGGACGGAAATGGTGTCTGTATCACTCGTGTCATCGTGTGGGCGCGTCGAAAAGGTCCAGGACGTTGGGCGCACCTGGTCTCCTCGCCGGCTCAAACTTCTGCATGCATGGTTACGACATAGTACAGGTACAGTAGTACTTCGCATAGTTCAAATACATGTCGAGATTCATTTGGTGATTGTCTCAAAACCAAACGTTGTACTATACATTATGCAGCCAATCCATTTCATACTTAAAGCATACATTTCATTCTCCATTTACTTGCTGTGTATTCTCACTCAATTGGGTTTCAGAACATTGTTCATCATAGTCAATACTCAATAGCTGAGTGATCACAACATCTAAAGCGTAAGTATCAGTACTTGAACTAGTGACAACTCAGCAAGCACATTTATTTCACTTGCTTTTGCTTTGCCACAAGCCCATAATAGTTCATAAACTGATCAGAGCATGTTAGTACTTCAAGAATACTAGCCTTACTTTTGATAATGTGCAAGAAAATGTACAGAATGCACTGTAATAAACTTTTGATAATGTGCAAGAAAATGTACAGAATGCACTGTAATACGAGCCGGACTCAAGCTGGTGCCTCTAGTGAAAAGTACATCTACTCTATTCACCTAACAGTATTACCATCATGTGAAACTGGATGATAACTGCATTATGTCTTGGCTGACTCACGTCTCTGCAGACCAGAATTGATGCTTTCCAGGCATGAGACTACTTCCATTATAGCTGGCCTCATGGAAGGGTTATGGTTCACACACCTACAAGCAACTTCAAGCATCATCAGCATTTGCTCTTCATGCCCTGTGCCACGGAGTGTTGGATCCAGGACCTCAATCTGCTTTCCCTGAGACCTCATCTCCAGCACCCACGGGACAAGTTCTTTTGATGTTGACAGAACAGGAACAGGTCGCAATCCTGTGAGTAGCTCCAGTAGGACAACTCCGAAGCTGTATATGTCACCTCTCAGAGTAGCCACCCACCCGTGTCCATACTCAGGTGGAATGTAACCAAGAGTGCCAACCAGCTCGGTTGTGACATGAGTTTTGTTTGGCAGTATCAATCTTGACAGCCCAAAATCTGCCACATAAGCTTTGAATTCTTTGTCAAGCAGTATGTTGCTGCATTTTATGTCACGATGGACAATGTGTGGCTTGCAGACATTATGGATATAGGAAAGACCACAGCTTGCTCCTTGGGCAATCCTCAACCTCACTGGCCAGTCAAGAAATGTGCTAGCATTATCATCTCTGTTGTGAAGCCAATCATCTAAACTGCCATTCTCCATGAAAGAATATATGAGGAACCTGGAGTTTCCATGGATGCAATAACCCCACAGTGGCACAAGGTTTTCATGCTGGGCCATGGAGAGTGCTTCAACCTCAGCAGTGAACTCCCTTTCCATAAGGCACATCTCACCGTTGAGCTTCATAATTGCAAGTTTGGATCCATCAGGTAGCTCAGCTTTGTAGACTAGACCGTAACCACCACACCCAATGATGTTCTCCTTGTTGAAGTTATTTGTAGATTTTACAATGTCAGAGAATGTGAGCTTGTTTTTGTCTCCCTTGCCTTGTGGCATCATGACCAGTTCATGCTCTGAGCTGGAATTGAATGAAGTCGTTTCAACATCTCCACTATCCCCCCTTCTACATTTTGCTGCTAAACACTTTACCCTGATTGAGACAAGGAGACGGCCCAGCAACAGAAGAATGGCAATCCCTGCAAAGAACACGCCAAATGCAATTGCAAAACTAACCTTCTTCTTTTGTTCTTTTCTGGTGCCTGGAGATGCTTGAGCTGAACTGCATCGATGGGCAAGCATAGAGCCACATAGCTTTGGATTCCCCTCAAAGCTAGAATTCTGGAATGTGCTAAACTGGCCACCAGTTGGAATAGGCCCTTCCAAGTCATTGTTAGAAATGTTGAAATTTGAAAGGAAGTGCAGGTTCTCCAATGCAGCTGGGATTCTACCTGTGAGATTATTGTTGGACAAGTCTAGCACCAGCAGGTTTGTGAGGTTGCAGATGGATGGGGGGATTGGTCCTGTTAAGTTATTTGAGCTGATATCTAATGAAAGGAGGGCATTCAACTGACCGATCTCTTGGGGAATCACACCCGTGAATCTGTTACTGCTTAGATAAAGCACTTTAGGAAAAGCAATTGGTATGCGGTATTGAAGTGATGGACCATAATAAACTGTTAGATCAAAGATCCTTGGGTCCAAATCAGCTGCAGTCTTCTCTGAAGTTAGCATTGGCATATTCATTAATTCTTTTGGAATATCCCCTGCAAGGCTGTTGTTTGATAGGTCCAAATAGAAAAGATAGTTCATGGTGTTTATCCAAGTTGGTATCGGCCCACTTAGCCGATTGCCATGCAAAGACAGCATCTCCAATTTAACTATCTTTGAAATCCAAAGAGGTACTTTCCCCAACAATAGACAATCCTCAATGGCCAAAACCTGTAGATTCTCAAAACCATCAATGCTTCCATCATCTGGCATGGTTTCGTTCATGAAGTTGATCCCAATAAGAAGGGTGGTGAGTTTTTTGGAGCTCTTTAGTATCTGAAGTGCATTTGTCAAATTTGTAAAACTGTTCCCAGTAAGTGAAAGGAACGAGAGTGATTTCAGATTGCCTAGTCCTTCTGATAATTGTCCATGGAACTTATTGTAAGCTAACCTTAGCGCAGTCAGGTTTCTGCATGAATATATGGTTTCTGGAATTTTGCCACTGAAGTTGTTCTCTCTAAGATCTAAGATTTTTAGATTGGGTAAGTTGGAGAAATTGACCTTGGTGAGTTGTCCACTGAAATTATTGTTCATGAGGTCGATGTTTGCGAGATTTGTGCAGTTGCTCAGGGTCGATGGCAGCTCCCCAGACATGCTGTTATAGCCCAAATGAAGTTCCTGCAATTCCTTGAGATGAACTATGGAATCGGGTATCTCTCCGCTGAAATTATTTTCTCCAAGATCAAGGATGACTAGATTAGTGAGTTTGGCTATATGTGTGTCCTCAAGTATTCCATGAAAACTGTTGCTGGAAAAAGAGAGATGCTCCAACAAGGTAGCATTGAAGAGTTCATCAGGGAGAGTCCCACTGAGGTGGTTGTGGCCAGCCTTTAACACTTTGAGCTTGGAGCAATTACTGAGCCTTGGGGGTATACTGCCATTGAGTTTGTTGTAACAGAGCTCAAGGATAGCAAGGTTTGGTGATATGTTACAGAAATGACTTGGAAACTGCCCAGTAAAGCTGTTGTTGCTGGCATTGAGTGTCACTAGATTCTCCATCCCCTTCCATGTTGTGGATGTAAACTGCCCTGTAAACAAGTTGCTTGAGATGTTAAGTACCTTTAGAGGTTGGCCAGAGGTTGAAGACAGTAGATCATGCAAGTCTCCACTGATCTGGTTAAAGCTGATGTCGAGGACAATGATGCTGCTGGATGACACCAATTCCTGGGGCAGATCACCGGAGAGCGAATTGTAGGACAGGTTAAGATGCTGCAGGCTGGTGAGGTTGCCAAGAGACGTGATACTCCCTTCAAGGCCTCTAGCTGGCAGAGAAACCTCTATGACTACCTTGTTTCTATTGCAGGTGACCCCTTCCCATTTGCAGCAATCAGTGCCTTCTTGCTGCCATGATTTGGCAAGACCAGAATCCGGCAAGAGCCCAGCAAGGAAGTGGAGGAGAGATGTCTTCTCCTGCTCCGTGCAAGAACTGATGGGGGTGGCCAAGGAGAGTAGCAGCACTAGAGAAACAGCAAGGGCAGGTAGGGGTAAACTAATGTTGTATTTCTTGTATGAAAAATGGAGTGGCTGCATGGCTTCCTATTGAAACTAGCATGGAAACCAGATGCTTAATTTGTGCCCAATCTAAACAAAGTTATAATGGTCTAACTGGGGAAGAACACAAGGTAGAACAAGATGCTGCTGGTTCCATCTTGCTGATCCCTTCTAGTAGTGTCCACCACAAAGAAAAATGGTGGCAAGGATTAGATGGTACAACAAAGTCTTCATTGTGATTCTATTATATTCAACGGAAAAAGCAGCTCGCTTGTTCACACCTGGATTTTCCATCGGTGGCTACCTGCTATGGTCCACTTGGAATCCAACTGACCAAGCTTCCTGGCCGTACAAAATATTTGCCTTTTTCCAGTCACCCTTGAATCAATCCTTGTTGAGTTTCCACAGTGCCATGATCTACCATTTTACCTGATCTGGCATAATTTCTTTTTTTTACCTGATCTGGCATAATTTCTGTTGCAACGTTCATATAACCCCTCAATTGCCCTGGTCTAAGGATATGACCAGGGGCGGAGGGCGGCAGTCACTCCCTAAGTTAGTATATGTTGCACTGATTTTTTTTTTTAAAAAAAAAAATTGACCAAATTTTGATAAAATTTATATGGTTCTCCCCCTGACCAAAAAAAAAAAAAGAAAAAAAATCGTATTTCTGACTCCACCTAGTAGCTTCACTTAAACAAACAGTTGTCTTAACCTCAGTCATTAGTGCTAACAAAATTGAAGACAGAAAAATAAATAATAAATTATAATAACTAATGGATGCACCCTTTTTGTTGAGCAGGAAAAGGTGCGTATCACTGAAAGCCACAATTGCCGAAGATCTGCAAGACCCGATTGGCGTGAGAGAGTATGCAAAGCGCATGATTTTGAAAGCCACCTACAATTTAGAGCAATCATCGGGTTGATGGTCAAGGTGTGTACATGGTTTGGACTTAGGCGCAAGTGGAGGCAAGAAAATAAGAAAGCAATTGAGGTGGTGGGTTACAGGGCGAGGGCGACCTGGTGTCTGGTGTCTAGTGCCCTATTCTTCTGACTGGTTGCTTTGGCCTGTGGTGTTTACAGTACGTTGTGTTGCCCTTGCTGCTGATTCAGTGATGTGTATGGCTGCTTTCCGTGGCCCAGGTTCCAGAGGCGCATGATGGAGCTTTGGTCCACGGGCCACGGCTCGTGTTGCTGACCGGAGCTGATGTGAAGTTTGAACGTGGACTATCAAATTTATTATTCATTCAGGTGGTGATGCCAATAATCTTGTGCTCTGTTTGGGTTTACCTGTCACCGATAATTTACCTTATTTCCCTCTGTTTGGGTTTACCTGTCACCAATTATTTACTGGATGGCTGTAGGATCAAAAAAAAAAAAAAAGATAGTCAAAATCGCTATGGTAAAAACGTGATCTAAACCCAAGCGGAGGGGATGATTATGCTTACTTAGTTACAGTATCAGTGAGCTCAGTTGCACATTTTAGATTGGCTCTTAGTAGATGTGGTATATGATATGATTGTCTGTCAACTGTCATCACGGGTGGCTTACTATTTTCTCGTGGTGCTGATTGCAGAACAGAATAGCATGTGGCTGGCTGAGCCGAACAATCTGCTGAGCAGGCGTTGCGGTCCCTATGGCCCCATTTGTTTGTGCTTATGTACTTGGTTTGTCTGCTCCTCTGCATTCACGCTCAGTTTGTTTATTTCCTCGTCACTCAGACACAATGTACTATCAGGTATTCAGGTTGAGAGGCAATTGCCAATTGGAGGAACCTGCTAAGATGAGCGAGGGGCTGGCGTACGTGTGCCGGCTTGCTGGAGTGCGGTGCAGCCAGACAATGGGACAATGGGCTGTCCGCCGCTGTACTCCACGGAGCACGGCTGGCAAGGCAGTGTGAGCGGAGGAGGAGCGCGCAGCGTGCCGTACGCGTCCGGAGCACGCGCGTCGTGCGTGGTCACCGCACCGCCCGCAACTCACGGCTGCCGGCGGCGGTGGCGGCGGCGGCGACGCGACGCATGCCACAAGACGCGTCGTCGCACGTCCGTCCGTCAGCCACCCTGCCGTCCGCGCCACGTTCTTCTGTTCCGTCCCGCCACCCATCGCGTACGTACGTGCCCAGTAGTTCATCATCATCATCAGTGTCACTTATCTTCTCGGATCCGATTCAAAGTCGTCCCAGCTCTGAGAATGAGCTGAAATATTTAGGGGAGGTGGTGGCGACGTGACGTGGAAACGGGATGTACTGTATACGGCGTACCGATACCGACCCAACAACGTGTGTGTGTTCAGCGTAATACTAGTAGTTGTCTAGTTGCCCAACGAACTCCACATTTTTTTTCCTTCTTCAAAATAAGCAAACTCGGCATTTTACCCCCAACGATTCTATGTCCTTAAAACCTTGATTTATTATTATTACACAATGTTTAGAACATGGGAATCTTATCACAAGCAGAATTTTAAAATTCTTCTGGTGAGGTGGGGTTCTCCTAGTGTTTTGCTATTCAAAATTTAATATTTCATGTGTTATAATTAGTTGTAGTGTTCCTGAAAAAATTAGTTGTAGTGTTTTGCTACTAAATAAAAACAATTGGAGAAGTCCACTTTGGTAGTGTATGTTTGGCCACTTGACACATGCACTGTTTGTATTCCATTCTAACGATCGTTCATTGAACGAGAAACTAGTGACGGAACACCAGCAATTTTTCCTTTCCTGAAAATATTTGTTTTTGCAAATTTATTTTTCCAGGAAGTTTCAAAGTTACACATGATTTTTTGTGTGTAACATTTTACAAAAAAAAATGCAATTATAGAATTCATGCCAAACGAGCTTAAGTTTAACCGAATTTATAGTGAATAGTATTAACATTTATGTCTCCAAAATAAATTTATTATAGAAATAGATTTCGTTGCTTATCTTATGATACTTATTTTGTATTACAAATATCAGTACCTTTTTGTTTAATTAATTTTATCAAACCAAAACTTCTTATCGTACCTTTTCCGATACAACTTTTAACATAACTTTATAGACAACCTTACCACAACAACTTAAAGCAAGCTGTTTTATTTTTTTAGAAAAAAATGGAAGGGAGATTTTTTTTATCTGTATTGATAACACTTTGCATAATGCATTTTATATACCAATCTTATGTACGTACAAATCAAAGAGAGAGTTATCACTTTTTTCTTCTTTTATTTTTCTTTTTCTTCTCCCTTTTAATATTTCTTCATATCCACCAAACGATTTTTCTTCTACATACAATGCACATTTTTTAGGTTTCACAATTTTGTTGGGAATTATATAAATTAATAATGTTGGCCAACAAAAACATATGTATATAAATTAGGCTATTCGTATAGTTACTATATAAAATTATGCTAGAAAAAATTATATTGATCATCTTTTAGTTTTTACATTTGTTTGCTGATAGTTATGAATAAAGGTTATGTTGTAATAAAAGTAACGATAATACAAAATTAGCAAGGCACAGACACAAACCTTGTGGATTGATAAGAGAGAAAAGTGCTCCTACAGCTGAACGATGGACGTGGCAAAAAAGAAAACAAAAAAAGATCTGAACGATGGAAGGCCTGTATTCAAGTTCACATATACGGAGTATCTCGGCTCAGTTAATAGTAAGATTCCAACCTAAACATGCTACCCAAGGACAGGCCATGTATCCCAACACTCACCGGATACGGCCCGGCCTGGTTCATCGTCTCCCATCGCATGCCGCTTCAGCCTTCAGGCGAACCACCACCTCCCAAGCGAAGGCGGAGCAACAGCTACAGGCAACGGCGGGCGGCGGCGCCGGGAACCCATGCGCACGCGCTCCGGCGTACGGTGGCCGTGGCGTGCTCGGCAGCCTCCGCTCTGCTCCCAAGGTAATAGACTTCAATCACCACGGACACGGAGTACTCCCAGCTTAAGTTTTACCGAGATTTATGGATCTGATTGTAGTCTGCGCAAAGCTTCCAAACATTTATTGAATTATAGACTCTAAGGGAATACTCGTTTCCAGGTATCATTTTGCTGGCCTCGCTCGTATATTTCAAATGCAACACGCTATCTGTTTGCTGCGATGGAAAAAAATAGAGACACCAGTATGGCGGCATCATGAACATATATCGTTTCTTACAAATCATGAACATATAGTTTGGACTCCGAGCTACTAAGACTTTCCCCTTTCCAAAGAGAACCTGGGCTAGTTTCTTTGAGCGCGTAATGAAGAATTCAAGTATTTTAACGTTGATGACAAGCAACCAATCAATGATTCTTACATGCTGCAGCTTCTTGTCACGTCCACACCAAATTCTCCATCCCCCTTGATCCAAGAACTCTAGAGCTGAATCAATTGGAGGATTAATGATTACAACTATTTTAACGTCGCCAAATGACAAGCAACCAATCAATAATGATTATAACATATTGCAGCTTGTTGCGTCCACACCAATTTCTCCATCCTCCAATTGCTTCAACTCTAAAGTTCTTGGATCAATGATTACTTATTGAATACCTAATGCCACAGCTGTGCGTGTCGCCATTTATTTGATCTTCTGGATCTGGAAATGAAAGTACTGGAGATCGCACCAAGTTTTTCCATGGTAAATTGGTAATAAGAATTACAAAGCTGTAGCTGCTGTTTGTTTCTCTGCTCAGTTACGCCAATCAATTGTCTGCAAACCCATGCACATATTTGTAGCCCATTTCTATTAGCCAAAGTACCTGGATAATACAATCTGATCATATAGCACCCCTACTCCAAAGAAAAGACAGAAGGTGATTGTGAAGGTGACCTTGCTGCCACCTTGGTTTTCATATACAGTGGACATGGGTCCTTCCTCTGCTGAATTGCACTGGTGAATAAGCATAGAACCACATAGCTTTGGGTTACCGTCAAAGCTAGAGTTTGCAAATGTACTGAACTGGCCTGAGGTAGGCACAGGCCCTTCTAGGTCATTGAAAGAAACATTGAATTTAGCAAGGAAGTGTAGATTGCTTAGAGCTCCAGGGATTGCACCAATTAGATGGTTGCTTGTCAAGTCTAGCGCCAACAAGTTGGTGAGGTTGCAGATCGACTTGGGGATATCCCCATACAGTTGGTTGAAGCTCAAATCAAGTAAAAGGAGCTCTTTTAAGAGACCGATCTCTGGAGGGATCACACCAGTGAAGTTATTCCTAGATAGATCAAGCCCTTTTGGAAAAGCATTCACCTTGCGGTATTGATGTGTACCTGAATAAAATGGTACTTCAAAGACACTTGGATCTAAAAGTGTTGCGAACTTCTCTGATTTTAGCATCGACATCTCTGTTAACGCTATAGGAATTCCCCCAGTCAGCCTGTTATTTGATATTCCAAGATAGGACAGAAAGTTTAGGCTGCTGATCCAGTCAGGAATCGGCCCAGTTAGTTGATTGCCATTTAAAAATAACATCTGCAAATGTGTTACCTTCGATAACCAATAAGGTATTTTCCCCAACAATGAGCATCCATCTATGGAAAGAACTTGAAGGTTCTCAAAACCATCAATGCTTTCATCATCTGGCATGGTCTCGTTCATGAAGTTGAGCCCAATAAGAAGGGTGGTGAGATTTTTGGAGCTCTTTATTATCTGAAGTGCATTTGTCAAATTCGTTAAACTGTTGTCAGCAAGTGAAAGGAACGAGAGTGACTTCAGATTGCCTAGTCCCTTTGATATCTGGCCTTGGAAATTATTAAGAGATAGACGCAGCGCAGCTAGCTTGTGGCATGAGTATATGCTTTCTGGAATTTTGCCACTGAAGTTGTTCTGCATAACATCTATGATTTTTAGATTGGATAAGTTGGAGAAATCGACCTTGGTGAGTTTTCCACTGAAATTGTTGAACTTGAGGTCGATTGTTGTGAGATTTGTGCAGTTGCCCAGTGTTGGTGTCAGCTCCCCAGACATGCTGTTATATCCCAAATGAAGTTCCTGCAATCTCTTGAGATGAACTATGGAATCAGGTATCTTGCCACTGAAATTGTTTTCTTCAAGGTCAAGGATAACCAGATTAGTGAGTTTGGCTATATGTGTGCCATTAAGTATTCCATGTAAACTGTTGCTGGAAAAAGAGAGACGCTCCAGCAAGGTAGCATTGAAGAGTTCATCAGGGAGAGTTCCACTGAGGTCGTTGTGGCCGGCCTTGAGTACTCTGAGCATGGAGCAATTACCAAGGCCTGGGGAGATATTGCCACTAAATCTGTTGTAACAAAGCTCAAGAACAGCCAAGTTTGGTGATATGTTACAAAAATGACTTGGAATTTGCCCATTAAAGCTGTTGTTGCTAGCATTGAGCACAACTAGATTCTCCATCCCCTTCCAAGCTGTGGCTGTTAACTGCCCTGTAAACAAGGTGCTCGAGATGTTAAGTACCTTTAGTGGTTGGCCAGAGGTTGAAGACTGTAGATCATGCAAGTCTCCACTGATCTGGTTAAAGCTGATGTCGAGGACAATGATACTGCTTTTTTTTTTTGAAACAAAGGCAGGAGCTCTGCCGCTCAATTAAGACGAAAGAATTTTATGTACAAGACGATTAGCCAAACGAAATGCCAACAGGCACTCGAGGGGCTAACCAACCCACGCGACGCGGCTAGGCACAAACACGACGCACTGTCATGGGTCATCGTTGCCGAGCATGGATGCAAAGCAACCAGCAGCTCCGACTTCCCATGGCAGGTCACCCACAAGCCAACCACTGACTGTCCCGAAGCAGACGACCGCAAAGGTCATCGTTGCCAAGCTCAAACCCGCGAAGAGCAGCTCCGACTCCCCACCACGATCACGTGCCTCGCCCCCAGCGGTTGAAACCCCCGGCAGAACCTGGACCTGAGAACGAAAGAAAGGCGCGCCGCGCGTCATCGTTGCCGAGCCACGTCCCCGACGCAGCAGCTCCGACTTCACATAGCGAGCCCCGCCTCCACGCTTCGACCAAGCGCCGGGAAGAAGAACAGCCGCCGAAGGAAGCTTCTAAGCCGTGACGATAATCCAAATGTGACGCCTTCAACAAGGGAGTGACGCCGATGACGTCACCGTCGCACGTCCAACGGACTGGGCTTTCACCCTTGGATGACAGTGTTGAGGTAGAAGTGCGACGCCCCCAACAGGGTAACGACGCCCACAAGCGTCGCCGTCGCCAAGGCTTTCGCCCACAAACCCTCAGACATAGACGCCAGGCTTTGAAGATGGACCTCCTCCCAACTAGCATCGTCATCGTCGCTGTCCCGCCGCCCCCCGATGCCCAATCAGAGGGGTAACAAACGCGCCGGTTGCCTGCAGCAACCGCAGCTGCGTTGGTCGCCACCCCCCTCCGACCAGGCCACGCAGAGCCGGACCTAGGCCCGCCGCCCGCGTAACACCGCCGCACGTCGAGGCCGCTGGCCACCGCCGCCGACTCGGGCACCAACCAACGCCGATGCCGACCAAGAAGTCAGCAGCCACGAGGCTCGTGCCCCCACCACACTATGGGCGCTGCCCCATGCCCCGTGGGCGCCGAATCAAGCCGCCAGGCTGCGACCCGACGCCCATGCCGGCGCCATCGCCTCCGTCTTGAAGGTAGCCGCCCGGCCACAGCCAGCCCCGGGGCGGCCCGGCCACCGACGAAGCAAGCCAGGTCGTGCGGGGAGGGGCAAGCAGAGAGGAGAGTACCGCCCCTCAACACCAGCACGAGCCCGGCCACTGCCGCCGGTGCCTCACCGCCACCGGCCACCAACCCGCCCGCTGCCGGCCTGCCCGGCTAGATCCGGCCCCCTGGGGCCCGGATCCGGCAGCCTAGGCCCCGGACCGGCGAGCCCAGCCAGCGCCGCCAACGACGCCGAGCTCAGCTGGCGCCGCCACCGAAGCCGAGAGGGGAGGAGGAAGGCCCGCCGCCGTCCCGTGCGCCGGCACGGGCACCGGCCGAGTGGATCCGGCCGTCCGGGCGCAGGATCTGCCCACCTGGGCACCGGACCAGCGGCCCTCCGCCGGCGCCGCCGCCATCTTCAAGGAAAGGAGGGGGAAGAGCGAAGAACGGAGGGGAAGGCCTCCGCTGCCCTCCCTGACACCCGCGCAGCCACGGGCCGACGCCGCCGCAGCCGCGTCCACCAACGCCGCCACAGCTCCACGCAGCTCACGGGCCGGAGGACCGCCGGCGCTGCAGCGCTCGCCGCCCACCGAGGAAAGGAGGGCCTCGCCGCCGCCATCCTGGCCGGCCGGACAGCCATGCCGGCGGCCGACTCCGGCGGCGGCGAGGTGGGAGAGGGGCCGGAGGTGTAGGAGGCGGCGGCGCGTGGGAGGGCCACCCGAGTCGCCCCGCGTGGGGAGCGACGCGGGCGTCGGGAAGAGCTTGACTCGGAGGAACCAAACATACAATGATACTGCTGGATGACAACATTTCTAGGGGCAGGTCACCGGACAGATAATTGTAGGAAAAGTTAAGATGCTGCAGGCTAGTGAGGTTTCCAAGAGCTGGTGAGACGCGCCCTTCAAGACCCCTGGAAGGCAGTGAGACATGGGTGACCGCCCCGTTTCTGTTGCAGGCGATGCCTTCCCATTTGCAGCAGTCTGTGCCTTCTTCCTGCCATGAGTTGGCAAGGCCGGCATCCTGCGAGAGCCCAGCAAGAAACTGGAGCAGAGAGGCCTTCTCCTGCTCCGTGCAAGAACTGGCTGGGGTGGCCAAGGAGATCAGCAGCAGAATAGCAAGACTGCAAGGCCATGGAAAAGGCATGAATAATCTGCTGCAGCACTTCTTGTGTGAAAATTTGTTTGGCCGCATGGCTTCCTGTTTAAACTAGCTTAGCCTGTGCTCTGTCTGGATGAAGAGCCAAATGATTGTTCTAGTCAGGATGAGCATGAGGGAGAAGAAAAAAGAGGGCGTGCTTTCATCCTGACTATCAGTTCCTAGTCATAGTCACCTCAAAGAATGATGAAGTCAATTGCTAAATGCTATAGGAAAATCCTCCTTATGGCTGTGTTTTACTAACATACTCGTACATAACAGATTAACAGATCACTTAATTAAAGTTTGACATGTCGCCGATCGATGACATATTCGGACATAACTAGCCACTAAAAAGTCTATTAGCCAAGCCCAACTAGTTAACAAGGGCTAATAGTTCATTGCTAGAGATGTAAGCACAGATTAAAACATGTACTGGCTAACAGTTAGATATCTAATTTTAGTGTTAGTGATTTTTTTTACGTTTGACTAGATTTTTTTAAGAAAATAGCTCTGTTTAGCACGACTTTGGCTGCGGCTTATTTGTTGTAAGAGAAACAATGTTTTATTGTTAAAAAATAGAGTTGATTCTGGCTAATAAGCTAACATGAACAGACTGAACATATGTTTTTTTTTCCATAAGAACCTTGACCAAATTTCATTACCAACGTAACAAAATTACATAGTTTTCCAACAAGAAGTTTAACAACCAACCATCATTCCACGAACTAAAACCAAAAGCTTTAACGACGCAGCCACACAGGGGCTGAAACGATCACCGCTACTGACCAAAAAAAGCAACAAAGCCACCGATTTCTACCAAAGCTAAAGCACAGAAGGAAAGCTACCAGACTGAATATATGTAACATTTATCTCTAAATAAGTTTTTTTTATAAAAATTTATTTAATAATACTAATTATGAATTATAAATATTCGAAAATATTAAATACTTTCCAACAAAATTTTCCTTTCAAACCAAAAAGATATATATAAATATCTGACCTCTCGAAACTGACACTCACTTGTGTGGACTGTGGACGACGGCGATGTCAATTGTGCTCATCGCCGCACAAAGTGCACAAGTGCGCAGGACCTGGTCTCTTTGGAGTTAGGCAGCCGGCACCATCGCCGTACGTCGCGGGCACGCCGCACGCCGGCACGCGCGAGCGCGACCTCCATCGACGTATCCAACGGGATGAAGATTTGTTTCCATTCGAAAAAAAAAAAGATTTGTTTATGAAAACGAGGCGTCCCTCCCTAGCAGTAGCAAACGTCTGCAGCTGGTCGCCAACGGCACGCTGCACAGTCGCCTCGCGCAGGAAAGGCTCGGTCTGCTCGGGTCGCCAACGCCATTTCACACCAAGATTCGAGCCCAGACCACTCTCGCCCACGCAGCCCCAATGCATGGGTCCCGCAAAGTCACAGTCCATTCCAGTTCATCGTCTCCCACCGGAGCAGCAGCAGCGATGGGCGGCGGCGCGGCGCGGTGAACTCATGCACACGCGCTACGGCGTACGGCGGCCGAGGGCTGGCTGGACCGCCTCGGGAGGCGTGCCTTACGGCGTGGCAGTGGCACGTTCAGCATCCTCCTCTCTGCTCGCAAGGTGAAGTACTGCCTGCACGGCTTCACCACATTAGCTGTCATTAGCTGTCTGCCCTCTGCACAAAGCTTGCTTTCCATCGTTTTGTTGAAAGTATCGAGCCAAATGGAAGATTTTTTTTTTTTTTTTTCCTTCTTGCTCGATCGCCTCTCTTATCCACTTGATATTGCGAGGTGATTTCTGTTTGCTGTGATGGAAAACGCACGCCATGATTAAGTAGTAAAAAAAATAGTAACACACTTAACGCCTGAATGCCCCTGATGGTTATCTCATGCCGTTGAAATTAGGATCATATTCATATAGTTTGGACTAGGAATGGCCAACTATTTTCACCATGCCAAGAGCACGCGTGTTCACAGATGTGACATCGCAATCACAGTAAACTTTGAGATTTTTTTTTTTTTGAGACGGAAAAAAAAAAACAAGGCAGTTTACAACTTAGAGAAAAAGAAAAGGAATTAAACTAGAGGGGAGGAACAAAACCATCCAAGGGCTTCTACTGCAAAACTTTTGAGAATATTTACCATACTTTTTTAAGCAAATATTTACAGTGTTTTGTAAGAAAAAGTTTGATGCATAATATTGGTCTGTTAAATAACTGTAAACGTCATATCCTTGAATTTTCATCCAGTAACTTCAGAATTTGAAGCAGTGTTTATCCTGCAGCGGAATGGGCTGGGTCCACTGACCCAGACTTGCTAGCACTGCAGATCACAGATTCAGGACATGCTTCTCTACGGGTATGAAAAATTACAAAGTTGCAGTTTGCTGGGAGCTTCAGTTACATACATTGGCTGTCTTCATTCTTCAAGCCAGGACACATTGCCGGCTGCAGGCACTTTTTCTTACCCAAAATATCTGTACAGTACCATCTGATCATATAGCACTCCTACTCCAAGGAAAGCACCAAAGGCCACAGCGAAGACGATGTCGTCACCACACAGTCCTGTGGGGCGAATGGGCGCAGGACCTGCCTCTACTGAAGCACTACATTGGTGAATAAACATAGGGCCACACATCCTTTGGGTTCCCAACGAAGCTAGAATTTGGAAACGTAGAAAACTGGCCTCCTGTTGGAATAGGGCCATCCATGTCATTGTTAGAAATGCTGAAGTAGGAAAGAAAGTGAAGGTTCTCCAATGCCCTAGGGATTTCACCTGTCAGGTGATTGTTGGACAAGTCCAGCAATTGCAGGTTTGTGAGGTTGCTGACTGATTGTGGAACCTTCCCGTGTAAATTGTTGAAACTCAAGTTGAGTGCTGTAAGCCCTTTCAGATGACCAATCTCCAGCGGAATCTCACCAGTTAACTCATTTTCGCCTAGATTGAGCCTACGGCAGTAATCGGCCTTGTTGTATTGACGAGATGCAGTCACATAAACAGGCAACGGAAATACCTGGTCGGAACCATCTACAATCTTCTCAGATTCTAGCATCGGTAGCTTCATAAGTGCTTTTGGGATCTCCCCTACAAGGTTGTTATTGGATACATCTATAACGAACAAGAGATTTAAGTTGCTGATCCAAGCAGGTATTGATCCAGTGAGTTGGTTGCTGTAGAAAAGTAGCTGTCTCAAGTTTTTGAACTTTGAAAGCCAGTGAGGTATTCTTCCTGACAGTGAGCAATCAGCCAAGGAAAGAACCTGAAGATTTTGGTAACCATCTATTGTTTCATCTTCTGGCATGGCCTCACCTTTGAAATTGGTACCAATCAGCAGAGTTGTAAGGTTCCAAGAGCTCTTGAGAACCTGAAGGGCATTTGTGATATTTGTGAAGGAGTTGTTTGAAAGGGACAGAAACCTGAGGTACTTGAGGTTGCCTATTCTTGGAGAAAATTGGCCATGGAACTTGTTCCAAGATAGTTGAAGCGCAATCAGATTGCTGCAGAAGTATAGGCTCTCAGGAACCGTACCAGTGAACTTGTTTTCCATAAAATCCAGAATTTTTAGGTTGGTTAAGGTGGAGAAGTTGACATTGTTCAGATCTCCATGAAAACTGTTCCTCCGGAGAATGATAGTTCTGAGATTTGAGCATCTGCTTAGAGTCGATGGCAGCTCTCCGGACATGCTGTTGTACTCTAAGTAAAGCTCCTCCAGCCTCTTGAGCTGACCAATAGAATCTGGGATATTGCCTGTGAATGCATTCTCTGCAAGGTCAATGATTACCAAATTCTTGAGTTTGACTAAATGCTCGGGACTGAGTGCTCCCTGCAAATGGTTGTTTGGAAAAGAGAGATGCTCTAGAGAGGTAGCATTATAGAGCTCATCTGGCAGAGTCCCGTCCAGCTTGTTGTGGCCTGCCTTAAGCACTCTTAGCACAGAACAGTTACCAAGATCCCCGGGTATGCTTCCATTGAATTGATTAAAGCTCAGGTCAAGCACCGAAAAGAATGGCTTTTCGACACATATGGTTCTGGGAATTTCTCCAGTGAAAATGTTGTTGCTCATGTTGAGAGCAACGAGATTCTCCATACTTTCCAATGTGAGGGATGGAATTTTTCCTGTAAACTGGTTGCTTGAGATATTGATTACTTGCATAGGCTGTCCAGCCGTAGATGGCAGCCTATGGAGGTCACCGTTCAGGTTGTTGAAGCTGACATCAAAGACGATCATGCTTCTGGACAACAGTAATTCCACCGGGAGCACACCAGAGAGTGAGTTGCATGACAGGTTGAGGCTCAGCAGACTGGTGATGTTGCCAAGCGACGGTGAGATGTGCCCCTCAAGGCCCATGGAAGCTAGTGAGATCTCTGTGACGGCGCCATCAGCGTCACAGGTGATACCCTTCCACACGCAGCAGTCTGTGCCGTCTCTCCAAGAAGTGCTGAGGCCAGAGTCCTGCGAGAGCCCCTGGACAAACTTAAGGAGGGAGATCTTGTCCTGCTCTGTGCAGGAGCTGGAGGGAGAGGGTAGGGAGAGCAATAGTAGGAGTAGGAGAGCAAGACCAAGCCATCGTTTCGGCCATGATCTGCTTGAGCTGTTGCTCCATGAAGAGTGGAGTGGGTGCATGGTATCTTCCATTGAGGAATTAGAATTACTCAACTTAATTTTCCATTTAATATATGACGGTATTTATAGAGATTACATAGTATGAAACTGAAACATAGGACTGAAATATTTGACAATCTAATGTGAAAAACATAAAGTGCCAACAATATGGAGCATCCAAGGAATCAGATTCTAAGCTTGGTGGGAATTAAATACCGGCGCCCTGCTAATTAGAGGACCAGCACATCACAGAGCTCAGAATGCTTTGCTTTCAGCTCAAGTAACGATAGCCGCACTCTGTTCATCGATCATGGAAGTTAAGAGAAAGCATATTTTTTTTTCCTGACGAAATAAGAGAAAGCAGATTTGTCCAACGATGCTTTTGATCCTGCAAATGCTGGTCTTCGGAGTTAGGCGGCCGGCACCATCGCCTGTCGCTGGCACACCGCACGCGAGACCTCCATCGACGCATCCAACAGGGCCAGGATTTGTTTCCGAACTGTGCAGGCCGCCCACGCCATGATTAAGTAGCACACTTAACGCCTGAATGGCCTGATGG
Source organism: Eremochloa ophiuroides (assembly GCA_038502445.1). Classification (NCBI taxonomy): domain Eukaryota; kingdom Viridiplantae; phylum Streptophyta; class Magnoliopsida; order Poales; family Poaceae; genus Eremochloa; species Eremochloa ophiuroides. The sequence continues at coordinate 8,113,171 of JAHLJS010000005.1, forward strand.
TTATCTCATGCCGTTGCGAATTGGGATCGTATTCATATAGTTTGGACTACTATATAATGGCCAACTATTTTCTCCATGGCAAGAGCACGCGTGTACACAGATGTGACATCACAATAAACTTTGAGAATATTTACTTTTTAAGCAAAAAATTACAGTACTTTTTTTTTTAAAAAAAAGTTAGATGCATAATATTGGTCTGTCTACTGACTGTAAACGTTGTATCCTTGAATTTGCTTGCAGTAATATCTGAATCTGAAGCAGCCAACGAATGCCAGGTGTTTATAATTCAGGACATGCTTCTCTACGGGTATTAACAATCACAAAATTGCAGTTGTTTGCTGGGAGCTTCAGTTACATCCATTGCCTATCTTTGTTCTTCATGCCAGGACACATTGCAGCTACACTTTCCCTTACCCAAAACATCTGGATAGTACCATCAGATCGTACTCCAAGGAAAACACCAAAGGCCACAGCGAAGACGATGTCGCCACCACACAGTGTGATGTCGACCTACGAAGATACTGGACAGAGACTATTCACGCGAAGACCAAGAGGGCTTAGTGAAGTCCATGGTCATGATAGCTGACTTGCTGTGCAGGACAGGCCGGGACGGATCCAAACAATTATTGAGACATTGATGTCATTGTATAATAATCTTATTAAAATCATAAGATCATCTCTTTCACAAGCCTTGTTTACTAGATAATTTATTCAAACCTATTGCTGGTAGATGATAGCAATTAATGCTTGAACCTAGCTCACATACACTTTCCGTTGAGTGTTTCTTACCCAACATAAGGTAATATATAATACGGAGATATTACCATTCACGTGAGCTGCAAGCCATTGGAGCGAAGAAACAAGCACGAATTCAGGTTGTACGGATGACGACGAGCACAAGAAGCACATGGTCCTGCAAAAGTGGCGCACCATCACCGAACCCTACGTCGCAGGCACAGATTACGGCCCATTTCACACTGAGATTCCAGCCCAAAGCGGCCCATGCATGGGTCCCGCAAACTCACAGTCCAGCCCAGTTCATCGTCTCCGCGGGGAACCGGTGGCTGAGGAACCGGCGTCCTACACTCTGTTCGCAAAGTGGCGGGCAGGGCATTGGCAACTGTGCATTCCAGGCGCAATCAACAATTGTTCTGTTTGGCTGGCCGGAAAAAACACTGCTGAATGGTTAACTGATATTGGCCGATACGTTCAAGCGAACAGAGCCAATATAATAGCAGTGATTCAGTGATACTAAGTACACAACGCTTTGGAAGACACATATGCTATATACCGCCATACCGGGATATATATGGATTTACCCATGAACGTGATTACTCACTCCACTATAACACTATAACATGCATCTGTTTTATTTTGAAGAAAACAGTCTCTGAGAACATCATTCTTGGACATTGCAAAGGAAAAAAAAAAAGGAAATATGTTACACGACCGATTTATTTATGCAAGATCACCAAACAGGCATAGATCGACAAGGTGACACACCCTTGTTAGCTAGCCATCTTATTGCTGGAAGTGCGGAAACGGGAGGACATCAAACACTCTGATGATTAACAGAAACATGCATGCAGGTAGCTGCAGATGATTTAGATGGTGTAAACACCGATCGAGTGGACGAATGTCTGAACATTTACAAAGAAGCCCACCACGGTCTCATCCTCCGGCACGTTAGAGGTGAATGGAGTGGTGCCGTCCCAAACTCCAAAAGGGCCATACGTTGCGTGGTTGGTGATGATCTTAACTTTTGTCACATTCCTTGTGCCTCCAGCTCCCCCAATCCCAGTGATCTGCTTCACACACTCATATGGGCCAAACTTAATCTGTAAACAGCACAGAATCAGTGAACGAAGAGGAAAGAAAGATATATCATCAGGTATTTATTAGGTGGCGTATATATAGCTACTACTAACTCCATCTCTCCCATAAATATACTCCTTCCATACCAATAAAATTTGACGTTTTGGATAAGGTTCTGGTCAAACATTGAGAATATAAATAACGAATAACTTTTGTTGTTGAGTTTGGAAATGTGAAAATTATATAAATAGATTTGTCGCAAAATAGTATGCATATATATCACTTTTTAATAAATATTTTTATAGAAATATGAAGTCAAAGTTAAGCTTTGGAGACCGTGTCGTCAAGTTTTACGGGTATGGAGAGAGTATAATTCTAAAATAATGTGCAGTCAAATTCTCAAAAAAAAAAATCTTAGTTTATATAAAAAGATATTACTTTATACCATACTACTAAATAAGAGTATGCGTACTCTCTGTTCTATTATTCCATAGTCCACAGCGCCTTAAGTCGTTACTATCTTTAACCATCTAATTAATTTCAAAACATCCTTATAGTTTCGCAACATATCTATGAATTATATACTATAAAAGTATTTATCAGTAAATCTAAAAATCTTATGTTATGAATCCATATAGTCAAAGATACAAATGTTTCACTCAGAACAAAACTAATATGACATATAGCGAGTAAAATTTGCATAGAATATATATTTCATTATACTATATATTTGGAGTCTTACTGTTTGATAATATCTTCCATAAAACCCTGTTAAATTCATATTAGTTTGACTTTAATCAAACATAGAATTGGATCGTCCTTTTTATGATGAAGGCTGGCGTGAACTAATATTATTTGCAAAACAACCGCACACACATGCATGATAAAGTATGAAATCTACTCACCGTTTCATTCTTATCATGCCCAACAGTTTGACCCCAAACACCAGCGGTGCGGATTCGCCCAACTTCGTCAATGTAGGAAAATTCAATGCTGTTAATTGTACCCCCATGGTTGATTTTCACACTTTCTAGGCGTTGGGATTTGCCTTCCATTTCACAAACGGTGCCTTCATTATTTCCACCCCATGGTCCTCTCTTTGTTGGCGCAGGGACGGCCTGAATATGAAGGACCATGCATCATGAGTCTTGGTTTATAGACCAACAAATGAGAGAGCGAAAGAATAAAAGAGAGATCCATCCACCAAAAATAGAAGGGTGCGCCATCTCCCCCTCTCCCCTTTTATATAGGAGAGGTTCTTTTTTATGTGCCCCCACGGTTGGGTTTGTATTTAAAAAACACCACTAGAAGCTCAAATATATGCCACTAAAGGCTAGATATGCCCCCACCCCCCAAATATTATTTTATGAGCCCTAGTAGGCTATGTAATTCAGCCCTAGACATAATGTTAATTAGGTGTCCCCAACATATAATACACCCTGACAATGAGCTTGATTGGAAATAATAGTAAAGAAACCATATATGTTTTATCAAATATATAATGCGAAGTGATCGATCAGATCCGAGACAAGAATATATAATACAAAGTGGAAAACTTGAAACTAATTACGCTTACCGACATGCGGCAGAAGAAATCAATAGTAAGCTCTTGTGTTAAGTGAGTGAACATAAAACTATATACTCTTCTGTTGATAACACCGCGCGCCATTGCGAATTCACCAGTCCCACCTACAATGGCCCACTCGTTTTCTTCATTCTCATCATTAGCTCCCATAACCTGAAGAGTGGACCCTTTGAACCTGCATACATAATCGTTTTTGCTCATAGATAATAATAATTACTGGTTTCATTTCATGTCCCAAATATATAAGACTTCCTTGTGTTATTATTATTAGAGTAAAATGCACCATGTGTACTTAAACTATTGGGTCATTACTCGAACTGAAAAAGCTACCACCTGGATACTTAAACTATTGGGGCATTACCATGGTAATGCCTAATAGTTTAAGTACCTAGGTGGGAGCTTTTTTAGTTCGATTACCTAGATGGTAATGTCCTAATAGTTTAAGTACCCAGGCGGTAGCTTTTTCAGTTCGAGTACTCAGATGGTAATGCCCCAATAATTTAAGTACCCAGGGTGCATTTTACTCTTATTATTATTATTGGCCTCACTGGAAATAAAATAATAAAAACCGCAGAACAAATTAAGGCGATAAGATCGAGTTACTCTACGTACTTACCTTTCACCTGAAATTCAAGGGTGAACCAATGGTTCCATTTGCCGGCATGTGTGTGGCAACTAGTTTGGCCTGGGGGGCAGGGCCGTCATAGATGCCCCAGTTGTTCACAACAGTTTTACCTAGCCCCTCGCGCTGTACCACCTCTGCCTGATTGGCGCCCCACCCTCCAAAAATCTGGCGCAGGTACAGCTTGTCGACGTTCACCTTGGCGTTCTCCAAGAGTCCACCGAGGCCACGAGTGACCTTGAACTTCTTGGCGGAGGCGACGTCGCCGGCGCCGCCCCAGGGGAAGCCGCCGTTTCTCAACGCCATGGGGTCGTAGGGGACAACGCCGCCCATGGTGGTGGGGTCATAGTTGGGTGTGGCCATGGCCATTGCTAGCTAGCAATCTAGTGGTACGTACGGTGGTGCTACTAGCTTGACTCAACTCGTGTACTTGTGTTGTCATGTGTTTCTATGGAAGCTGATAAAACCATACTTGTAAATTCCATTCCGGAGGCCGTTCCGTTTTTACTCTTGGAATGTAACATTCCGGTACCGATCGATACCGGTGTACCATTCCGAACTTTATTATATTAAAAATATATAAATATACATATACATAAATAACATGGAATGCGGTGGTATTTGATAGGTGTGAACCTAAATCCTTTTTGCAGGTTCTTTTCAGGGGAACTCACTGGCTTCACCAATGGGCAAGATTGCAACGGCGTAATGGATCAACTTCTCTTAGTTGGGCAACACCTAGAGGCATCAGCATTGCAGTTTTTTGCTTCCAGAGGATGGTTTTCTAGAAGTCTAGTTACTTCTATTTAGTTATAAACTTTTGTCATTCTTGGTACCCCGTATTTGCTTGTTGGGTGTTGCTTTGTGTTTTAGTTTATCTTTCTGAATGGATTGCTGTAATAATTGGCCTGATTCTACCTTCTGTTAGATGAAGTCGAGTATATTTTGTATCCTTTATCTAAAAAAAAGTATCCTAACTAAAGTCCGATTGCACTATTACGTTCTTTACAATAAAATCTTCAAGACAAGATCACATATGGATATATTTTGATAATGTTTTTTTACAACATATACAACATCTCGATATACTTTTGTAATATTCATACGAAATACATGCAACATACTTATGAAACTGTTGAAACACTATATACATACTTTTACAACATGCATATTTCATCCCTTCTTCTGGACAACGCAAAGAAGAGGAGGGGAATGGCTGGTTCCGGCCTTCCAACGATGGAGGAGGTAGAAAATAGCTGATGGAGGGTTACGCCGGCTAAACCGGATCGGGTGTTGGAGCTACCAAGGATGGAGGATGACTGAAGCACGGAAGGATGCAAGGAAGATGAGCAGGTGGACAGAGGGATGACGATGATTGCTAGGAAGATGTGAGGCCGCACTGGTTGGGGCAGAGGAGGGTTGCTGCCGGTGGCAGGCCTTCTGATCCGGCCAATGGTCATGAAACATACATATGAAACACTAACTTCAACACTAGATCTACTTTTTTAAATATCCAACTGCAACACTTGCAATATATGTACAAACTACTGAAACATTTGAAATATGCGTATGAAACATTTTGAAAAAAACCCGAAAACACTTGGAAATCATTTGCAAGACACACACAACATCCGGATAAAACACTTGCAACACACATGTTAAAAATATATGCAACATCTAGATAAAATACTTGTAAACATTTATCTAGAAAAAGAGATGAAATATTGGAAACGTACACTTAAAACATAATGTTCGAAAAAGACAAAATATTTTAAATAACATTTAAAACATACATCTAAAATACTTGCAACATATACAAAACATGCAATATTTTCGATATATTTTACAACATTCATATCAAGAAATTAAAAATATATAAATGTTAAAAGAATAAAAATAAAGAAAATGAAAACATAAAACAGAAAATAAAAAATAAAAAATGATTAAAAAAGAACAAAAAATGAAAAAGAAAGAGGAAAAGAAAAGAAAAAAGAAATAGAAATAGAAAAAAGGAAAACGGCACCGCGGAACGGGCAGCCCACGGCCGGTGTCGGATGTCCTGGCAGCATTAGGGTTTGTTTATTTATTACGTGTAGCATATGGCTTGTGTGTCATGCATGAGCTGTTCATAAGTTCAACTGAGAGCAGATGCATGTGAATATGTTACCTTGCAATTTACCAGTAGTGTGGGGGAATAAACCCGTATACCCGCATTGCTATACATGGGCCAAGACCTCCGACCAGGCCTAGACTGCCAATGACGCGTCGTCTACACGCTCTCCAAAAGATCACGTATATCCACCGGCTCAGAAGCCTTGGCGGCTAAGGAAATAGCTTTCCTAGTATCTAACAGATTAGTTTCCTTGTTCGGCTAGGAATGTAATCTGATATACATGGTAACCGACTTGTAACCCTACCCCCCAGACAATATAAGGCGGGCAGGGGATCCCCCAACTCATATCATCTGATAGCAATACAATACAGTAACACACTGGACGTAGGGTATTACGCCTCGCGGCGGCCTGAACCTGTATAAACCTCGTGTCTCACGCTTATTGCGCTACTCTTGTTCGTCTCAGACGCACCTTCACCGATCATCTACTACCTTGGGCATACCCCTCGGTAGACTATCGCCGGCGTTCCGTCGACAGTTGGCGCGCCAGGTAGGGGGTGTGTTTCGTGATCCATGGCGAGCAAGATGGTGACTTTTTCAAGCTCCGTAGAGCTCCCGACGCCAGGCCAGATCTTCACGGTGGGCTCCATCACCTGGGTCATCAGCCTCGACGGCGAAGGAAAGATCCTTGATGCGGTCCAGATCGCATCTACTCCATCGACGGTCTCCTCTCTGGCAAGAAGGCTCCCACGTTACGTCCAGAAGACCGTCGACAACAGCGACCTGATCGAATCTATAGATCGGGTCTCCCAAGGCCTGTTCGAAAGCCTCTAGATTTTGGAGTCGGCTGCGGATCAAATGTCTGCAGATAGCTCCTGGCACTCTCCAAGGGCGCGGTGCTACACTCCATCCACGGTTCGGCGGGGCTCAACGCTAGTCGTCACCGTCACCCCACGGGGTCGCATCGTCGAGTTTTGGCCCCGATTAGTCACAAGCGACCTCCCACGGGGTTACATGCCTTTCGGCTTGCGGAACACGGCCTCCAGCATCTCGAAGCTACTGCGCCGCCCCGACCACGCCACTTCCGATCACGTCGGCGCCAGCTCCACCTTCATCATCGCCGACAACGACCACTCCGACTACGACGGCGCAGAAGGTGGTGATCTCATCGATCTGCCTCCTCCCACTGGTCGGTACATTGGTGGGCCCATCCTCGCCATTAGCAACGACAGCGCTCCGGCTCCGAGTGAAGATGAAGAAGCCCGAGCAGCTCGAGAGGGTAGAAACGCCGACTGAAGACGGCGCCGCGAGCAGCGAGTCGAAGCAAGGAAAGGCCGCATGCGGAACCTGGAGCAAGAATTCGATCTGGTCGGAAAACACCAGGTCTACAAAACTCCAAGCGTGAACGTCGCTGTTGCGATAACAGAGGCCAAAAACCTGGTCCAAACTCCAGAGGTTGAGCGCCTTACGGCTTTCCTCCAGGCAGCCCAAGCTCAGATCAATGAAGAACGCTTGCCGCCACCACCGTCGCACTCCACCGCATCAGCCACCGAGATTATTCGCGAAGATGGAGATTACTCCCGCGGCGGGCGAAGACGTCGTCGCCAAGATGGCGACCAGGAGGTGAATCAATCCGACCTCCGTGAGAAGCTGAAGACCAGAGATCTCCGGGGAAAATTGGAAGGAAGCCAGGCACTCAGCAGAAAATGAGCGCCGCAAGAAATACGATGAAACCTACGGTCCTCCGATCAATGACAAGAACGCCCCCGAGTTGCCATTTACAGCAGAGCTCCAGGCGGTGCGTTGGCCACCGAACTTCAAGGTCGTCGGCGTCGAGACCTATGACGGCACCGCCGACCCCACCAAGTGGCTTACCGTTTATGAGATCGCGGTCAAAGATGCTGAAGGAAAGTCAGACGTCATGGCAAACTATTTGCCCGTCATGCTCAATGCCCGCCAACAATTGGTTGCTGAGTCTGAAGCCGAACTCCATCGACACTTGGGAACAGCTGAAGAAGCAGTTCATCAGCAACTACCGTGCCAACTGCAAGCATCCAAGCACAAAGTTTGATCTTGAGAAGCTTCAGCAAGTGTCACGAGAATCTTTGCGGGATTACATTCGACACTTCTCGGAGACCAGAAACAACATCCCAGATGTCACGGATGCTGAAGCTATCTTCGCTTTCATACGTGGCCTCCGACCTGATGAAGAACTCCAGAGGAAGCTATACCACAGCAGACCAAGCTCCATTGCCGAGATGCTGCGCGTCGCCAACAAGTACGCGGACGGGAACGAAGCGGCTCGCCACTCCATCCATAGCCGCCTCCGTTTCCCCGACCGATCATGCCACGAGGACGTCGACCACCGAGCTGATCGGCGACATGACGATCGACGGGCCTGGCGGGATTACCGCCGCGACGAGCGCGACCAGCGCCGCTCTGATCGGCGTCGCCACGACGAACCAGAAGGTTCCAGAGCTGGAGAAAGGCGTTGCCACTACCAGGTCTACAATACCCGATTAGCTCCGAAGCGCAACTACGAAGAAGCTTATGATAAAGTCCTCAATAGTCAATGCCCCGTCCATAAGTTCCACAAACATACCATGAGAGACTGCTACGGCTTCTCTAGGGCATTCAAAGAGGAAGAAAAGAAGAAGGCTCGCCGCGAACCTGATAACGACAAGTGCGATGGCGATGGCGATCCGCCTCCAGGCTTTACTGAGGCTCACCGAATGGTCTCCACAATCATTGGCGGCCACATAGCTATGGAGTCGAAGAGGGAGCAAAAGCTCGTCACCAGACGTGTCAACTCCGTCGCCAACTACGACGCCTCCATCGCCGATCCGAAGTTCCCGCCCTGGTCGCACAAGGCCATCACCTTCAGCAGAGACGACCAATGGACGGAGATCCCGTACTTGGGTCGCTTCCCACTAATCCTTGATCCGGTCATACGCACGACCCGTTTTCGTAAGGTGCTGATCGATGGCGGCAGCGGCCTCAACATCCTCTTCTCTGGAACTGCCAAAGAGCTCGGGCTTCGAGCAGAAGACCTGGAGCCGACTGCAGCTCTGTTCTGGGGAATCATTCCAGGGCAGCCCTCCTACCCCTGGGACAGATCAATCTGCCCGTCCAGTTCGGAACACCGTAGTGCTTCCGTATTGAGCACATTGACTTCCTGGTAGCCGACTTCGATGCCGCATATCACGCCATACTTGGCCATCCAGCTCTGGCCAAGTTTTGGGCCATCCCCAACTACATCTACCTCGTCATGAAGATGCCGATGGAGACCGGTATCCTCACTGTACGCTCCAACCTCCAGACCGCATATGTCTGCGAGAAGGAGGCCATCGCCATGGCTGAGGCCACCGACGTCTTCATCTTGATGAACACGTGCGCAGTAGACGCACAGAAGCTGAAGCCTAAAGATCAAGTCATCCCAGAGAAGACCCCGCCCAGAGTTGCTACCAAGAACAAGGAGACAAAGGACGTTGTCCTCGTCCCTGGTGACCCGAGTAAGATTACTCGCATCGGGACAGATCTCGACCCTAAATAGGAAGACGCGCTCTTCAGTTTTCTTAGAAAGCACGTCAGCGTTTTCGCATGGAAACCTGTGGACATGCCTGGCGTACCCAAGGAGCTGATCGAGCACTCCTTGAATGTCTCGAAGACCGCCAAGCCCGTCAAGTAGAAGCTCCGGCGATTCTCTCCAGACAAGAAGGAGGCTATTATGATAGAAATAGCTCGGCTCCTAGCTGCCGGCTTTATCAAAGAGATGTATCACCCTGATTGGTTAGCCAATTCGGTTCTTATAAGAAAAAAGTATAATAAATGGAGAATATGCGTTGATTACACCGATCTCAACAAACACTGCCCTAAAGACCCCTTCGGTCTTCCCCGCATCGATGAAGTTATCGACTCCACGGCCGGCTGCGAGCTACTCAGCTTCCTCGACTACTACTCCGGCGATCATCAGATCGCCTTGAATGAAGAAGACCAGAAGAAAACCTCTTCCATCACCCCCTTTGGGGCCTATTGCTACAAGACTATGTCCTTCGACCTGAAGAACGTTGGTGCCACATACCAGCGAGCTATCCAGGCGTGCCTCGACGACCTTATTCCAGACATCGCCGCAGCTTATGTTGATGACGTCATCATAAAAACACAAAAGGCTGAAAACCTCATCTCCAATCTCGAAGCAGTCTTCAAAAAGCTGTCTACTTTTCAATGGAAGTTGAATCCCTCCAAGTGCATCTTCGACGTTCCGTCGGGCAACCTGCTCGGCAACATCATCAGCAAGCGTGGCATCCTTCCTAACCCAGAAAAAATCGAGGCCGTCATAAGAATGAAGGCCCCGACCAGCGTCAAAGACGTCCAGAAGTTCACTGGGTGCATGGCAGCTCTAAGCCGATTCATCTCCAGACTAGGCGAAAAAGGGCTTCCCTTCTTCAAGCTACTCAAGGCCGGCGAAAAATTTGTCTGGTCGGAAGAGGCCGATCGGGCCTTCAAGGAGTTGAAACAGTCCCTGGTACGTCCTCCGCTCCGTCGACAAGTAGTAATTAAGTTCTCCTGTTAGTTTCATTTTTAAGATTCCCATGGTAGGTCTCTCTATACAGTATACACACCACCAAAGTATTTAGGAGCAATGATGACAAGAGACTTTTTCTTAGTTATCAGCTCCCAGTATAAATGGTGAAAGTGTTCCTTACTAGAAATTTGTGGTTTTCGCTGTTTGACCGTAAGCAAAATTTATTAGTTAATGGTTTCCAATCTATAGTGCTAACAGTAGGGTTCGATTGGAGTCGCCATAATAAGATCAAATTCCATCAATTAACAAGCATAATCAAAATCAAACATGTCTTGACCACATGCTATCTTCGATCAAGATTGAAATAAAACGACCCATGTAGCCGGATCTAACGTCAAAGCAAGATATGAATCGTGAAAAAGCGATGAGACCATGAATTAGAAAGATATGATGCTGATCTATCTCAATCTTACTTAAACTGGGCAGGGTGATTTTGCTATATATATCAATAGTGGAGGACTAGATATAACAAGATCAATAACTAGCAAATCTAGTAAAACAACAAGCAAGAGCTTACCAATCTTTACAGATTTAACCGATAACTAATCATTATCAAGATTTCTACGAGATCGATCCATGCCGATACAGCCTTACAAATATTGACATCGATAACAAATTCTACCAAGAATTGTACGAGGTCAGTCGAGCCAGTGCAGTCTTACAACTCTCGATGAAATCAATAACTAGTTTATGCTAAAGATTGCAAGACGTCGGTCAAAGCCGATGCAGCAGCCTCACAACGCTGCAATATAAACCATGACGATACGTACTCACAGACAAACGGGGGAACGAAGCAAGTCCAATTTGAAGTTCTTTACACTTATATTGGTCGATTATAAAATAATGATAAGAAAAAAAATTTACATTTGTTTCGATCAAACATCCTCCCTGTTAACCTAAAAATTCTTCTCAGATACATGAAAATGGTTCAGTTCTCGAGCCAATGATCCTCGTGATTAGGCACTCTTTTTCCCCGATCTTAGCATTAAGTATTTTTGGATGAGCTATAAGATGATCAGATTTATAAGTATAGGTTGGTTGATGCCGATGCAGCCCTGCTTGTTGAAGAACTCGCAAAAAGCTATATTACTCCTCACTACCCCAAGCAGGACATCATTACCAGTTCAAAACCCCATCACTACCGGATTTTGAACTGGAGTACCAAACCGACAGTGATATGGAGTTCACATCAGTATCGGTTCTTAAAAAACATGTGATGATTTCCGGGTAGACTGCCAGTCAGGGGCTCAACTCGGCAGTGTGGTCTGACCCAGCACTGTCGATTTGTAGCTCTCAGTCGACAGTGTTGTGCAAGCCTTTTTGTGCTATCGGCTTAACACCGTTTGTTCATGGCTAGAACCAATAGTAATAGCATGGCAGTGACGTTAGCCCATCCAGCCACTGTAGGTTTAGACGGTTAGACACACAAACTGGTAGTGATAGTTGTTATCACTGTCGATTCGGTCACACCCCCATTCATTTTCTGGTTTTCAGAGAGCCAAGAACCGGCAGGTCGGTTGGACTAAATCTGATAGTGATGCGGCTGACAGTGATATGTGTGATTCAATAGTAGTGTCTACTCCTAAGGATTGCAGTGTGTTTTGATTGATCTACTGGTGATAACTTTTCAATAGGTACAATCATCACTCTATGATAAAGACGGAAGCATATAATCTAATGCCGACTAAACAGGGTGTCGAGTCTGCCGTGCACATCCTACAAACGTAGCAATTGGCCTCTGATGGCGCGTGTAGCACTTGGGCATATCTTTTGTTGCTTGCCTTTTCGGCTCCCAAAATACAACACGTATGTATACACGTAGTGAATAAAATAGGAGGCAAATCGGATGTGACGCTAGTTGCCTGATTGATTTCTTCAATATTGAGCTTCAAGATTCAGCCGATTCCTAAATATATAAATCCAGCCGATTTTTGTATGCATAATTAAATTAATTAATATATCTTGTCTACGTTGCTGTATCCATCAATCAACGCAGTGCTGCTTGCTGTAAAAAAAAACCTAGTGATGTTCTCGGTCTCTTCTTTCCTCTTAACTGCATACACTAATGTACGATAGACCAGCCTTTCCTGAATTTATTTCAGTATTTAACGGCGTTGTACTTTTAATTGTAGACGACGTTTTCGTCGACAGCGAGGCGTTTGTGGTGATTTTGTCAATTTTGAGATCTATCGGCACAGTCTTTCGGAAATGCTCATATGGGTAGGGTTTACATGCGTGTGTTCACAGCAGTAGCAGACCTAGGATTTTCATGTAGGGTATGCCAAGAAATTAATTTACATGAAACAATTTACCAATTCGGTAAACAATTATAAAATTCACAATATAATCCATTATGCACACACTAAATGACATAAGAAATTTTAATTTACGATATAACTAGGCATAAAAGAGACTTAACAGTACTAATAACCCGAACTTTTAGCCACTGTTTTCTAAAAGACATGAATGTCTTGGTTTTATCATCTTCATCCACCTCTAAAAAAAATATCCCGCTCAATAAACAATCTGCAAATTTAGACAATTCAAACATAGCGTGACAAGGCAACAACAAATCTGATGATCTCTATGACTCTGTCTGCGACTTCGGGGCTCAGTGCAACTGCTCTTCGTATTTCTTTTTTTAAAAGTATGTACCATAGCTGCCACTTGAGCCCAGCGTACGCCGGGAACCACCTAGCATACCCCCCTAGGTTTGCCGCCCTTGGTTCATAGGTGAGTGTTCGTGTATTTTGAGCGTCTGTGTCTATACTGTATAATTCAAAAAAAAAAAGATCAGCACAGATCAAGCTTCCTTTTATTCCAACAGTCCAACACTAGCACCGGCAGCAATATAATTTTATTCCAAGCGTTATCTGCGGTGTGAACTTTGAAGTGTCTATGGCAGCTGGTTGAGGAATGGAACGGATTAGAGTCTAGTCATCTTCACTTCTCCTGCTCAAAACTGGTTTTTGAAATATTTTCAAATTAAAATATGAGAAATAAAAATCTTTAACAATGGTTGGAAAAGTACCATGATACTTTTAGGTACTTTCATATTTTTCGATTTTCTAAGTAATTAAATAGAAAATATATTGTGATGGGTGTTTTAGTAATTGAATGTGTGCATCCGACCAAGCCCGCGTGACGGAAGCATTTTGGGCTGGCCCATAGTCACGAAAGCATTTTGGGCTGATTATATTAGTCACGAAAGTTCAATGATCAATATTCCATGTTACAAAAATTGAGTAAATAAGTGAAGCTAAAAAATCATGAATAGGAGCCGTACAAAAGTGGCCACAAATACTAGCTAACTCATGCACGTTGTTAGGGCAACGGCAATGTGCATGCAAAAAAGTAAACTTATGCCATAAGCTACTGTGCTGAGCTCGGTGCCAAGATCGCTGAGGTCTACCACGTGGACGCCACGTATTTACCTGAATCCAGAACTGTCGCCTACATAATGTGAAGGTCCTAAGGAGTCGATAAATTCCACCGTGTTCGCTTGAACTACTTTTAGCTTATTTTAACCATGCTTTCTAATGGTCCCATTGATATGGCACACCATAGTCACTCTTTCAGAGAACTAAGAAGTGAAGCTCAAGAAACAAAAATGGGAAATATACCAAAGTAGCCCTATGCGCTACCTAACTTGTGCACGTTGGTAGGGGAAGGGCAATGTGCATGCGGAAGGTAACCTTAAGGTGCACCGTGCACTCCCATATGCCACGCCATACTGATGGATTTTCAAGGAGTCCAACAATGTTGGTTGGTTGGTTCCGTGGTTAGCTCTTGGCTAGCTAATAGATTTTTTTCCTCATATTTTAGTAGAAGAGAGTTACATATCTTATTCAAGAGATAGTCTTATACGCACACTTCGAGGTTAAGTGAGAATGGCATGTAGAGTCATTTATATTATGAGCTATACGTACGCTAAGAGATCTCGAAATGATGTCAACCACTTTAAGTCCGGGAGCATTTTCCTACCGGTGCGGGTACGGGTAACCCGACGAGTAAAATTTCATCTTGTGGGTATGGGTAATACGATGGGTAAAATTTCATCTGGCCACATCGGTAGTCTAACACTAATTTAGAACTTTAAAAATTTCATGTCATTTGAACACTAATTTTGTAAGAAATTTTAAAAAGTTGTGATAATATTTTTTCACAATTTAAAACTTCTAAAATTTCTTGTCATTTGTGCACTAATTTTGTAAGAAACGAAAAAAAGTTTGGATTCACAAAATGGACCCGACGTCAAGTTCAATCAATATGTGGACCTACCGAACCATTGTATCAAGACCCTACATTTACTAATCACTAATCAGGGTGAATCAATCTAATACGCACGGTATCACGGTGGTTCCTCAAAATACAATACCCAGAAATCACGGTGCTTGCGCAAATTAAAAAAAAAAACAGTAATCACAGGTGTCTCTTAAAGCAACTGTAATCACGGTGAATCAGCCGCCGTGCACATTCGGTTACCAGGATCCTTTGTAAAATAACCAACATCTGGGAAGACCGCTGGATACCTTCCATTTTGATGAGCGGCCTAACCCGAGTGGCAGAGCTACTAACTGAATCAGGGAAGCGGAACACCGGGCTAGTCCGGGCTATCTTCATTCCAATTGATGCAGCGGCAATCCTGCGTACCCCTTGTAGACCGCAAGCTGAGGATTGATGGGCGTGGGAACAAGAGAAGTATGGGGACTACTCCGTAAAATCAGTCCCAAGGTCAAGGAGCCGAGCCGAGTGGATCAGGTGATGAAACTTGGAATCGGGTGTACATGGAAGCTCCAGGTTAGGTGAGAGTGTTATGGTGGAGAGTCGTCCATGATTTTTTTACCAACCAATTTGGTACTGAATCGGCGGCATATGGAGCCTATGGCGTTCTGTGAAACCTGTGGCGCAGAGAGGGACACTATGCGGTAGAACCGCTTGAATTAGCACACTAATAGAGGCACTTATCTTTCACTAGACACTAAGAACTTCAAGAGTGAGCTAATTTAAACAGTTCTGTCAAGCACACCTAGACGGAAGAACTCGAAACACCACATTTTTCTGTCAGGATCATAAATGAGGGAATAAAACTTACAACATTCTTAACCATTTCTTACATCACAGGATTACAGGAATATCAGGGTTATTTATAACATATTTAATTTAAACAGCGAAAAATAAAAATTTTATAATAACATGAGTAAAGGTTGATATTCAGATTCTCATATTTTATCTTGCAACAATAATAAACATAGTAATAAAGTTGCAGCAGGAATATACATTTATTTAGAGACATACTTAGCATTTAACATAACAAGCAATTATATAGGATGTGATTATTACAATGTTAAGTTTTCTTTCTAAAACATTTGTGTGATAATTATAAAAAATAAACTACAATCGCAGCGCAAGGAAATCCTCTCTGAGCCCACTAGAAGGTTTCCACACACAATAGTCAGTTTTCACCTGTTACCTGCAACAGGGAAAAATAAAATCCTGAGTACTCAACTGTACTCAACAAGACTTACCCGTCAGGAGGAAATTAAAGACTCCAAGGATATGCAAGGCTTTTTAGTTTGCTGGTGTAACTTGCGAGAAAGCATTACTGTTAGTTCATCTCTACATTCTATTTTCTTAGCAGTCATTTTAGTTCATTAACCTGCACTTCTAGGTAAGCACTGTACTACTTTCAAGCAAGTGGTACTACTTTCAAGCAAGTGGTAAGCAATCAAATTCATTTTATGTCTTTCTAGTTCCAGTTCTTACTACGAAAGTAGATAATAGCCAAGCCGTTACCGTCTCAAAAGAGTCAGCGATTCGCGAACCGATATTCCTAGCTGGGTACCCCAAAACACACGTCCCGCCTGCACCCTAGGTACAAGGCAAAGACTAGTTCACTCAAATCCTGTCCGGGGCACACAGATCCCCGTCCAACTCGGACTCTAAGCCCCCACCTGCCGGCATTATTCCTCGACAGTGGTGCTTATACCTCCACCTTCCCCGCCTCCATACAGTTGGTCCAGAAGAGTCGAAACTCAAGACAAGATAGAAATCGCTTTTCAAGCTCGCATACGCAAGTATGTGCTCAGAATAAAAGTCCGTGACACTGGCTAACATCTAGTCTGAATAGTTCCTAATCGACATAGGCGGAAACAACTGCAACCAAAGCCTCGCTCAGGTGCCAAACCAAGTCCAATCCAAAATACCGTTCCGCCCGGTCTCCAATTATTATCCATCTGTAATATCTCATATGATAATATAATATAATAATAACAATAATATTTTCTTGTCTCTCACAAGTGACAGGCAATCACTCAACTTTTACCGTAGCCCTACAGCATAGCATTCTACACGATCCTGTCATACTATAGGACTCATAGGATAAGGATATATATATACATGTGGGTTTCATTCAACTCCTCAAAACTTAATGCACAACAATTATATTAAAAGTGCAAAAAGTAGCGGTTATGAATCGGGGCTTGCCTGGGTAAAAGAACAACAATATGAACAAGTTAGCATTTCCATCTCCAAGACATGATCTCCATGACATGAACACCATTACACCATCTTTTGGATCAACACCAAGTTCTCCGAGAAATCCATCCATCGATACGTCGTCGTTCCTATTATGAATGCATAAATGCATATGCATGCTTAAGTGAAATAGGCATAGCAATAGCAACATTTAAAATAAAGATCCTAATAATGTTATAGACAATCATGAACCAATTATACCAACTTGAAGAGAAAGATTTTCACTCTGTTCGGCTGGCTGGTACGGTACGGCTGGCTGGCTGATTGTTTTGAGAGAAAAACACTGCTGAATGGCTGGCTGGTGCTAGCTGGACCAGCCAGCTGAACAGAGTGTTTATAAAAATAACAAAAGTGGTTTCACTATTTTTGAACGCTTATACAATTTATTATGATTTAATAAATTTCAGCTCAGAAAATAAAATAGAAAGGCAATTCATAATTCAGCAATAAAAGAAAAAGGGCATTTGACCCGAGCCGGCCCAACAGCAGGCCAAGCAGTCCACGCGCGCGCGAGCCCGAATGCCCTGGCAACTTTGCGAAACGCCCCCTAGAAGAAAAAGAAACAAACCCACAGTCCAACACTATTTTCCCCACTCACAGGACTTCGCGCTTAACCCCCTGGGGTTAGTCGAATTGTTCGATCGAAACCCCCGACCCTTCCACACGTGGCCGAGCGGCGGCGCTGACACACCGCGGGCACGCCGGCGACTCGAGGCCTGAGGAGCCCTTACCGACGAGCCGATCCACACCCGCGACCCAAAAGCCTACCCTAAGCAGCTTCTAGAAAACAGAGACCGCCTGAGGCACGCGTCCGCGGTGCGCGTCTGTTCCCGGCGGCGGCGAGCGCGTTCCGGCGAAGTCAAGCGACGAGAAGATTAACGGACTAGCTCTAGAGAAACAGAGGCTCACCAGAAACACAGTGGTGGTGATTATTGGCTACGAGGTAGACTGAGGAGGGCTGGCCGCGTGCGACCCGAGAGCACCGCGGTGCTTCGCGACGGCACAGCGATGTCAGTGGCGACTAGGGGTGCGGCAGAGGACCAGCGAGTGCGCAGGTGATAGGGAAGATCGAGGAAAAGCTGGTGGCGCAGAAGGTTGGGCACGAACGGCTTTGACGAGGGAGTATTTCAATCCGAAACGTCCACGGTCTCGACAAGGCCGACGACGAGCAAAATATTTGGAGCTGTGCAACATTTAATTCGAAGCACAGAGGGATCGGTGTGAGAGCTGGTTCAGAGACGAGTACAGGGACTCAACAAAGCAGATTGAGACGACCTCTGCCTGCCGGAAACGACGCGGCCGCTCCGTGCGCCGAGCGCGTGCATGCGCGACGACCTGCGCGGCGACCGAGACACACTGCAACGAGGGCAGGGGCAGAACAGTCGGCATGACCACGACACAGGAAAGAACAGGTAGATGCCCTGCAGCTCGCGACAAGAGAGGGGGCAGAGGTTAGTGTTACCAGTCGTACCATATAGAGGAGCACAGAGGATGGGACATCCAGCAATTCTACAGAAGCCCGGTCCATGTCTCAGAGGCCCAGGAATAAACCGAACCCGAAGTATAACGGCCGTGAGTGGGTTGTGTGAGCGCCTGCGTGCGAAGTGTTGGGCATAGCCCTGTAATACTTAAGGAGAGACTCTGGAGAGGAGAGGGTATCGAATGTATGAACCCTGACATATTACCTAAGATTCCTCCTCGCTTCCGTCCTGCCTCCCTATTCTTCCTCTACTTCCTTCCCAAGTATCGTGTTGTTCTTCCTATCTAGTCCTCGAACGCTAACAAGTGGTATCAGAGACACCGATCCTCCACCTGATCCACGCCGCCCTCTTATTTCCCCATCGGCCGCTAGATTCCACTAGATCTGGTTGGTTCCTTCCAGATCGAATTGTTGTTGCAATTTGGTCTGGAAATTCCGTAATTCCACTCCCGGAGTCGCGGTTTGTGGATTCGCCGCCCGTTCCTCCCCACAAGCACTTCACCTGCTTCCAGCGCAGCCTCGGCATCATGGGACCCGACATGAAGGCGCTCTTGGCTGAGATCGACAAGCGCTTTGCGGCGCAGGAACAGCGCTTCAACGATCTGGACCGGAAGCTCGAGTCTATGCGGCTGCTTCGTCCACCCGCGTCGACGCTCTGGAGTCGGCTGCTAAGGTGTTCGACGAATGGCGCCCCGGCGTTGATTGCGTCGTCGACGACTTGCGCCTCGAGGTCGACAAGCTCTCTTCACTAAATCTCGAAGTCAGGAAGATTTCCAAGTTCTGGGAGCGTTCCATGGTGGGCGCGCCTTCGGCGTCCAATGGAGTGTTCGCCAACGCGCCGACCCCCAAGTCGTCTTCGGCCCCCGCGTCGCCTCCACTCGGTCCGCGACGCCAAGCTGGTTGATGACTTCATGGCCGCCTCGCGCCTACCTGCGAGATCATCGGCCCTCTTGCCCAGTGGGCACCGCGTCGACCTTGGGAACCGGGATGGTGAATTCAGAGTGGTCACCACTCTGATTCCACCACCCAGCAAGGGTACGTTCTCTTGCCGACAGCCACCTCCCCTTCCCCTTCCGAGTCCACCTTCGCGTCGTCCACCTCCACATACTGGCATGTACTGGGAGTCGGGTTATCAGGGTAGCTCGGGTATTGGTCATTCAGGCAAGCTTCCTAAGTTCGATTTTCCCCGATTTGATGGTGATCACCCCAAATTGTGGATCAAACAGGCCGTTCATTATTTCAAGTTTTATCGGGTTGAGTCCTCTGCCTGGGTTTCGGAGGCTACTATGCACTTTCATGGCCCTACCAAACGTTGGCTCTCGTCTGTGGACGATCAGCTTGAGACCGTGCCTTGGTCTGAGTTCTGCACTCAATTGCTGGCGTGCTTCTCTCATAACGAGCATGAGCTGTTGCTTAGGCGTCTGTTTCAAATCCGACAGACCAGGTCTGTGTCTGAGTACATTGCCAGTTTTGTTGCCTTGGTGGATGAGCTTAAGGCCTATGCTAAGCATTCAGATCCTTTGTATTTTACTCAGCGTTTCATCGATGGTCTGCGTGACGATATTAAAGTCGTTGTTCTTGTTCAACGCCCTACTTCCCTCGATATTGCTTATGTCCTTGCCCAATTGCAGGAGGAAGCTACAGGCGCATCTAAGCGTCCCTTTCACCGTCCAGATCCTCTGACGAACCTGAAGCCTGCCTGGGGTGGTGCTGTTGCATTGCTGCCCCCTCCCCCGCGGCCTGTCGAAGGGGATACTCAACGTTCTACTGCTGAAGACAAGTTTCGTGATCTGCGGGTCCAACGGCGTGCTCAAGGGCTGTGCGTCTGTTACGGTGCCAAATGGAGTCGTGACCATCGGTGTTCTGAAATGGTGCAATTGCAGTTGGTTCAGGATTTGATGGACCTGTTTCCCGATCAAGAAGATGCAGAGAATTCTGGTTCGGATTCTCCTTCCTCTCAGCTGATGTTACATCGGTGGAAGCAGCAGTGGGCCAACCCTCCCCAAAAACTTTTTGTCTCAGTGGTATTCTGCAGGGGCAGCCGTTGTCCATTCTGGTGGATTCAGGTTCCTCGCACACTTTCCTCAGTTCGTCCTGGGCTGCTCGTCTTGATGGTATTCCGCCACTAGATCCTCCGGTATGTGTGCAAGTAGCTAATGGTGCAGTTTTGCAGTGCTCATCTGAAAACCCTAGTTTAGTTTTGATAATTGATGACACCCTAAGGACTAACCTATTTGCTAAGTGATAGCTAAGTATAGGTTTTCCTATCCATGGAGTGATGAGCTTGGTAGATGGTGATGATCAAGATGGCTCAACCATGGACCTAGTATGGAAGTTCAAGTGGATTAGATCAAAGTCAAAAGAAATGGCTTGAAGGCAAAAGTATAACCCCAAATAGGCTTTTCTTATGGTGGTCAAGACACCTAGTGGGTGTGATCATATTTAGGATAGTTAGCCGACTATTAAGGGGAGAACTAAGTGTTTGGATTACCTTCAAGTGCTTTAGGTCGCATTTCATGTGCATTGACTAACTCAACCTAGAGATCAACTTAGAAACCCTTGAAAAATGTTTCAAAAATGCTAACACACTGTGCACAAGTGTTGAAGATCTTGAGTGTTAACACATAGAAGCAAGAGGTGTGAAAAAGACTTGAAAAATTCTATTTTTAGAGCGTCGGACGCTGTAGTTGTAGGGTGTCGGACCAATGGCTGCTGGGTCCAACGGTCCCAGCACTGTGCTTAACTGGCTTAGAGCGTCGGACGGTTCGACGGTGAGCGTCGGACTGAGTCCGAGCATTTTTCAAACTTCTCTGCGTAAAAACGCATAGCGTCAGACGCTGGCGAAGGTTGGTCCGACGCACTAACTGGCAGAGTCTCACGGTGGCTCGTTGTTCTGCCTGACTCTAAGAGTCGGACAGTCCGACGGGGTCTGTGAGCAGAGCGTCGGACTATTAGCTCTTGGTCCGACGCGTGGCGTGCTCTGGTTCACGTTCTGGCAAGATATGCAGCGTGATCTGTTCACGGCATCGAACGCTTCTCTTTGGTCTCACGTTGTGCCTCGGACTGGAGTCCGACGGTTTCTAACGCTCGGGAAGCTCTCTGCGTGTTTTCTGTAAGCGTCGGACGGCAGTGGACTTTGGTCTGACGCTGTCCCGTCCGACGATCTGCTGAGAGGCGTGAACAGTGACCATTGAGATCGAGTGGCTGACGTTAAACCCTGCTGAGACGTGTCGTAGATCTGAGTGTCGGACTCGTTCATTTGGTCCGACGAAGTCAGTCCGAAGGTAGTGTCCGACGGTGAGAAAAGGATGTTAACGGCTGGTTTTTGTGGGGTAACGGCTAGGAGTGCACTTAGGGGTATTTATACTCCTTTCCTGGTCACTTGGTGACTCTCTTGCACATTTGATTAATTGCCATACACTTGTGAGCACTCTCTAGCCTCCCACTCACTCACTTGTTCATCTTTGATCATCTTTGTGAGTTGAGTGATCTTCAAGTGCATCATTGCTTAGTGATTTGCATTCTAGAGCACTTGAGAGCAAGCCAAGGCTGAATTCTTATTCTCTTGGGGCATTGTCATGTCCCTATCGGCTTGGAGGCGATTCCGGTGTTGAGGTTGATTGGTGGTTGTTCAAGCCCACACCGAAGTGTTGATTGTGAGGGGTTCTTGTGGTTATTCCATGGCGGAGTGCCAAAACCGACTGTAGTGGATTGCTCTTGGTTAATAGCCACTTCTCTTGTGTTGGTGAGCGGCTCCCGGCGAGGGATTGGTGTGTGAAGCCTAGCTCGCAATCCACTAAGGAAGACCGGTGCCACAACGAGGAGTAACGTGACGGCGATCACGTGAACCTCGGTAAAAAATCGGGTGTCCATTCTCTTCTCCACCTTCGAGTGGATGATTGGTCTTCTTTGTGGTTATTGGCTACATTCTTGGTGATTGGCTCTTCATGGCGATTGGTCTTCACTTCATCAAGCCCTCGGTATAGCTTTCTCGGTCACTCACTCTCGCGTTTACTACTTGTTTAGGTGCCTTCTCCTTAAATCTCGAAGGAGTAGGTTTCTTGCGTTTGAGTGCATACTTGTGAAGTAGTGTATTTGTGCTAGGTGGCTTGCATAGAGTAGTTTAGAGCTAGCGCTTAGCATCGCCTTGTTATTTGCTAACTTGTGGTCTAGTTCTTTGTAGAAATTTTTATAGGCTATTCGTCCCCCTCTAGCCTATCCGGTCCTTTCATCGTCTCACCTGTCGGCTGCAACCTGGCTCATGCAAGGCTGCTCGTTCACTGCCAATTTGAAGCTATTACCTCTTTCTTCATATGACATGATATTGGGTATCGATTGGCTTTCAAGCTTCAGTCCCATGCAGGTGCGTTGGGCTGACCGTTGGCTCTCCATTCCTTACCAAGGCTCTACAGCGGTGCTACTTGGGGACGCCCCTGATCTGCCAGTCAGGTTCTATTATTCAGTTGAGCTTGGTTCAGGATCAGACTATCTCTACTCAGCCTGTGTCCGATTGCCCTGCTGTTCAGTCCTTGCTCTCTGAATTTGGGCATCTGTTCCAGCTTGCTACCGGATTGCCTCCCCGTCGTCAGTGCGACCACTCTATACCGTTGATCCCGGGTGCTCAACCGGTTTTTGTGTGGCCTTATCGTTATGCTCCTCTTCTGAAGACAGAAATTGAGAAGTAGGTTTCTGATATGCTCGCTCAAGGACTGATTCAACCCAGCTCCAGCTTGTTTGCTTCGCTGGTCCTGTTGGTTAAAAAGAAGGACAACACATGGCGTTTTTGTGTTGATTATCGTCAGCTCAACGCTATTACTGTGAAGGGGATGTATCCGGTGCCAATTATTGAGGAACTACAGGATGAACTGTGGGGTGCAGCGTACTTCTCTACCTTGGATTTATAGGCAGGGTTCCATCAGATTCGTATGAAGGAAGGTGAGGAGTATAAAACAGCATTCCAAACCCACTTTGGTCAGTTCAAATTCAGAGTTGACTGGAGCACCCGGCACTTTTCAGGGGGCGATGAATACAACTTTAGCACCTTGTCTACGCAAGTTTGTACTTGTTTTCTTTGATGACATCCTCATTTACAGTCCAACTCTCGAGCAGCACATTCAGCATTTGCGCATCGTTTTTGAGCTCCTCACACGCGACTGCTGGACATTAAAGCTTTCTAAGTGTTCATTCGCCTGCACTCAGATCGCCTATCTTGGTCATACCATTAGTGCTGCCGGAGTGGGCACTGACCCTTCTAAGATTGAGGCCTTGGCTCAGCAGCCTGCACCCACGTCTGTCAAGGATCTCCGTTCCTTTCTGGGCTTAGCCGGGTACTATCGCCGGTTTGTCCGTAACTTTGGACTGATTTCCAAGCCCCTTACTGCTCTTTTGAAGAAAAATACACTGTTTATTTGGACTCCGGATCATGAAGCTGCCTTCCAGGCCCTCAAGATGGCTCTCTGTGAGTTCCCTGTCTTGGCGCTTCCTAATTTCTCCCGCCCCTTCACAGTGGAGACTGATGCTTCGGATCGTGGGGTGGGTGTAGTCTTAATGCAAGATGGCCATCCCTTGGCGTTTTTCAGTAAGGCTCTGGGTCCCCGTTCTCACGGTTTATCCACATATGAGAAGGAGTTCATGGCTATCTTACTGGTTGTCCAGCAATGGCGTTCTTATCTCCAATTCCAGGAGTTCGTCATTTTGACCGATCAATGCAGTCTCACCCAATTGACCGATTGTCGCACCCAATTTTAAGGATAAAATTGAATGAACCAACTTATGTGCGCCCAAAAATCAATCACACACATAAGCGACAAATTACATAGTACCATCACAAGGTTCAATATATAGCGAATAATATCACAGAGTCTTTACATATATAGCGGCGGACTAATAAACATAATCTCTCGCGGAAGCTCCAATTCACAGGGAAGTAGTTGACTGGTGAACACAATCCTAGTAATCCTCAGGGAAGTCTTCATAACTGTAATACCTCGGGTATTACGGGTCAATTAAACTTGCCATGTCATCATATTTAAATTAATTAATCTGCATATGATTGTGCTTAGGGCCCTAGAGTGGTTTGGATTGATAAATTATTGATCTGGAAATTCAAAACCCTAATCGGATATCCGAATTAACCCTAATTTTGGCCCAAAACCCTAATTCAAAATCTATAAGGAATCTTGAGATGACCCCTAAATGAAAGTTGTAGATCTTTTAAAACGTGACAACTTTTATTTTTGTAGATTTTGAAGTTCTGTTGTAAAAATTTGAATTTAACTCAAAACAGTGAATTGAAAACCAAATTTGAAATGCCATTTCAAAAATTATTGGGAATTTGACAAAACTCCCTTAATGAAAGTTGTTAGGCTCTCTGAGGGGAACAATTCTTATTTTGACCATTTTTCAAGTTGTTATGAAAAATCAAAAGTAATTTCAAAAATTCAATCTAGGTTTTAAAAACCCTATTCACCCCCTTTTGAATAATTTTCAAATTAGGCAGAATTTGAGGTTGGTCCAAACATGAAAAATGTTCAGCTTCTAGAGAGCTACACTTTTGCTGTTTGGCATTTTCCCATTTGAAATGTTTAAATTGGCGAATTTTACAAAAAATCAAAATAGGGATTAGGTAAGAGTTACTGTAGCTCCCCTGTTCTCCTACTGTGGCGGCATGGCCGCGGCTGTGGCCGACGTCGCCGGCCGTCCTCGCCGTCTCCGCACCCACGTCGCGCAATTACGAGCCCTGGCGTCGTCTTCTACCCCCCCCAGCGCCTTTCCGCCCCTATAAAAGCGAGAAGCTCGCCGTTCCCTCCGTTCTCCGTTTCCGGCCATCTTCACCGCCGCTCGTCGCCGGCAAAATTCGCCGCCTCTCGACCACCGCCGTACTCTCCATCTTGCCACCAGCTCCGCCACATCCTAGTGCGCCCGTAGAGCCTCTCCCGAAGCCCTTTCGTCGCCTGTATCGCCCAGACGCCGTCTTCTTCTTCCTCGGCTCCGGCCGGAGCGCCGCCGCGGGCGGGTCGTCGTCCAGAAGCTTGTTGGGTGAGCTCTGGACCTTGGATCTGTGTGTTCTAGTCCCTCTTTGGCCCACTGTTCCTTATGCTCGCGATCGTTTCGCCGTCGGTGCTCTAGGTTCGCCGGAACGGAGGATCGTCACCGGAAGTCGCCGCCGCGGATCCCCTCGACGTCAAGCCATCGTTCCACCTCGCCTCTGCTTCACCCGGCTGCTCGGCTAGGATCGGGGTGAGCCACTGGTTGTTCCCCTGCCTCTTTTTTTTTTCCCTCTTCCGGTCCTTCGCGGCCGGCGTAGGATGCGCCGGCGTGCGGGTCGCCGCCGGTCCGCCATGGGCGAGCTCGTGCTCGTCGGAGGCGCGTAGAACCTACGGCTATTGGCTAGGATGGTTCGCGGGGTGTGATAGGCCGTGGGGGTGTCCTCGGTTTGGCATCAGGGGTCGTCGCCGGCAGGTTTCCCGGCGAGCCGCCGTGTTCGCGTGTGCGCGCGCGCGCGAGAGCGAGGGGCGCGGCCGGGCCAGTGTCTGGCCGTGGGCCGGCTCGGTGCGGGCGCGTGAGAGAGAGGGAGAGAGGCGCGCGCGTGCGGGCCGCCTGCTGGGCCGTTGGGCTGGCCAAGCAGCGCGGCTGCGGCGGGGCTGGCAGCAGGCGCGTGCGGGCCGCGCTCGGGTGCGTGGGCCGTCGCGGGCTGGATTCGTTTTCCAATTTCCAGAAGAATTTCAAATACCTTTTCCAAATTGATTTGTTTAAATAGTACTGATGTTTGTTAATTTCATAGGGATTAATCTATTAGTTAAAAAAATATGAAAATATTTGTGTATGCTCTCTGTGATGCCTAGTATTTAGGAAAAATATAATATCTAGATTTAGGACCTTTTCTGTTAGGAGTAAAAATCAGCAAAATAAATGAATAATGCAACTTTGATGATTTTTAATAAATTGTGGGTAGTTCCAAAAATCATGAAATTAATTGTGGCACTGTTTGATGATGAAATCTAGCTGTGGGTAAATTTTGGTCATAATTGGAGTTGGTTTGGTCAGTTAATAAATAGGAGTGCAAATTAGGAAAGTTGTACTCAAGACGTTAATCTTTGACTATCGCATTTTCACCTGTATTATTGCATCATGTTAAGCATGCATCATTGCACACGTGTAGTGACCGGGAGCGAAGGAGTAAAGGTCGAGGCCACTGCTGGGGAGCCAACTCCGGAGGTGATCCAGGGATTTGACATCTGCGGAACCGACCCTGATCCCACCCTCTTCTCAATCGAAGGCAAGCCCCGGTGCATTAACCCTCTATTGTGAAATCTTTACAATTCGAGTTAATTTATTGCATTAAGTTGCTAGGAGTTGATTGTTACCTATCCAAATGCATTGTCCCATATAATTACCCTGAAACCTGATTTAAATAAATAGTTTGAAAAATGCTAGGCATGCTTAATGAAATTAGAATTCCATAAAAGAAAAACTATTTTCTGTACTATGTACATGTATATACTTTATGATTGGTGAAGAACTTGTTATCCGTTGGTCGATGTGTATTCGGGCTAGAGTCCCGATGCATGGTCGCTTTCGGAATAGTTTGGAACTGGTCGGTATCACCCAAAATATGTTTCGTTGAGTGGCCTGCTCATGGGACGGCGTTTCCATGTCACACTACTCTTCAGGCATAATAATAAAACTGTCGGGCAGTCTTGTATTCGGGCTAGGCCCCAATGCAAGTCTGACGGCAGGAAGGAAGTAGGGACCGTTCGTTGTAGGCCTGCTGTGATCATGATGAACAGCCTAGCCACATACCTATGTGGAAAGCCTAGAGTCGGGTGGCTCTATTGCTGGAACCGACAACCACGCACTGGGAGTGGAGAGATGGCGGGAGTAGCGTGTACCCACGTGGCCGGCGTGCCTGGAGACGAGTGGAGTACTGTGCTCCCGGGTGGCGCAGGACCGGTTCCGGGATAGAAAGACCTAGATGACGGGTTGGTATATGTATGCCGGCGTGCTGCATATGCAGTGTGGTTAGAATCCCCAGCTGGGTATTTACTGGATTCGAATCGACGTGCTCCTCGGTTAATGGAGACTTGATCCTCACACCTACCCCGAAAAGTGGTTCGCAACTAGGTTCACTGAACGATCAAAGGAAGTTGAGAATTGATGATAGATGAGATTGATTATTGGAACTATGACTATGATTATAATGATAAATAATTACAATGTTGGTTAGAAATGCTTTTTCTGCAAATCTTCTCTCTCCTGCTAGCCTTACCTATGACCTGCATTCCTGAGTCTCATTTTACACCCTTAGTCGGGTCAGTCTTGCGGAGTACCCCAAGTACTCAGGGTTTGTTAACCCATGCTGCAGGAGAACCACCGTCTGACGTCTGTCTCGCCCCGTGCTGCATGACCATTATCCAGGAGGGCAGCGAGGAAGAGTAAATGTGAGACCCGTGGGCTGGGTTCGAATTATCATATGTATGATGTTGTATAATTATTCAACTGCTACTGCCACTACCTAGGGACTGTAATAATCGTACTTGAATTCTATTTGGAACAGCTGGTTTGTAAAATTAAGTTATGTAATATTCCGCTTCCGTACTCTGATGTAATTTGTTATGAAATGTTGTAATCTGTAATGTATTCGCAATGTGATCCTGCGGAGTTTTGGGCGCTGATGTAGCCCGACAGGCCGGTCTAGGTTACATGGAACATGGGTCCGACTGTCAGAGTCATTAGTGATAATGACAGTCTCCTGTGGGCCAGGTGATTTAGACGGTTCTGTTACAGTTGGTACCAGAGCATTACATTGCTAATCATCACGGATTACTTTTCGAAAACTTTAAAAGGTTTTGGATCATAAAACTTAATATGTTATTTTGGGTCCAAATTGCTTCTATTCTTAACTTATTCCGTAGTCTTAGTTTAATCTGTATCTAATACTATGTGGCTGTAGTAGCATGAGGAATAATATTATTATTATTAGCCCTATGTTAAAAGTTTATTTACTTATGTACGTGTTTACTTGCATGATTTAAATTCGTAAGTACGTGCATGCATCATATTAATCACATAATAATAACTTCCTCCTTAAAAGCGGGTAATTGGGATAAGTTACCAAACCTATTCTTGCTAACTTGTATATCTTATAAAATCCGCTTACCTTCTCTAGATGCCCCGTTGCAAGCTCACCGCCAGGAAGATGACGGGACCGCGTGGTGTTCCGCACCACCAGCTGGCGCCGCGTACTGGGGAGGGCGAGGCCTCTGGGAGTCGCTCACCCCGTCGCAGTAGTGAGGAGTTGGAGGCTGAGGTCGGGAGACTTCGGGAGTTGGTCGGGCAGTGGGAGGAGGAGTACGAGGTTGCTCGCCGCCACCACTACCAGGATGTGAGGACCAACCGTGACCTGCGTCGGGAGGTCGACCGCCTGACGCAGCAGCGGGATGAGGCTTGGGAGCGCGAGGATGCGATCGTAGACAGGATGCTGAGGGCGGAGCAGCGTACCGCGCAGCTAGAGGCGGACAACATCGCCTTGCAGGAGGAGGTGCACCAGCTCAACGATCAGCTCTACCCTATTCCGGCACCTGAGGAGGAGGATCCGGAGCTTGGAGTTGTCCTTGGTGAGGATGAGGACATGGAGGACGTTGACGAGGAGGTTGAGCCTCTCGAGGTCGAGGAGGCAGACTCTGAGGAGGACTCCGAGGGCAGCGACGAGGACTCCGAGGAGAGCAACGAGGACTCCGAGGAGAGTGACGAGGACTTCGAGGAGGACAGTGACGCGTCTGCAATCGACGAGGACTAGGCTAGTGTAGGCCTAGGAATGTTAACTAGTATCCTTTCCTGGTTGTAAAATAGGTGCTTGTATTAAAAACCTTAGTTATGGGACGTGATTCTCGCATGGGCGCGAGTCGTGTAAGATAAATAATGTAATATTTGTGTGTGCTACTACTATGTTCCACTTATGTAATATAAGTCCTAAGTGGTTTGCTTGTCAACAGATGGGAGACAATTCTGCTCATGGGACTGGAGTTCCCCCAGCACCCCCACTTCCAAATACTCTGGCAGAGGCCATCACCGCACTTACCAATGTCGCAACCATGCTAGCTCAGAGTCAGCAAGACCGTGGTGGGCGCCGTGGTCGCCGCGACAACGAAGAAACCACCTATGTTGACTTCACCGATACCCGTCCGCCTGTGTTCACCAAGGCAGATGAACCTCTGGAAGCAGACGATTGGCTCCGTACCATGGAGCAGAAGTTCAGCTTGATCCACTGCACAGAAATACAGAAACCTCTGTTCACAGCGCAGCAACTCCGTGGACCTGCCACCACTTGGTATGCCAACCTATTGGCCGCACAGGATCCGGGACATCAACTCACTTGGCAAGAGTTCCGTGATGCCTTCCGCGCCCATTACATCCCTGCGGGTGTGATGAGGATGAAGCTAGACCAATTCCTGGCGCTAAAGCAAAATGAGTCCACTGTCACACAATATCTGGGGCAGTTCAACCATCTGGCTCAGTATGCACCGGAGCACACCAACACTGATGAAAAGAAGAAGGCCTGTTTCATCAGGGGCCTAAACTTCAAGATTCAGCGCAGCTTGTCCAATAATCTCAAGTGCACCTTTCATGAAGCTGTTGATAGTGCCTTGGCGTTTGAGGAAAGCAACCGTCAGCTCCAGGAGGAGAAGAAGAAGAACAAGAGGCCTGCGTTCTCTGGCAGCCAGAAGCGCCAGAAAATCATCTATCACCCCACCCACCAAAACCGTCCATCCTATCCTCATCAGCAGGTGGTTGTGCGCACCGCCGCCACCTCCCACACTTCAAATCAGCAAAATGCCACTCAGCCGAATGCCCCTGGCGTTCGTATCACTACTCCTCAAACCACCTACAATCATCCTTGCTACAACTGTGGCAAGATGGGACACTGGTCACGCAATTGTCCTTTCCCCAAGCGGTACAATCAGAATGCACCAGGTGGTCAACAACAGCAACATCAGCAGCAGCAGCAGGGTCAGCATCGTGGTCATCAGCAGCATGCTCAGAGGGGCAAGATCGTCAAGAAAGCAGGTCAGGTCTATTATACACAAGTGGATGATATCCCTGCGGGAGAGCCCGTCATGATGGGTAGGTTCCCTGTTGCCAGTCACCCTGCACTTACGCTTTTCGATTCTGGTGCATCACATTCATTCATCAACCGTACATTTGTGGTTAAGCATGAAATACCTATTGGGGAGATAAAGGAAGATTTCCTTATACACTCGCCCGGGGGGCGTATGTCTACTAAAGAGGTAGTTCAGGGAGTGCCTATAGAGTTGGGAGGGCATAAGTTCCCTACTACTATGATAGTGCTAAAGAATCAGGATATTGATGTGATATTAGGTATGAATTGGATGTATCAGCACAATGCTCTTATTGATGTGCTGAATAGAACCATAAGAGTGAGCATACCTAATAGCTAAACTCAACTTCTTATCCAACTTCCACTACCTGTGAGAAAGGTGGAGAAATCCGTGCAAAGGTTGTGTGCTACTTCAGTGGAAGAAGTGATGAAGATTCCAGTGGTCTGTGAATTTCCAGACGTGTTTCCTGATGAGTTGCCTGGTTTGCCACCTGATCGAGATGTGGAATTTGCCATTGAGCTAAAACCTGGAACAGCTCCTATCTCACGTAGAGCTTATAGGATGCCTCCCAAGGAATTGGCAGAACTTAAAATTCAGTTGCAAGAACTACTTGATAAAGGCTTTATTCGCCCCAGTTCATCTCCTTGGGGTTGTCCTGCTATCTTTGTCAAAAAGAAGGACAAGTCTCTTCGACTCTGTATCGATTATCGTCCACTCAACGAGGTGACCGTTAAAAACAAATATCCGCTACCTCGTATCGACCTACTCTTTGACCAACTGGCTGGGGCTAAGGTGTTTTCTAAGATTGACCTTAGGTCCGGCTACCACCAAATCAAAATTCGTCCAGAGGTTATTCCGAAAACAGCTTTCACCACCAGATATGGCCTGTATGAATACCTAGTCATGTCTTTCGGCTTAACCAACGCACCTGCCTACTTCATGTATCTCATGAACTCCGTCTTCATGCCCGAGCTCGACAAATTCGTTGTCGTGTTCATCGATGATATCCTTGTCTATTCCAAAACACCCGAAGAACATGCCAACCACCTTCGCATTGTCCTAACTCGCTTGAGAGAGCATCAATTGTATGCAAAATTCAGCAAGTGTGAGTTTTGGTTGAACAAAGTTCCTTTTCTCGGACATATTCTCTCAGCTGAGGGAGTATCTGTTGATCCAAGTAAGGTAGAGGAAATCCTAAATTGGAAGCCGCCAACCACTGTTCACCAAGTTCGCAGTTTCATGGGCATGGCAGGATATTACCGCCGTTTCATCCCTGACTTCTCGAGAATAGCCAAACCAATCACCAACTTGCTGAAGAATCAAGTCAAGTTCGTGTGGTCACCAGAGTGTGAAACAGCATTTCAAACCTTGAAGAAGTGTCTGACTACTGCACCAGTCCTAACTCAACCGGACATTGAGAAGCCATTCGATGTGTATTGTGATGCATCCGGTACTGGCCTAGGCTGTGTTCTGATGCAGGAGGGCAGAGTTATCGCTTATGCTTCACGACAGCTCCGACCCCATGAAGAAAACTATCCTACTCATGACTTAGAATTGGCAGCTGTGGTTCACGCATTGAAGATCTGGCGTCATTATTTGCTAGGCAGCACCTGCAATGTGTACACCGATCACAAAAGCTTGAAGTACATTTTTACTCAAGAAGAGCTGAATATGAGGCAGCGAAGATGGCTAGAATTGATCAAAGATTATGATATTGAAGTACATTATCACCCTGGTAAAGCTAATGTAGTTGCCGACGCACTCAGTCGGAAGGCTCACTGCAACTGTTTGACTGTGAAGCCTTATAGTCTGTCATTGTGCAGTGAATTGGAAAAGTTGGGCCTAGAAATAGTTCCACAAGGCAGTCTGGCAAATATCAGTATTGAAACTTCCATCCGTGATGAGATTGTGGCCGCTCAGAAAGGAAGCAAGGGCATCAAACATATCAAAGAAAAAGTCCAGGCAGGAAAAGCAGATTGTTTCAGGATTGACAATGAAGGTGTAGTATGGTTCAAGAATCGCTTGGTAGTTCCAAAAGTTCCTGAGCTACGTCGCAAGATTCTTGATGAAGCTCATCTTACAAGGTACTCTATCCACCCAGGAAGCAACAAGATGTACCAGGATTTAAAACAGAAATTCTGGTGGACTAAGATGAAGATAGAAATTGCACAGTATGTGTCGAGGTGTGACACCTGTCAGAAGGTTAAGGCTGTGCACATGAAGCCTGGTGGAGAACTACAACCGTTACCGGTCCCCGCATGGAAATGGGAAGACATTAGTATGGATTTCGTCGTGGGATTGCCCAGGACATCAAGAGGTTTTGATTCCATCTGGGTTATCGTAGATCGTCTCACGAAACAAGCCCATTTTCTACCTGTGAAGAAAGAGTATAGGGCGCCAACTTATGCCAAACTATTTATTGAAAATCTCATGAAGCTGCATGGGATACCAAAGACCATTGTTTCAGATCGGGGTACTCAGTTCGTATCCAAGTTTTGGAAATCCTTCCACAAATCACTGGGCACGAAACTTTTACACAGTACGGCCTATCATCCCCAAACCGATGGTCAGACCGAGAGGGTGAATCAAATAGTGGAAGACATGTTGAGGGCCTGTGCATTGAATTACCCTGACAAGTGGGACGAATGTTTGGCATTGGCCGAATTCTCGTATAATAACAGTTACCAAGAAAGCATCAAGATGGCTCCGTTTGAGGCAGTGTACGGCCGCAGATGTCGTACTCCGTTGAATTGGTCCGAGTCCGGTGAGAGATGGTTTTATGGTGTTGACTTGGTCAATGAAGCTGAGGAGAAAGTTCGAGTAATACAAGAGAATCTGAAAGTGGCTCAGTCTCGACAGAAAAGCTATGCCGACCAGCGGCGTAGGCCATTAGCATTCAAAGTTGGAGACTACGTGTACTTGAAGGTTTCACCTATGAAAGGAGTCAACCGCTTTGGAGTCAGAGGCAAGTTAGCCCCGCGCTACATTGGACCATTCTTAATCACCGAGCGTGTGGGAAAAGTTGCCTACCGATTACAATTGCCAGATCATCTGTCAGAAGTACACAATGTGTTTCATGTATCTCAGCTCAAGAAATGTCTACGAGTTCCCGACCAAGTGACCGACGTAGAAGGTGTGGCGCTTGAGCCCGAGTTGACGTATTCAGAACAGCCGGTTCGAGTTCTGGACATTAAGGACCGGGTTACCCGAAGGACTACAACCAGGTGGTACAAGATCCAGTGGAGTGATCACTCTGAAGATGAGGCTACCTGGGAATCGGAGGACTATCTTGCGGAGAATTTTCCAGAATTCTTCGCCACCTTGTAGATGTAACGGTCTAATTAGTGCTTTCTGTATTAAAAATCCTTCTACTTATTTCGTGAGCTCGTGTAAATATTTTGTCTCATGTATTTTCTTTTCCATTACTTTGTTTCAGTTTCTAAAATAGCTAATCTCGGGACGAGATTTCTTTTAGGGGGGAAGGCTGTAATACCTCGGGTATTACGGGTCAATTAAACTTGCCATGTCATCATATTTAAATTAATTAATCTGCATATGATTGTGCTTAGGGCCCTAGAGTGGTTTGGATTGATAAATTATTGATCTGGAAATTCAAAACCCTAATCGGATATCCGAATTAACCCTAATTTTGGCCCAAAACCCTAATTCAAAATCTATAAGGAATCTTGAGATGACCCCTAAATGAAAGTTGTAGATCTTTTAAAACGTGACAACTTTTATTTTTGTAGATTTTGAAGTTCTGTTGTAAAAATTTGAATTTAACTCAAAACAGTGAATTGAAAACCAAATTTGAAATGCCATTTCAAAAATTATTGGTAATTTGACAAAACTCCCTTAATGAAAGTTGTTAGGCTCTCTGAGGGGAACAATTCTTATTTTGACCATTTTTCAAGTTGTTATGAAAAATCAAAAGTAATTTCAAAAATTCAATCTAGGTTTTAAAAACCCTATTCACCCCCTTTTGAATAATTTTCAAATTAGGCAGAATTTGAGGTTGGTCCAAACATGAAAAATGTTCAGCTTCTAGAGAGCTACACTTTTGCTGTTTGGCATTTTCCCATTTGAAATGTTTAAATTGGCGAATTTTACAAAAAATCAAAATAGGGATTAGGTAAGAGTTACTGTAGCTCCCCTGTTCTCCTACTGTGGCGGCATGGCCGCGGCTGTGGCCGACGTCGCCGGCCGTCCTCGCCGTCTCCGCACCCACGTCGCGCAATTACGAGCCCTGGCGTCGTCTTCTACCCCCCCCAGCGCCTTTCCGCCCCTATAAAAGCGAGAAGCTCGCCGTTCCCTCCGTTCTCCGTTTCCGGCCATCTTCACCGCCGCTCGTCGCCGGCAAAATTCGCCGCCTCTCGACCACCGCCGTACTCTCCATCTTGCCACCAGCTCCGCCACATCCTAGTGCGCCCGTAGAGCCTCTCCCGAAGCCCTTTCGTCGCCTGTATCGCCCAGACGCCGTCTTCTTCTTCCTCGGCTCCGGCCGGAGCGCCGCCGCGGGCGGGTCGTCGTCCAGAAGCTTGTTGGGTGAGCTCTGGACCTTGGATCTGTGTGTTCTAGTCCCTCTTTGGCCCACTGTTCCTTATGCTCGCGATCGTTTCGCCGTCGGTGCTCTAGGTTCGCCGGAACGGAGGATCGTCACCGGAAGTCGCCGCCGCGGATCCCCTCGACGTCAAGCCATCGTTCCACCTCGCCTCTGCTTCACCCGGCTGCTCGGCTAGGATCGGGGTGAGCCACTGGTTGTTCCCCTGCCTCTTTTTTTTTTCCCCTCTTCCGGTCCTTCGCGGCCGGCGTAGGATGCGCCGGCGTGCGGGTCGCCGCCGGTCCGCCATGGGCGAGCTCGTGCTCGTCGGAGGCGCGTAGAACCTACGGCTATTGGCTAGGATGGTTCGCGGGGTGTGATAGGCCGTGGGGGTGTCCTCGGTTTGGCATCAGGGGTCGTCGCCGGCAGGTTTCCCGGCGAGCCGCCGTGTTCGCGTGTGCGCGCGCGCGCGAGAGCGAGGGGCGCGGCCGGGCCGTGTCTGGCCGTGGGCCGGCTCGGTGCGGGCGCGTGAGAGAGAGGGAGAGAGGCGCGCGCGTGCGGGCCGCCTGCTGGGCCGTTGGGCTGGCCAAGCAGCGCGGCTGCGGCGGGGCTGGCAGCAGGCGCGTGCGGGCCGTGCTCGGGTGCGTGGGCCGTCGCGGGCTGGATTCGTTTTCCAATTTCCAGAAGAATTTCAAATACCTTTTCCAAATTGATTTGTTTAAATAGTACTGATGTTTGTTAATTTCATAGGGATTAATCTATTAGTTAAAAAAATGTGAAAATATTTGTGTATGCTCTCTGTGATGCCTAGTATTTAGGAAAAATATAATATCTAGATTTAGGACCTTTTCTGTTAGGAGTAAAAATCAGCAAAATAAATGAATAATGCAACTTTGATGATTTTTAATAAATTGTGGGTAGTTCCAAAAATCATGAAATTAATTGTGACACTGTTTGATGATGAAATCTAGCTGTGGGTAAATTTTGGTCATAATTGGAGTTGGTTTGGTCAGTTAATAAATAGGAGTGCAAATTAGGAAAGTTGTACTCAAGACGTTAATCTTTGACTATCGCATTTTCACCTGTATTATTGCATCATGTTAAGCATGCATCATTGCACACGTGTAGTGACCGGGAGCGAAGGAGTAAAGGTCGAGGCCACTGCTGGGGAGCCAACTCCGGAGGTGATCCAGGGATTTGACATCTGCGGAACCGACCCTGATCCCACCCTCTCCTCAATCGAAGGCAAGCCCCGGTGCATTAACCCTCTATTGTGAAATCTTTACAATTCGAGTTAATTTATTGCATTAAGTTGCTAGGAGTTGATTGTTACCTATCCAAATGCATTGTCCCATATAATTACCCTGAAACCTGATTTAAATAAATAGTTTGAAAAATGCTAGGCATGCTTAATGAAATTAGAATTCCATAAAAGAAAAACTATTTTCTGTACTATGTACATGTATATACTTTATGATTGGTGAAGAACTTGTTATCCGTTGGTCGATGTGTATTCGGGCTAGAGTCCCGATGCATGGTCGCTTTCGGAATAGTTTGGAACTGGTCGGTATCACCCAAAATATGTTTCGTTGAGTGGCCTGCTCATGGGACGGCGTTCCCATGTCACACTACTCTTCAGGCATAATAATAAAACTGTCGGGCAGTCTTGTATTCGGGCTAGGCCCCAATGCAAGTCTGACGGCAGGAAGGAAGTAGGGACCGTTCGTTGTAGGCCTGCTGTGATCATGATGAACAGCCTAGCCACATACCTATGTGGAAAGCCTAGAGTCGGGTGGCTCTATTGCTGGAACCGACAACCACGCACTGGGAGTGGAGAGATGGCGGGAGTAGCGTGTACCCACGTGGCCGGCGTGCCTGGAGACGAGTGGAGTACTGTGCTCCCGGGTGGCGCAGGACCGGTTCCGGGATAGAAAGACCTAGATGATGGGTTGGTATATGTATGCCGGCGTGCTGCATATGCAGTGTGGTTAGAATCCCCAGCTGGGTATTTACTGGATTCGAATCGACGTGCTCCTCGGTTAATGGAGACTTGATCCTCACACCTACCCCGAAAAGTGGTTCGCAACTAGGTTCACTGAACGATCAAAGGAAGTTGAGAATTGATGATAGATGAGATTGATTATTGGAACTATGACTATGATTATAATGATAAATAATTACAATGTTGGTTAGAAATGCTTTTTCTGCAAATCTTCTCTCTCCTGCTAGCCTTACCTATGACCTGCATTCCTGAGTCTCATTTTACACCCTTAGTCGGGTCAGTCTTGCGGAGTACCCCAAGTACTCAGGGTTTGTTAACCCATGCTGCAGGAGAACCACCGTCTGACGTCTGTCTCGCCCCGTGCTGCATGACCATTATCCAGGAGGGCAGCGAGGAAGAGTAAATGTGAGACCCGTGGGCTGGGTTCGAATTATCATATGTATGATGTTGTATAATTATTCAACTGCTACTGCCACTACCTAGGGACTGTAATAATCGTACTTGAATTCTATTTGGAACAGCTGGTTTGTAAAATTAAGTTATGTAATATTCCGCTTCCGTACTCTGATGTAATTTGTTATGAAATGTTGTAATCTGTAATGTATTCGCAATGTGATCCTGCGGAGTTTTGGGCGCTGATGTAGCCCGACAGGCCGGTCTAGGTTACATGGAACATGGGTCCGACTGTCAGAGTCATTAGTGATAATGACAGTCTCCTGTGGGCCAGGTGATTTAGACGGTTCTGTTACAATAACCATAGTCATCTGTTACCCATCCGGTATTTTTATCCAAATATGAAAAATAAAGCAAGCGTAAGTACATGTCGTGCTCAACAAGAATAGCATGGGTTTATGAGGCTCAAATAAGGCAAGACACAGGTTTGACAGCAGTGGCTTTTAGTTGATCATATTTTAGCAATTTGAGTAGCAGCAATAGAATATACCAAGGAACAAGATTTGCATGATCATATAGACATGATAATTAATATAGAATAAACATCAATAGAAACTTCAAATAAATCAATATTCAATTAGTTAAATTCCTGTAAGACGTCTAAGGCCGCTCGTGACCGTGAGCACGGCTGATATATCAGTTTTACACTCTGCAGAGGTTGCACACTTTCACCATGAGTCGTGATTCCCATGTGTCAGGGGTTTGCAAGGCCCACACTACACTACCAAGGTGCATAACAGGGTCTCACTATGAAGTCTTTCAAAAGGCTCTCTAACAAGTTACTAATCAATGCGGGCGCAATGGCAAGGGGCGGTAGAGCCCTCCTTCCAAGTGGCACACACACGCAGCAGTACACACAAAGACAGGAGCCGCAAAACAACCAGCTCGGCAAGGAACCTTTCAAGATTAACAACATGATAGAAAGTAACTTCATACTTAACTAAAGCCAGAGCCATATAGGCCCCATGGTTGCGCTGTAAGTCCCGGTGTCATACTTACAGATAAGTCCTTAGTCCATGTTGCTAAAAGCATCTTTTAATCTTTATTTCATAATCAATTAATCAAGTTCATAAGATCATGACCCATAAAAGCACTAGCATCACTACTCAAATGCAATCTCATAGGTAACAAGGATCAAGTCATCAAAACTAGGAATAAACACTATGGTTGCCAAGGTAGACACATGCATCATGAATTTAGTGATTAAGGTGAATAGGCAACAAGGATGGTCCATGCTATACTTGCCTTGATCAAAGTGATCCTGAGAATTTGGATCCTCAACGGAGTACTCTTGATCACCAACGTATTGCTCACCGTCTGAACTCGATCATAAAATCACCACACAATCATCGAGGCAATCATACACGAAGCAAATAAGATTTAGATTAGAAATAGTACACCAACAGTATAAAAATAGATTGAAAAGTTTATAAAAATAATCTACGCGTCGCTACAATTCCAACGATATAAAGTTCACGAAAATCGGAGTTCAAACGGGGAAATTATGAATTAAACAAGTTTTACTTTAATAAAATAATAGATTAAATCTAATCTCGAATTTTAAAAGTTAAAAACATCTGTAACAGTAGTATCATTAGATAGATTACGAAATTACGAATCTAACGAGACTTGAACGGATAAAATCGGAGTTAAAACGAATATTTTATGGCCAAAATAAACTGAGTGACAAATCTGTAAATATTGAAAACGCCTTTTGAATTTAAACCGAGGAAATACGTTTTCTAAAAAGGAAAGCGTAATCTGAGAAATACGCCAAGGACTGCGGGTTTGCACTTTAAAAATATCAGGGGGTTTTCTGCAAAAATGCCGGCGAAGGGGTATCTCTCACTGTGGGCCGTTGGATCGGCTGTGGACGGCGTGGATTAGATCGGGGGGAAGAGGGGCGGCCCTGGTCGCCGGAGTCGGGCGGCCAACGGCGGCGCTCTCGCCGGAGGATGGCCGGAGACGGCGTTTTCGGGGCTTGGAAGCTCGGTTCACCTCGGGATCTGGTCGGGGAGCAAGAGAAGCTCAAGCTAAACCTATCTATGGTTTCGGTTGCCACAGAGTTAGCTCGGAGAGGATGCGGCGAGCTCGGTGGCGGAACTATGGCGGCGGCGAAGCTCGGCATCATGGCTACAGTGCACAAAACCGAGAGAGAAGGGGTCGGGAAGATCCCTGACCTTGCTGCGAAGCTTGGCGGGCAACCAATTTCGACGGAGAGACTTCTCGTTGGCGAAATCGACGGCGACGGCGGAGCTCGGGGCGGCGGCGGCTCTGTGGCTGCGGCTAGGGCAAGATTGGAGGGCGTGGCTTGCTCGGGAACTTGTGGGGAGGGACGGCAGGGCTCGACCGACTTATATAGGGGCGCGAGGGAGGCGTAGGAGATCCGGACTCGGGAGATTCGGTGGTTAGGATACGGTCGGAGGCGGCAACCGTGCTCGGTTCGGGCTCTGTCCGGAGGAAGGGGACGGCGCTGTGTCGTGGGCCCGACACGTCAGTGCCAGTAGGAGGGGGGAGGCGGGCTGCGCTGAAGCTGGGCTTCGGCCTGGCCGGCTCGGCCCATGCGGAGAAGGAGGAGAGGGGCAGCGCCCTGGGCTGAGGAGAGGGGATGGGCCGGCTCGGCCTGCAGTGAAGGGGAGGGAGTTTTCCCTTTTCTAATTTTCTCAATTCATTTTCAAATTTATTTTCCAAATAGCTTTTCAAACTAAGTTTTGAACCCTTGCAAAATCCAATCAAATCTCAGGAAATAAATATGTGCAGCAGCATGTATGCAACATAACATGTTTCTATGCCCAAGGGTTTATTTTAATTCACAAAAAATATTATTCTATATATTAAATGCTCAATCAATTGCATAAATAAATCAAATTAAATTCCTATTTTCAAAAATTGAAAATTTCCGGGTGTTACACCGATCAACGCCTGCACACGCCATGGCATCAACGGGTCTTCACTGAGTTGCTGGGCTTGCAATATCGGATTGTGTATCGCTCGGGCTCTTCAAACAGAGCTGCCTACGCCATGTCTCGCCATCCAGCCCCTCCAGCAACATGTGCCGCGGTGTCGTCCGTGGTTCCGTCGTGGGTATCTGCTGTGTTGGCCAGTTACCGTGAAGATCCGGTGGCCCTTGATCTACTGTCTAAGCTGTCTATTGGCCCCAATTCGGTGCATGGGTATTCTCTAAAGTCTGGAATCCTGCGCTATCGCAACCGCATTTGGATTGGGGCTGACGTTGCTCTACAACAACGTTTGATTGCTGAGTTTCACAACACTGCGTGGGGTGGTCACTCTGGGGTACCCGTCACTTATATGCGCATGAAGCAGTGTTTTGCCTGGACTGGCATGAAGGCAGCCATGCGCGACTTTGTGCAGTCATGCGCTGTCTGTCAACAGTCCAAATCTGATCGTGCTAAGTCCCCTGGCTTGCTGCAGCCCCTCCCTGTTCCCGACTCTGCCTGGCAAGTGATCTTGCTGGATTTTATCGAAGGTCTGCCTCTGTCCAACTCCTATAACTGTGTGCTGGTTGTTGTTGATTTGCTCACTAAGTACGGCCATTTTATACCTCTCCGACACCCATTTTCGGCGGCTGATGTGGCTCAGTCCTTCTTTCACAGCATTTATCGTTTGCATGGACTGCCTTCTGCTATTGTGTCGGATCACGACAAGGTGTTCACCAGTCATTTTTTGTCAAAATTGTTCAAGTTGGTGGATGTCAAATTGTGCCGCAGCAAAGCTTATCACCTCCAATCCGACGGCCAGACAGAGCGCGTCAACCAATGCTTGGAAACTTATTTTCTTTGCTTTGTTCACGCTTGCTCCAGGAAATGGAGTCATTGGCTGTCTTCGGCAAAGCTCTGGTATAACACCTGCTATCACATGGCCATTGACCGTTCTCCATTTGAAGCTCTCTATGGGTACGCCCCTCGTCTGTTGGCTGTCGATCCTACTCAGACTACTCGTGAAGATGTCCAAACTTGGTCCTCCAATCGTCAATGGATGGATCAGCTGCTGCAACATCATTTGCATCGTGCTAAGAACCGTATGAAGAAGCATGCCGATCAACACCGCTCCGAGAGGGTTTTTGCACCAGGCGATTTGGTCTTCTTGAAGCTTCAGCCATATGTGCAGACCTCTCTAGCGCCCCATGCCCATCAGAAATTGGCGTTTCGGTTCTTCGGTCCCTTTCGCATTGTCGATCGTGTTGGTTCCGTGGCCTATCGCTTGGAGTTGCCTGCTCACACCTCTATCCACAATGTTTTCCATGTGTCCCAGTTAAAGCGAGCTGTCGGTTCCCAGCACCAGGTAACCCCCACCCTACCAACTGATTTTGCTCTCCATCTGGCTCCCGAGCAGGTGCTGCAGTCTCGTATGGTTGCTCGTGGTACGTCTCAAGTTCAACAGGTCCTGGTCAAGTGGAACAACTTGCCGGTTTCCTTGGCTACCTGGGAGGACTTTGAAGCCCTGCGCCAGGAGTTTCCTCGTGCGCCTACTTGGGGTCAAGCAGCTTCTCAAGGGGGGGAGAGTGTTACCAGTCGTACCATACAGAGGATGGGACATCCAGCAATTCTACAGAAGCCCAGCCCATGTCTCAGAGGCCTAGGAAGCCGAACCCGAAGTATAACGGCCGTGAGTGGGTTGTGTGAGCGCCTGCGTGCGCAGTGTTGGGCAAGGCCCTGTAATACTTAAGGAGAGACTCTGGAGAGGAGAGGGTATCGAATGTATGAACCCTGACATATTACCTAAGATTCCTCCTCGCTTCCGTCCTGCCTCCCTGTTCTTCCTCTACTTCCTTCCCAAGTATCGTGCTGTTCTTCCTATCTAGTCCTCGAATGCTAACAGTTAGGCAGTAGCAGCGGCAACGCGATGAAGCCTGCCCACGGCCACATGGCCAACTGCTCCTGACTCGACGGCGAACTTCCCGAGCTGCTAGACGACGAGGTGCAGCAGCAGCACAGCGAGCGTGACTGAGCCACGGGAAGGGTGGAACACTGCAGCCACGCGACACGGAAGAAAGGGAAGCGGCAGCAGCAACAGCAGCGACGTGCACTGGGCAGAGCCCTCGGTAACATGGCCGAGCTGCTCCCAGGTTCCAACTCGTGCACGAATTTTAAAGCATGAATACCAGGCAACTCGTGACACTAGGACCCAAACCAAAAGCATAGCTGCTCAGAGGATGAGTTGAACTATCTCCAGAAGCGAAGGAGTGCCACAAGTGCTAAACCGAATTGCTCAAATTAATTCCACAGACAAAGCCACGTCAAGCTGTCCCCAGCCTTAGGAAAATTGGCTAAGTCAGAGGAAACGAAGGTTTTCGAATTAGATCTTTGAGCTACTTGAACCAACACTGAACCAAATCATTTTTCAACAGTGAGCATTTCATCGCCATTTACAAA
This sequence comes from Eremochloa ophiuroides, assembly GCA_038502445.1. NCBI lineage: Eukaryota > Viridiplantae > Streptophyta > Magnoliopsida > Poales > Poaceae > Eremochloa > Eremochloa ophiuroides. The sequence continues at coordinate 8,156,415 of JAHLJS010000005.1, forward strand.
GTATACACTACAACCTTTATTAAAAGACAATACACAGGTTTGTAATATTTTCGCGAGGTAAAAATCGAAGTTCAAACATAACGATATTGCCGGGAATGCCGATTCATCTTTTATTTCAATAATTTCAAAAGTCGAACTATATATCTATATATATTTTAATCGCATCGGATATATTAGCACACAAATGCGATGCTCATGACATGATTTAGAAAATAGTTTAGCGCGCAACACCGGGGTGTTACACACTAGTAAAAAAAACTCTACCTTGACGCCTATTTTTTTTTACAGGCGGTTTTCATTGACGACCGCCACTAGAAATCAGCGCTATTTTTATAGGCGCATCCTTAAGAAAACCGCCACTAGAAATCGATTTCTAGTGGCGGTTTCTTAAGTGACCCGCATGTAAAAATGTCAAATTTAAAATTTAAATTTTATAAACGACCTCGGATGGAGAAACTTCCAACATAAAAGTTGTAGATCTTGAAAAGTTATGCAACTTTGTAGTTGACAATATTTTCATTTAACTTCGTTTAGGGCTACAAACAGTCAATTTTCTATCGGTTCCGTAACAATATGTGGCGAACCTAATACAATTAGGACACATGTGAGTATTGGGTGGAGTGGTTAGAGGAGGTCACATGCGAGGGAGAGGTCGCAGGTTCGAATCCCCCGCGGCTGTGTAGCGCGCGATTTTTGCGCGAAAATTGACTGTTGGCTGGGCGGGCGCTGACCGGTGGATCCCTTTTCAGATTTAATTTTTTTTGTTTTGCTATTTTTAAAAATCGATTTTCGCAAAAAAAATAGTGCAGACGGTTTCTTATGTGAACGTGATTTGTACTAACCCCTAGCGCAGGCGGTTCAAAAAAAATGCCTATAAAAATGCCTTTGGAACCGCTATTATTGAGCTTCTGTGTACCAGTGGGAGAGCATCCGACATGTTATGACTGAGTGCTCCATAGCTAAGTGGTTTTGGCAGGAGAATAAATAGATGACGGGGGTAAAACTGCCGAAGTTGCATCCTCAGACCTGGGCGTCAGATATCCTACGCTCTGATGTCTGCTCGGAGAGAGACATAGGAATAGTGATCATTGGCATGTACTCGCTTTGGTCGCGGCGGAATGATCGAAGGCATGGTGGGGCGCAAGTGTGGCTACGTATGTCGGTGAAGTGGGCAGTGGACATAGCACATGACCTTTGGCAGATGTCCCTGTCCATGAATTCGTCAAAATCAGAGAAGGCAAATGTTGCCTGGGCACCTCCACCAGAGGGATGGCACAAATGCAACGTGGATGGTGCTTTTCATGCAGAAGAGAGCAAGGAAGCAACGGGAGCTGTCGTGCGGAACTGGAAGGGTGAGTTCATTAAGGGGCGAGCCTGCTAGCTCTCCCATGGCCTAGACGCAATGGCAATGGAGGCCCTTGCTTGTAGGGATGGAATGATGCTTGCCCAAGATGCTGGAGTATCACATCTGCAGCTGGAAACTAATTGCAAAGAATTGGTGAATCTGTGGACAAGTAAGGAATACGGAAGATCCTATCTGGCGCCGGTCCTGCATGAAATCCAGGAGCTTAGCTTATACTTCATTGATTTTATCTTTCTGTATGCAAATCGAGCTTGTAATCATGTTGCGCATGTCTTAGATAAGCAGGTCACAAGCGAGGTCAGGTTGGGTGAGTGGCATGTAGCCCCAACCTGTACTATTCGTTTGTTGGCTGAAGATCGTAACCTTGTACCTCCTAGATGATGAAAGGAATCGAAGTCTGATTCGCACAAAAAAAAACCCCTTGTTCGAAAATAAAATATAACATGAAAAATAGATATTGCTCCATATATTTTGGTACTTGGTCTCACCTAATTTGGTATTATCCCTACCTATTTGGTACCTTCAGATACTTTCAGTCGGGTATCTTCTATTTTTTCCATCGTCCGATCTCATCTAATGGATAGCTCATATTTTTCTAATCATTGTAAAATCTCTTAAAATATTGTCTTGATCCTCAAATGATTCTCTTATTTCACTCAATGTTTATGATTCCTCAACGAGGCATTATTTTGCCTCTTTTCATCCTACTTTTAAGAAGGCTTTTGTGAAGCTTAGGGTAAGAATAAAATATGTAACATACTTTCGTTGCATATATTGTAAAGCTAAATCCCATATCCAAGGAGAGAATTGTCATATACGTACTCTTACATTAAGAAGTGTATGGTATATTTAGTAGCCAACCTAATTCTACTATGTTCTTTGAAATATATACTTCTCTCTTCTAGAATATTATACGAGAACATGTGATATTTTTGTTATCATCCCCTCTTTTTTACTTGGGAACACTTTTGTGTCCATTTTTATAATTATGCGTAACCCATATCTATTTTTATAACAAACTTTTGAGAGAAATATTATCAAGAACTTGGAGTGTTTATTTTGATAAAATCTAGCAAACATATTTTTATATTCTCCCAATGTAAGAGCATAACATTTTAAGGTGGATGAAAAGTATGTTTTTGCGTGCTTCTATTGTAGAAGCAGCACACATATATGTAGCGTGTACGTGATCTTGCTCTTAGGAGCATGATATATCTCGTCAACAAGACTTAACGAAACTCAACACTGCAAGCAACTTACGTGGAAGGTTTTCAACAAGAATAACATATGGCCTTGGTAGGAAATTCAACATCATGAGGAGACAAGCTATTGATTTAAAATTTTATAAGAAAACTTCCGAAGTACTTTGAAAAAGAAAAGAGGTATACCCAACTACTTAGATGGTATGTTTTTCCTTGGATCGGTTGTTGACAAGTGATAGGGAAAGCAAGAAAAAAAAATATGCGAGGCAAGCATGGGGCATTTAGGGGCTGTTTGTTGGTTTGTGCCCGGCCCCTAGGCAGGTCAGCACCTAGGCAAGGCTCCCAAGCGTTCGATTTTGAATGCCTGAGGCCAGGATCGGCTGCCTGGCAGGCAACTGCTTTCCAGGGGGCCATCCAAATAAGCCCTTACCTCGTAGTTGCATATGTGTTCCTCTCCTCCACTCAGAGTCGATAAATGCTTCTGCTTGGGACCTACTATTTATGAAGATGATGCTTTCACCAGTGTGCTTATTGGCTATGCCCAAGAGAATCCAATAGTATATGACATACAGAGATAGGGTTTCCGTGCGTGTGTTCATAGGAGTGAGTGTACGTGCGTTGTGAGCGTCTGTAACTCTGTATTCGTACTGTATAATTCACAAAAAAGGTATCTATGATCTTGGACAGGACGTTGCAGGTATCTATGATCTAGCTCTGCTTCTTTCAAAGTGTGTGACCAAAAATCAGGTTATTAAATATATCAGTTTAGTGACAAGTTATGTAAATTCCTATTGACAATATCACTAGTACACAAAAGCTCCATGCAGACGGTTGGTAACGCATTTGTACAGGCGTTTTAGCCAACCGCCTGCACGGGAGGGCTGTAGAAATCACCATTTCTATAGACGGTTTTTTATGAACCGCCTGTGGAAATCTTATTTCTACAGGCGGTTCGTTAAGAGAACCGGCTGCAGAAAAACGATTTCTGTAGACGGTTTTTTTAACGAACCGTCTGTAAAAATAAGATTTCCACATGTGGTTCTCCTGTGCAAATGGTTTTACCATTAAAAAAATATAGGTGCTCACCGGTACGACGCCACCGCCGTGCGTGCCCGCCGTGCTCACTGGTGGTCCGCCGTTGCCATACGTGCCCGCAAGAGTAGCAGGTATGTGTGGCGTCGGTGGACCACCGGCGAGCATGGTGGACAAGCGCATGGCGGTGTGACACCGGCGAGGTGGTGGTGCACATGCGCGGGATTGCCGGCGAGCATGGTATGGCATGCGGCGGTGGCGCAAACCGGCGACCACCTGTTGCTGGTGCTGAGAAGGGAAGATTGAGCAGCACTGCAAGTAAAAACGTAGCAACTCAACATAAGGGCATGAGATTGAGATGTCGAAAAAGAAAAGCATAAACTCACCTTTGTCACAGTCCACAAGTCTCCATGCCGTGGCCGCGCCGCTCGTCTTTGGGTCATGGACGCGTGCTCGCGCGGCGCCTGTGCGCCATGCCTTTGTCCGTGACCGTGTGCCCCGCCTATGAGGCACGGCTGCGTCCATGGATGCACTCCACATGCTGCTGCTTACCATGGCCGGACATAGAGCTAGCTTGCACGGATGAAGAGAGAGAGAGAGGTAAAGGAGAGAAAGAAAATAGAGATGCAAGCAGTCTCTGTCGGTGCTTTAAATAAAAGCATAGAGAGGAGATAGTGGGGGACAGACACGCATGAGTGTACACGCAACCACATGGTGGGGGACAAACATGCCAGAGAAAAAGTAGACGTTTTGAATCACGAGAGCGCGCAACGAAAAAGTTTTAGAATTCTTTTCTCTGGCGGGCGCCTCAGATATCCGACTGTAAAAATATAATTATTACAGGCGGTTTAGTAAGACAACCGCCAGTGTAAATGGTCTATTTACACTGACGGTTCTTTTAAAAAAACCGCCAGTGCAAATCTATTTTTACTGGCGGTTCACTTAACTGAACCGCCAGTAGAAATAGACTATTTCTACTGGCGGTTTTGTTAAGAAAACCGCCGGTGCAAATGGATTTGCACTGGCGGTTGATAATACTGGCCCCACCGTTTTTTCTGGTGGCGTCCAACAACGGAAACCGTCTGGAGAAATAATTTCGTAGCGCCTGCGTAGAGCTTTTCTGTACTAGTGTATATTGAAAGAGAAGTTTATGTTCAAATATACATCCTAGAAAATTGTGCGGTATGTTTGGGTGAGCTCCAGTGGATCTGGGTGTCTCTAGCTCCATTTTTTATAACCAGGTCATCTGGCATGTCTTATATATAATGGTGGGTCTTGTTATAAGGTCTAAGAATAAAAATAGCTGTCTCTATATGATTTTCCATTGAGAGTTCATCGGTGTCAAAAGCTAGTTATAAGCACATTGTTTCATATTTTTTTATAAAAGGGAGAGAAAAGTTATTTGTTGATCATGAGTTAGTATCATGCATGCATATATTCTGAAATCATGTGATGCTTTCCATAAAAATAATCTGTATTATGAGCTATTAGCTTGGTGATGGTGCCAGACACGTTAATGTTGTACTGTTCTAGTGTGTCTCTTGTGGTCACATATAGATCAGAGAGAAGAGGAAGACGAAGCTACATACTTAAGAGTCATGGCGTGTCACTGCCTCTTGTGAGATGGAGAAGCTACATACGTAGGGAGAAGAGGAAGACCAAGCTATTAAACGCGCAATGGGACACTTAATATCCGTGTCAGCATGGCAGTTACTAGCATACTTTGTACTGGTTGTATCTCTTGGGTCCATCCAAATCAAGTTGGGCCAACACGCACTATATGCTGAAGGTTGGAGCAAAACCCACGCAGCGGCAACAGATCTAGCGGCGGTCCTTGTGTGCAGAAATTCTTCGCGAGTGCAGGAGGCTGTGGGCGGCAACAACAGTGATATAGTAACGGTATGTGCACACGGCATAGCACCGTTGGGGCGACAAACAACATCAGGGATGCTCTATACTAGGATATGGATCTACACATGAACAAGTGATTACTCATTCCACTTTACCATCGATACGATCTGTTTTATTCTGAAGAAGAAAACATCATTGAACATTGCAAAGGAAAGACGTTACATGACCGATTTGATTATGAAAGATCACAATGCAACAGGCATAGACAAGGGGGAAACACCCTTGTTAGCTAGCCATCTTATTGCTGGAGCAGTATGGGAGGAAATAAAACACTCTGATGATTGAGAGGAACATGCAGGTAGCTGCAGGACGCAGTAGGGTCGAATACTGAATTATTTGGGGATGGTGTAAATACCAATCCTTGTGATGAAAGTGTCGATTTCTCCAAAGAAGCCCACCACAGTCTCATTCTCCGGCACGGTATGGCTGAAAAATGGAGTGCCAGTGTCAAATCCAAAAGGACCATACGTTCCGCGGTTCGTGATGATCTTAAACTGTGACAGCCAGGACGGGGTTCCAGATCTCCCAGCCCCAGTGATCTCCTTCACAAACTCTGATGGGTCGAACTTTATCTGTAAAACAACACAGAATTAGTGAAAAGGAAAATTAGACATTTCATCTAGTATTATTGGGTGGCGTATATATTGCTATTAACTCCATCGCTCCCAAAAAGATATAATAATTCTAAAATAATGTTAGGTCGGACTATCTTAATTTATATTAAAAGGTATTACCTATTATATCATCATACTACTAAATAAGCAAGTATACGTACTCTGTTCTTTTATTTCATACTAGTATAGGTCGCAGTGCTTTATGTCAAACATTACTATCTTTAACCATCTAATCAATTTCAAAACATCCTTATAGTTTTGCAACATATATATGAATTATATACTACAAACGATACAAATGCTTGACTTAGAACAAAAGTAATACGACATGGAAAGTACGATTTTTCATCGAATATATGTTTTCATTATACTATATATATACCTATATTTGGAGTCTTGCTGTTTGTTAATATTTTCTAGAAAACCAGTCAAGTTTAAGTTAGTTTGCCTTTAATAACCAAACATAAAATTGCATCATCTTTTCTATGATGAAGGCAGGCATGAACCAACATGATTTGGAAAACAACCGCATGCACAAGCATGGTAAAGTATGAAATCTACTCACTTCGTTCTTGATCAAGTTACGATTGAGACCCCAAGTACCAGTGGTGCGGGTTTCCCCGTCTTCGTCAACGTAGGAAAACTGAAACCCTTCAACTGCACCATGATGGTAGATTGTTATACTTTCTAGGCGTTGTGATTTGCCTTCCATTTCCTTAAGGGACCCTGCAGTTCCACCCCATGGTCCTCGCTTTCTTCGTGCAGGGATCTTTGTAGGTGTAGGGATCTTTGTTGGTGCAGGGATCTCTGTAGGTGGAGGGATGAAGACCTGAATATGAAGGAACATGCATTTTGAGTGTTGATTTAGGCTAACAAAATGAGAGAGCAAAGGAATAACAAACGGGAGAGCCAAATGAGTCAGTGGCCAAAAAAGGAGAGTCCTCCTCTACTTCTCCCTCTCCCCATTTTATATGGGAGATAGGAGATGGGTCCTCTTTATGCCCGTGGTTGGGATTATATTTCCCACTAGGAGCTACAATTGGACCCCTGGTGCAGTTTGTATTAAAAAAATGCCACTAATTAAACGCTATGAATGAAACTCTAAATATTATTTTGCAAGCCCCACTAAGCTTGATTCACAACAACAAAAAAGAAATGATAAGTGTTTTACCACACATAATACAAAGTGATCAGATATCCGAGACCACTGGAATATATAATGTAAAGTGGACGGCCTGTTACACGCTTACCTCCTTCATGCGGCAGAAGAATTCCATAGTAAGCTCTTGTGTTAATTTAGGGTGTACATGACTATATACTCTTCTGTTGATGATACCACGTGCCATTGCGAATTGACCAGTCCCACCAACAATGGCCCACTCATTTTCTTCATGCTCATCATTAGCTCCCATGACCTGAAGAGTAGACCCTTTGAACCTGCATGCACGATATATATAAGCTCCTGTGCTCGTAGATAACAATTAGGCTCTTGTTTCATCAGTAGTAGTTTCATAGACTAATAAAGACTCATGTATTATTTTCCTTACAGGTAAAACAAAAACCTTGGAACCAAAGAGATAAGGGTTACTCTATATATACCTTTCGACCACAAACACTAGGGTGAACCAACTGCTCCATTTGCCGGCAAGTGTGTGCATGCCGTGCGTGTTGGCAACTAGGTTCGCCCTGGAGCCAGGGCCATCATAGATCCCACAATTGTTCACAACAGTTTTACCTAGCCCTGTCATGGCATTGGGCTCTATCACGTCTGACTGATTTGCGCCGCGGCCCGCAAAGATTTGGCGTAGATATAGCTTGCTGACATTCACCCTGGCGTTCTCCACGGTTCCACCGAGGCCAGTGAACTTGAATAAATTGGCGGGGGCGACGCATACGTGGAGGCTTCTGCCCACCATGGGGACATCGTCGGAGAGGACGTCGACGGTCTCCATGGCGGGGTCGTCGGAGACGTCGCCGCCGCAATTCTCCATGGTGGGGTCATTGTCGGTGGGTGAGGCCATTGCCAGCTAGCTAGTGGTGGCGACTCAACTCGTGTGTGAGTTGTGTTTCTATGAAAGCTGATAAAAGACAGGTGCGTAGGTACTCCTATTTATAGCCCCGGCCGGCCGGCACTAGCTCAAACAACACCACCGAGGGTGGCAGCAAGGAGATGGGGTGCGGCACGCCGGAGCGCCACGTGTGGAAGGGACCACTACAGCCCCACGGCTGAGGCCACCCACGCCCCTCGTCGCAAACTGGTCCCGGACGTCGTCGTCGGACTCCGGCGATGGCGCGCCACGAGCATCTGCGGCGCAGAGCTGTATGGCGTGCTACACGACTTGATGGATGTGTGTATACGCAACGGCTAGCTTTCTAGATAGATGCCACCAGCCCCCGTTAGCAGTGTTGCTTAGGCTATCTTCAACAACAACAACACTTAAAATATAGTACATATTCTTCTTTTAGGTTGCGCTACAGTGAATGAATTCAATACCTATTTTTAGTCTTCTCTAACAACAACACCTAAAAGAGAATCTCTCTGCAAATAAGTTTCAGGAGAGAGGATACTCATATTTGGATTGTCTCTCTCCTAACACTCAAAATGGATCTCGCATATGGATACTCTGTTAGAGGCTGAAACAGTACTATCGGATATCCATTTTAAATTTGGGTGCCCGTATAGCTCTTCTTTTAGACTATCTCCAACAATAGATAACCAAATCCAATACCCATTCCACAATTTGGGTCATGCATCCTAAAACCATTAGGACCTAAAACGAACCCAACTCCAACAGCCGACTCAAATCCAATACCCATTCCTCCGCTCGGCACGAGAAGCCGGCCTTCCCCGACGCGTATGCCGCGCCACCGCGAGCCGCTGCGGATCCCCTTCGCTGCCGCCTCCCAGACATGGATCCGCCGTCGGCGCGCCTTGCTCCGCCGTGCCGCGCCGCTAGCGGGCTCGCCTTCCCCGACGCGAGCCGCCGCGCCTCCTCGCCCCGACGTGCGCCAGCTCGCCGCGCCGCGGCGAACCGCCACTGATCCGCCTCGCTGCCGCCTCCCCGACGTGGATCTGCCGTCGGCCAGCCTCGCTCCGCCGCGCCGCGGCAGCACTGCCTGACGCGGATTCGTCGTCGGTCTGCCTAGAAACACCGGCCGTGGGCTCGCCTCGACGTCGTCGTCCACAGCCTGCCGCGTCCCGACGCCGATCTTTCGGGCCCACCACTACGGCACCGGAGGACTGCGTCGCGGGAGAGAGAAGAGGCAATTTTGCCTTCCCTCTTCCCTGATAGGCAAAATGCCAACCTTGTTTGGGTCTTCTGTTGGAGGTCGATTTTGAGACCCAAATCTATTGTACGATAGGCATTTTGTATTTGGGTCGATGTTTGTCTTTCTTGTTGGAGATAGTCTTGGAGACAGTCTTACTTTCGCGGTTTTGACACGCACCGCTAGCCTCAGTCGGTACTCAGTAGAGCCCAACTGCCCAATATTCTTTTCGGAGGCTTTTGGCCCAGAGAGGGCCACACGAGCTCGAGTGTGTGACATGGATGGACCGCTGTAGGTCGTGAAACGGAGCTGTATGACAGAGCTGTATGGCATGCTACACGACTTGATGGATGTGTGTATAGGCAACGGCTAGCTTTCTACAGTAGATGCCACCAGCATGCATGACCTTTTGTTCTTCTATTTTTGGAAAAGAGGAGTTGTCGCGATCAATTTATGCTCCCTTTGACTACCTCCTTTTTATTATTCATCTTATTCAAAAACTTTGTAAAAAAAATTAATTATTTTGTTATGAAATGATTCATTATTATGAGTACTTTAATCTTGATTTGTTTATTTTTATATTTTCATAATTTTTTTTGAAAAAGACGAATGATTAAATATCGATTTTAAAAAGTTAAAAAAATACTTATTTTAGAACAGAGGGGGACGACTGATAATATGCACACACACGGCACGACACACGACCATCCAGTCGAACACGCGTGTAGCATTAGCCGGTTAGCAAGCTGAAAAACAAAATTTGTGATGCAGCACACGATGGTCCCTAAGCTTGTTAAGTGGGGCACCGTGCACTGCAGAGGGAAATGGACCAACGAACGGTGCATCATTTACAAGCTTAGAGATGTGTCACACATTATTTTAACAAATTTAGAGAATTTAAGATACCAGTTCGTGGACGTACCTAAATACCATCTCTTGAGAAGCACTACACCACAACGCTATAATGCAACGGCTGCATTGGAGTCGCTACAGGTCACTCTAGTGATGGACTGTCGGTCACTAAAAATGTCATTCCGACTAATACTTCTGGTCGCTATCGCTATAAAACACGTTGTTTAGAGATGTTGCATTTAACTCTGAGGTGTTGAAGGCATTTTACAATTTGTTCTGGGTTGGCAATCCCAAAGCATCCATTTGTTTTTTTGTGAAATTAGGGCAAATTAAAGGGCCTTTATTACCCGTGACGCTGACAAAACAAGTCATCGATCATTAGGCCCGTCTTAATTAAAGTTTTTTGTTCCTATTTAATTTGAAGATGGTTAGAAACAATGTAAACAAGATCATCTCCACAAAACTAATTTCTCATTCCATGGGAACATGTTACTATCATGCATTTTACCGGTAATTAAGTTATAGCAATGCCGTTTTTAAGATTCAATAATACACGTGCATTTGAAAATTAAGGTTCACAAGAGACAAAGTGGATCGTGTATCACACACGGTCTCGTCGATGTTTCACGACATGCAGACGACAAAAGGGGACGTGTATCACACACCATGATCAGGAAAGGCAACGAAAGTTGTGTCATAACCTCCGAGACATAAAGTGGGAGTGTATACACACACATGCCATACTCCTATGTTTATGTGGGCCGGCATTGTTTGTTTGTTTGTTTGTTTGTTTGTGAATTTGTTTGTTTGTTTGTGAGGCAGAGAATTGAACGACGTTTGGAGGAGATAAGATCGGAGGCCTCCGTGTCCATGTGCATGTTCTCGTCCACATATATAGTTTGATTGATTTTTTAGTTATTTAACCGAATTTATATAAAGAGAAGTAAAATTTCTAACACCAAACAATATATTACGAAAATAAATGTTTGGTGGTGGTGTATCTAATAATACCATTTGTTAAAGCTATCTCAGATCAAACTTAATTGTGATGTTGTTTCAAGACGCCTTTAAGAGAATCGATTTATTCAGGGACCAATATAATGTGCTAGCTCTCTCTCTCCCCCTCACCGGAGTCCGGTGACCCAGGGGCGCGGCCTAGAAATCCTTCTAACAACTCCTTTGTTCAGTCTAATATAGTCCATAAAAATATAGATTTAACCATGTCCGACAATGTTTAAAAATCACTTACATATTTTAGCCCTCTCCTTTGAGGTGTTTCTAGATCCGCCACTGGACGGATCCAAACAAATATTGAGGTATTGATGTCATAGTATAATAATCTTATTAAAATCATAAGATCGTCTCTTTCACAAGCCTGTTTTATAAGATAATTTATTCGAACTCATTGCTGTTAGATGATAGCAATGCTTGAACCGTACTTCCTCTGTTCTAAATAAGTGTCGTTTTTTTATTTTTTGAAATCGACGTTAGACCATTTTAAAAAATTTACAAAAATATAAAAATAAACAAAATCAAGATTAAAATACTTCTAAAATAAATTATTTCATAATAAAATAATTATTTTTTTCAAATTTTTCTAAATAAAACGAATAATTAAAAGAAAATAGTTAAAATCCTAAAACAATACTTATTTTGGGACGGAGAGTAGCTCACGTACACTTTCCGTTGAATTTTCTCACCCAAAAAAAGGTAATATGTGATACGGAGAAATTACCATTCACATGAGCTGAAACTAAAAGCCATTGAAGCAAAGAAACAAGCACGAAATCAGGGGACCGAGCGATAGCTCGGTTGGTGAGCGCTCCGGTGTGGAGACCACCGATCGCGCATTCGAGCCTGGGGTTTTTCTCACTCTCACGTGGAGCCACAATGAAATTACGATATGCCCGTCGTCTACGGAGTCTTGGATGGTCCTGATGATCTCTAGAAGGATGCGGTTACTATCTATGTGTAGTTGTAGGTCTAGTAGTGCACAAGTAGCGTGGGTGTGGTGTGCGTGTGTATTGTGGGTGTGTATTGATTTTTCCACCGGGGTTTTTCCTATAATAAATATTTACAGCCTCTCTCGCGTGGAGCCACAGTGGAATTACGACGTGCTCGTCGTCTACGGAGCCTTGGATGGTCCTGGTGATCTCTAAAAGGACGCGGTTACTATCTGTGTGTAGTTGTAGGTTTAGTAGTACACAAGTAGCGTGGGTGTGGTGTGCGTATGTATTGTGGGTGTGTATCTGCCTATGAACAGATACTACAGCTGTACTCATATCAGAGGCTTTGAAAAAAAAAAGCACGAAATCAGGTTGCACGGATGATGACGTGCACAAGAGCGCATGGTCCTGCAAATGCTTGGGAGTTCGGAGTGGCGCACCATCACCCTACATCGCGGCCACGCGCGACGGAGTCCGACTTCGGACGGCGGGATGGATGATGAGTCTCTCTGCGTGTAGGCATTCAACTACGCACAGAATACGGCCCATTTCACACTGAGATTCCAGCCCAAAGCGGCCCATGCATGGGTCCCGCAAACTCACAGTCCAGCCCAGTTCATCGTCTCCAACCGGAGCAGCAGCAGCAGCAGCGACCGGCGGCGGCGCAGGGAACCCACGCCGCCACGCGCACGCGCGGCGGCGTACGCCTACGGCGGCCGGCGTCCTCCGCTCTGCTCGCAAGGTGATGTGCTGCCTTCACGGATTCACCACGGAGCAGCGGCAACGCCCGCGTCCTAGCCGTCTCGGCACAAAGCTTTCCATCGTTTGTTGAAATTATCGACTCAAATGAAGGTTTTTTTTTTTTTTGGTTTCCTTCTTGCTTGTACAATTTGATTTTGAGACGCGAGTTGATTTATGTTTGCTGCGATGGAAAACACACACCATTGATTAAGTGGCACGCTACCACTTAACGCGTGATGGTTCTCTCTTCTCACGCCGTTACAAATTAAGGTTCTTATAGTTTGGACTCTAAGCTACTAATAGCCAACTAATAATCTTCATTCACCATGACAAGGAACCAATCAGCACGCGTGTTCACTAATGTGACATCACAGTAAACTTTGACAGTATTTACCATGCTTTTTGAGGAAATGTTTACACTGCTTTGCGAAAAAGTTACTACCTCGGTTCCAAATTGTAAGCCCTTCCGGCTTTCACATGTACATAACTTTTGTTACACATCTAGATTTGTATTATGTCTAGATACATAGCGTGTCTATAAAATTAGAACAACTTACAGTTTGGAACAGAGGGACTACATGCATAATATTGACTATAAACGTTCCGTCCTTGAATTTGCTTCCAGTAATAAATATCAGAATTTGGAGAAGCCAACTAATATAAGGTGTTTATCGTGCAGTGGAATGGGAGGGGATCACTGACCCAGACTTGCTCAAGGGAAAACACTGGAGATCACAAATTCAGGACATGCTTCTCTACACTTACAAAGTTGCAGTTGTTTGCTGGGACCTTCAGTTACATCCAATGCCTATCTGCATTCTTCAAGCCAGGACACATTGCTACAGCATTTTTTCTTATTTTAGCCAAAGTATCTGGATAGTACCATCTGATCATATAGCACTCCTACTCCAAGGAAAACACCAAAGGCCACAGCGAAGACGATGTCGCCACCACACAGTCCTGTGGTGCGAATGGGCGCAGGACCTGCCTCTACTGGAGCACTACATTGGTGAATGACCATAGGGCCGCACACCCTTGGGTTCCCAACGAAGCTAGAATTTGGAAACGTGGAAAACTGGCCTCCTATCGGAATAGGCCCGTCCATGTCATTGTTAGAAATGTTGAAGTAGGAAAGGAAGTGAAGGTTCTGCAATGCCCCAGGGATTTCACCTGTCAGGTGATTGTTGGACAAGTCCAGTACCTGCAGGTTTCTGAGGTTGCGGACTGATTGTGGAACCTCCCCGTGTAAGTTGTTGAAACTCAAGTTGAGCTCCGTGAGCCCTTTCAGATGACCAATCTCCAGCGGAATCTCACCAGTGAACTCATTGTCGCCTAGATTCAGCAGTTTAGGGCAATAATTGGCCTTGTTATATTGAAGAGATGCAGCCATGTAAACAGGCAACGGAAATACCTGGTCTGAAGCATCTACAATCTTCTCAGACTCTAGCATCGGTAGGTTCATCAGTGCTTTTGGGATCTCCCCTGTAAGGCTGTTATTTGATACATCTAGAACGAACAAGAGATTTAAGCTGCTGATCCAGGCAGGTATTGATCCAGTGAGTTGGTTGCTGTACAAAAATAGCTCTCTCAAATTTTTCAGCTTTGATAGCCAGTGAGGTATTTTTCCTGACAGTGAGCAGTCAGCCAAGGAAAGAAACTGAAGATTTTGATAGCCATCAATTGTTTCATCTTCTGGCATGGCCTCGCCTTTGAAATTGGTACCAATCAGCAAAGTAGTAAGGTTCCAAGAACTCTTGAGGACCTGAAGGGCATTTGTGACATTTGTGAATGAGTTGTTTGTAAGGGACAGAAATATGAGGGACTTGAGGTTTCCTATTCTTGGGGAAAATTGGCCATGGAACTTGTTGGAAGATAGTCGAAGCGCAATCAGATTGCTGCAGAAGTATAGGCTCTCTGGAACCGTACCAGTGAACTTGTTTTCCATAAAATCCAGAATTTTTAGGTTGGTTAAGGTGGAGAAGTTGACATTGTTCAGATCTCCATGAAAACTGTTACCTCGGAGAATGATAGTTCTGAGATTTGAGCATCTGCTTAGAGTCAATGGCAGCTCTCCGGACATGCTGTTGTACTCTAAGTGAAGCTCCTCTAGTCTCTTGAGCCGCCCAATAGAATCCGGGATATTGCCTGTGAGTCCATTCTCTGCAAGGTCAAGGATTACCAAATTCTTGAGTTTGACTAAATGCTCAGGACTAAGTGCTGCCTGCAAATGGTTGTTTGAAAAAGAGAGGTGCTCTAGAGAGGTAGCATTGTAGATCTCATCTGGCAGAGTGCCACCGAGTTTGTTGTGGCCGGCCTTAAGTACTCTTAGCACAGAGCAGTTACCAAGATCCACGGGTATGCTTCCATTAAATTGATTAAAGCTCAGGTCAAGCACCGAAAAGAATGGCTTTTCGACACATATGGTGCTGGGAGTTTCTCCGGTGAAACTGTTATTGCTCATGTTGAGAGCAACGAGATTCTCCATACTCTCCAATGTGACGGATGTAATTTGTCCTGTAAACTGGTTGCTTGAGATGTTGATTACCTGCATAGGCTGTCCAGCCGTAGATGGCAGCCTGTGGAGGTCACCGTTCAGGTTGTTGAAGCTGACATCAAAGACGACCATGCTTCTGGACAACAGTAATTCCACCGGGAGCACACCAGAGAGTGAGTTGCATGACAGGTTGAGGCTCAGCAGACTGGTGATGTTGCCAAGTGACGGTGAGATGCGCCCCTCAAGGCCCATGGAAGCCAGTGAGATCTCTGTGACAGCGCCATCAGCGTCGCAAGTGATACCCTTCCACATGCAACAGTCTGTGCCGTCCTTCCAAGAAGTGCTGAGTTCAGAGTCCTGCGAGAGCCGCTGGACAAACTTGAGGAGGGAGATCTTGTCCTGCTCTGTGCACACGCAGCTAGTGGGAGAGAGTAGGGAGAGCAATGGCAGGAGAGCAAGACCAAGCGATCGTATCGGCCATGATCTGGTTGATCTGTTGCTCCATGAAGAGTGGAGTGGCTGCATGGTATCTTCCATGGAAGTATGGAAGATCCAAGGAATCAGATTTTCAAGGGTGCTGGAAACTTAAATACCGGCGCCCTGCTAAATAGAGGACCAGCACATCACAGAGCTCAGAATGCTTTCAGCTCCAATAACACTAGCCGCGCTCTGTTCATCGATCATGGAAGATGAGAGAAAGCAGATTGGTCCAACGATGCTTTTGAACTTTTGGATGATCAGAGGTTTTCACCTTTTCTGAAGTGTAGAAACACGCTCGCCGAAACACGGGTGTGTATATCGTGTTCTTGATGTCGTATTTGGATTCCCTATGCAGTCTCTGAACTTTCACCGTCCACAAAATTTGTTGAGAAGTGGTCCGGCTTTGGAGATATTGCCCTCCCCAAAGCTCAACTCTGCCTGAACGCATGCCATTGCCATGGCCCCGTGTTGCTGTTGCCCTTCGCTGGGCACACAACACGTCCTGATCAGCTTTCGGGGAGAAAGAAAGCCACAGATTCCCACCACGATTTACATGTGCAAACACATCCCACCCTACATTGCAACTGCACCCAAAGATGTCGATGTCGCGATGGCAACCACTGTGGTGGTGTCAAAGTGATTGGTTGATCAGCGTGTGTGTTTGCTCCCAATTTCTGCTCCAATAATGAAGTTTGAACCTTAAAATGCCTGTGTTGTAAGCCTTATTATATATGGAAAAAAATCAGCTGAGTTGTTCCCTCATTTTGTTGGCACAATTACTGAGTTGCACAGATGATTCGAAGTCGATATTGTGGATGCAGTAATTTGATTGCACACAACACTTCATTACAGTTCAGTACATATTGTTCTATGCCTCCAGGGACCAGTCTGTTGATTCGTTTCCTTTTATTTATCCCTTTTTTCAAGCAGAGGGCACAACTGAACATGGCTAACAGAATTTGAACTTGACAAACAATCCAAGCTGAGCTTGTTTGTTTATTGTTGTGTGGAGCTAATGGAGAGCAGAGCTGCATCTACTGAACTACAATGGTGCATACATCACCATTTAGCCCAATAGAATTTGGGATCTTGCTAATTTGCCATTTAGTCCATTCTCCCAAAGATCAAGGATAACCAATTTGCTGGGCTGGACTACATACTCAGGACAAGGGGTGATTGATATTGAGGCCCCGTTTACTTGGCAAAATTTGCCACTGTTTACCATCACATCCCCATCATATCAATTGTACTTTTCGCTTGCATGGAGCACTAAATGAAGTAGCAGCTGTTGCATGTTTGTACTTTATACGTGGCTACCTCGAGATGAATCTTTTGAGTCTACTTGGGCCATGATTGGACAAAAGTTGTCAAATACAAACGAAATTGCTACAGTGCAACTTTTCACCACTTTTCACCATATTTCCTAAACTAAACGGGGCCTGAATTGAAGAGGCTAGTGGCGAGGAATAGGATCCCACAGGGCACTGAGGCTCTGTTTGGCACCAAGGGAGAATAGAACCACGCTGAGATTGGGTGAATCTCTCCCACCACCTAATTCGTTTGCTTCATCTGGCATCCCTTGGATTTGATTGGTGCTGAATGACAGAGTAAGTAAGTTGCGGACGATTTGTGAACTAAGATGATCGAAATCCATAGTTCATCAATAAAATTACAGAAAAAAAGATAAAGAAACTCTAAATATCGAAAAAAATGATATATCAGTAAAGTTCAACCCAAACAGAAACAATTCCTTGCTTGCACATAGTAGCGGCTGTTATTGATGATATGCTATCATTGCTTTACATTGTCATCACAAAAAAAAAAAAAAAAAAAAAAAAAAGAAAGAAAAGAGAGAAGAAACCAAAGAAGAAGAAGAAATCCTTCTTGCCATTAATCTCCTCCGGCTCAGCGCCACCGCCATGCCATGGGACGCGTCAAACCGCACGTCACGCTCACACACGGCGGGCGGGCGGGCGGGCGGGCGGCGCCCCGATGGCCGAGGGTCACGTCACACCCAGCTGCGCTCCAGAGGTAACTAGTGCTGCGAAGGTTAGGGTCTTGCGGAGGCCGGAATGCTGCTGCTCAATCCGTGTGCTTCCCCCAAACTTTGGCTCTAGCAGAGTAGAAGTTGCGGCAGCTGCTCTTTTCTAGTTCATACTCTGTCGTGGATGTATCCGGCTATCCGCTCCCCCAGAGTCTCGCTTACATTCGCTCTCCGCTACATCTAGCTTGCTTTTTGTCATTTGTGGTTTGGATTAAGGCGGCTTAACACACTGGCCTCACACCATCACTTCATTTACTCAGTTACCACATCAATTAACAGACGTTTTATACAGGGTAATGCAGTCACACAGTTTCTCAGAAACACAAAGAGTCACATTAACTCGATAAATCAACATAGTCCAGTGACTAAAAGCTCCCATTTCAGTTTATTTCAGTACATATTATTCTGCGCCTCCACTTATATCATCCATCGAGTGGAGGGCATGGGCTAAATGCCACTAACTATAAGATGTGTTGATCTTGCTGCTGCTGCTGGGGCCTCTCGATTGCACTACTGAAGTTTGGAGCTGTGGCTGTTTATTGCTAGGTTCTGTTCTGTACACTGCGTATCCGAAACCAGGACACATTGTAGTACATTTCTACTCAGGTAGCTTCAGGTGAAATAAATGTATCTGAATAGGACCATCTGGTCGTACAGCACTCCGACACCGAAGAACATACCAAAGGCCATCGCAAAGATGACCTTGTCAGTGTAATCTTCTGTGGAGACAACGGAGACCGGAGCTGCATCTGCTGAATTACAGTGGTGCATCAATGTAGCACTGCACAGCTTTGGGTTCCCAAAAAAGCTAGAATCTGGAAATGTGCTGAACTGGCCTCCAGTTGGAACAGGCCCTTCTAGATTGTTTCTGGAAATGTTGAATTTGGAAAGGAAGTGAAGCCTCTCCAGTGCGGAAGGGATTTCACCGGTCAAATTGTTGTAGGATAAGTCTAGCACCTGCAGATTGGTGAGATTGCCGATTGATTGTGGTATCTCCCCATGTAAGTTGTTGAAGCTCAAGTTGAGTGTAAGGAGTGCCTGTAGCTGGCCAATCTCTGGAGGAATTACACCGGTGAATTTGTTGTTTCCTAGATTCAACATTTTAGGGAAGCCACTGGTTGTACGGTATTGAAGAAACGGTGTCAGGTAGATAGGAAACTTAAGTATTATTGGGTCAGAGTGCGCTGCCTCAAGCGTTGGCATCTCCATGAGAGCTGTTGGTATGTCACCAGTAAGGTTGTTATTGGATATGTCTAGATAGAAAAGAAGGCTTAAGCTATTAATCCAGGCTGGTATTGGTCCGCTGAGTTTGTTGTTGTCTAATAGCAACCCTCGCAAATTTTTGAGCTTAGCCAGCCAGTTTGGTAACTTTCCATACAGTGGACATTCATTTATAGCAAGACACATAAGATTCTCAAAGCCATGAAATTCATCATAGTCTGGCATGGTCTCATGCTTGAAGTTGCCCCCAATTAGCACGAGAGCAAGTGTCCTGGACTTACTGAGGATTTGAAGCGTATTTGTGATATTTGTAAAATTGTTGTGAGCGAGAGCTAGGAATCGGAGGGACTTGAGATTGTTTATCCCTGATGAAAATTGACCATGAAGGTTGTTGAAAGATAGCCGCAACGCAATAAGGTTGCTGCAGGAGTAGAGACTCTCTGGAATTGTTCCAGTGAATTTGTTTGACCTGCAATCTAAAAATTTTAGATTAGACAGGGTGGAGAAGTTGACACGTTTGAGATCTCCTTGGAAATTGTTGTCTTTAAGGATGATGGTTGTGAGATTTGAGCAACTGCTAAGAGCTGGCGGTAGCTCTCCAGACATGTTGTTATTGTCAAAGTGAAGCTCCTCCAGTTTCTTGAGCTGCCCAATAGAATCCGGGATCTTGCCATTTAGCCCATTCCACCCAAGATCAAGGATGACCAAATTTCTGAGTTTGCCTATATGCTCAGGGTCAAGTGTTCCTCGCAAATGATTGTTAGGGAAAGAGACGTGCTCTAGTGAGGTAACATTGAATATCTCAGCTGGAAGGGTCCCACTGAGTTGGTTCTGGCCAGCCTTAAGCACTCTCAGACCAGAGCAATTACCAAGCTCTAGGGGTATCCTACCAATGAACTGGTTGTAACTAAGGTCAAGGACCACAAAGAATGGCTTGTTAACACACACCGTGCTCGGAATTTCCCCAGTAAAACTATTATTGCTCATATTGAGAGCAGCCAAATTCTTCATGCCCTCCAATGTGGTGGACGGAAAATATCCTGTGAGAAAGTTACTTGAGATGTTCATTACCTTCATTGCGCTGTTGGGGGTGGATTGCAGCTCATGGAAGTCTCCACTGAGCTTGTTGAAGCTGACATCGACGACACTAATGCTGCTGGACAGTAACAGTTCCAGTGGGAGTCCACCGGAGAGCAAGTTGCCAGATAGGTTGAGCTTCAACAGACCGGTAAGATTGCCAAGTGAGGGTGATATGTGCCCCTCAAGGCCCATAGAAGCTAGTGAGATGTCCATGATAGTTCCATCTACATTGCAAATGATACCCTCCCACAAACAGCAGTTTGTGTCATTCTGCCATGAACTGGTGAGGCTAGTGTCTTGAGAGAGACCATTGAGGAACTTGAAGAGGGAGGTTTTCTCCTCTTCTCTGCAGGAGCTGGCAGGAGAGGCCAAGAAGAGCAATACCACAAGAGCAACACCAAGTAAATGTATGTGTAGCATTTCTGATTTTCTGTTGTTGCATGAATACTGGAGTGGCTGCATGGTCTTTTGCATGAAACAAGGTAGGATCCTCTGAAGACGTCGTGCTATATAAAGCAGCGGCAACAGAATATTGAAAAGCTTGCAAGGATGTTGATCTCATATTGCTTTTGCACCTTGTTTTCTCATGATTAAATGCTTGTAGCCTTTATGCAAGTACACATTCTTTCTTTCTTACAGTAACACTGAGTTCTGACTCTAGATCTCAACCCTTTTTGTGGTTTCTTAATCTTTGTTCCCTGACGGTTAGTAAATTATGTAACAATTGTTTTGACGGAAGAGGCAAGGTTGTATTGTTACTAAATTTGCTAAAGTCATAGAAACTATTTGCTCTTCATATTTGGTATTTCATTTGCAAGAGTCATGAAGACTATCAGCTCTGTACATATTTATATATGCAGGGTTGTTTTGGGATTTCATCTGTTGGTTTTGTAAATATAAACCTTGTATTTTTTTCGTTTTCCAGTTTTCTAATGTTTTTTTCCTGGAATGTGAACTGTACTGATTCACCAAAAATACATTGTGTAATTGTAGCGAAATGCCGACCGAATCAATTGGAATATGGATGCACCCCCTGTTGAGAGATTTGGGAAGAAAATGAGTACAAGGTAGCCCTGTAGCTCCCATGCTGATGGTAAGGGGAAACATGGTGCTTGAGTGGATGCATGATATACACGTATGTTCTTCTAAACTTTGCAAATGTTGCTTTTTTTCTGAAGCTTATTATTCAACACAGGATACAAGTTGGTAACAAGTATCTTTAAAAGCTTTACCGTGGCACCAGCAGCCAGCCCTTTGCTGGCAAGTGCACCCGGGTGATGACCATTCTAACAGTAGGATCACCAAGTGGAACTTTGCGTGCACACACTTATCCTGATCTGATCTGCTTTTGGAGAAAGGATATTCGTTCATGATCCATGTGAACGCATCTTCTGTCCAGGACGTGTTTCGCAGCAAGGCTTGCTACATGCTGGCCATGTATTCTTCTCGCGAGTGTCGTGTAGATATGGCGTCCAGTCCTGTGAGTTTGTTTGGGAAATTGGTTCACTTACAACTTTGTATCTACCCACTGACCCATGGATAGGATATACTACAGTTAGCTGATTGGCCACTGGGGATCATATGCCAAAGAAAGAGAAAATGACTTGTCCAATTGGTACAGCGAGTTTTGATTCTGTTCTTCTTCCTCTTCGTCTTCCTCCTCTTCTTTGAGAATCTTCCGTTGATCCCTGTTCCTTTTTCTTTTTGCAGATCATGGAGAGTTGGTTCCCACTAGTTATCCATCACATGCTTTTAGCTTTTGGAGTCATGGTGGAAAGAATGGAGGATGAGAAATTATCCTTGAGCTGGACATTCCTTGATATTCAGCTCGTTTCAGACATGCACAATATGCAAAGTCGCAAATACTAAACGGTCGATAAATTAGCGTCCTTTGGCTACCACAAGATCTAGGCCTACATTTTGCTCCAGTCAAAAGAGTGTCTTTAGATTTTGCACAATTAACATATTAAAACTTTGGCCGTCTATATCCTTTTGAACAATTGAACTTTGAAAGTGATATCTCTAGATTTGTCTTGAAAAGTATTTGAAAACATTAAAATCTGGTAAAATTTGCTGAGGGACATTCTAAAAAGGTGGCTATTGTGAGCTAACACAAAAAAAGTAAATTCACTGTGGTTATTTTCTTGAGGATACCACACTTATTAAAATATAATATTTTGCCCAGTACGAGAGTTAGGTAGTAATGTTTGGAAGGGAAAACGTAAATACTATTCTGGAGGCATAATTTTGAGACTGGGTTGGCTGAAGGATGATAAGATCAAGATTTGATAGAGACCCAGCCTTCTGTACCCAGCTGACAATAGTCTCTGTAGAGAGATGGCATCTTGTAGTCCAGATGCAATTATCTGTGTTGCATTTTTATTTGCTCTGAAGTATGGAAGATGCTAGGTTTGTACCTTTTCCCTAGTGCTGAAGTTATCGTTGAGATATATATACTTGTTGGTTTTTATGCAGGTGAAATTTGCAAAGTACTAGTAACCACCAAATTCCATTGTGACGGGTGTTCCCTCTTGTGATCTAAAAAGCAGCAGTTATCAGTTTAAGATGAGAGAACTGTTGCTAATCTTGACTAGTGCTCACTTGTTTGCAAGGTAATTATCAGTGAGAACACTTGTCCTGATAAAGAAAATGTATTCTTTGCCCGTAGCCCGTAGCCCATAGCCCATAGCCCTAGCAACTTACTGTGATATGAAATGGGCAACCATCGAATAAGAGAAGTTGAGAGACACTACAAGAGGTTTTTGTTGTTATCCTTGCTGAGAAATCACTAGGGGACAACTCTGCTATTGACTCTGTAAATTTTACATTGCAGCAAAAGTAATGTGATAAACTTACGGTACATATAACTACACATTGTTTATTGTTGACTGATATGGTATAGATGGTCCTAGTTTGGCATTCCTTGTTATTTTTTCGTTTCCTCAGCTACCAGAGTTCTAGTAATTTTATTTTGAATCTATTTATGGTCAGAGCTCAAAGGGGGGAGCAGGTGCAGCTCACTGGGGGCACATGAGAGGAGAGCAGCGGGGGCTGGCTGGACGCAAACGGTCCAGACTCCAGATTTCGGTATCTTGTCTGTTCTCTACCCATATTGTAGTGTCAAGAACATGATCCTCTCCCATATTCTTGCTATCTACCCATACTTTGAGGAGAGCCATAACGACACAGGAGCCGTGGAAGGAGTAGGGAGTCCGGACTCCGGAGTTGTAGGAATTTCTGGAGCGAAGGCCTTATTTGCAGTTGTCAAGGTCCTGTGCTGCATGTGCGCATCTGCAACCTGAAGAAAAGATGTTGGAAATTTCTTGTTTTTTGGGTGAATTCAGTTCTTGTAATAGTATCGAACTTCATATGGAGCCTAGAAACAAGTCTTGTACTAAACTCTTTTTTCCGGCTAGAGTTGTTTTTTCCCCTTTTGTTGTGTTTGTTTTCTGGCGTGGTTTGTTTGTCGCTGTTTATCGTTGTGCCCATTTTGGGTTTCGAACTCTCTTGAAAAGTGCTCCAGAAAACAACGACATAGCAGACCCTGATAAGAGAGAATCTCCTGGTGAATCGTCTTGTGTAGTTGTGTTAACTCCAACTCAAATGATGAGTCCAACGAATTGCAAATCTGTTCATAGCTTCTTTACAAAAGGAAACTGATCATGAGATTCTTTTATTTTTCTTTTAAATTTTTTTTATACAGCTGCACTTGACGTTTTTCAATCAGTGTTGTTCAAGTGTTGAACGTGTTTCCCTGAAATCTTCTAGGGCCTCACTTTCTCAGCCCACAAGTTCAGCCTTTAACGGTCCGGCTCACACTATTCAGCAGCATCGCGGCCCAGCCCATATCCAAGCATAAAACGATCCGCAAACCAGGCAACTAGGCAAGCAATGCGCTTCCTAAAAAAAAAAAAAGCGCGGCGGCGGCGACCAGGCCTGCGTAGCGGCGGCGGTCGCGGCCGTGGCGGACGGCTACCGGAGTGGGTCAGCATCTCCAGCGAGGTACATCCTACAGCCTGTATGGGTGGCTGCAAAAAATGGGGACGCGTAACCATCCAGCGAGCGTATGGGTGGCTGCAAAAAGGTGGTGGGATGTTCTGGTGAAATATCCGATTCAGCGAAAATCATTGGTACTGGTTACCTAATGTCCTGCCAATCCGTGTGCAGGAAAGGGCTTATTTTGTTTCTCAAGGCTTTCTATTACTTGCTGCGCGGAAAGATTGCTCGAAGAACTACGCTAGTAAATCCAGCAGTGTTTGGATACAGTGTTGCTTGGTTTGAAGATAGAATCACGAGATTAAGTTACACAGGTTCCCAACAAGATTGAAGCACTTGTGTACTTAGAGTGATTTAGTTCAAATCGTCATACATGGGTTACATCTTGGAATCCCTTTCGGGATACATATTTTCTGGTAATCTGGAATTCTGAACTTGAGCTAAATATGGCTTCAGTTTCACAACTAGAGCAAGCCTTGTAGACTGGAGCTGCCTGAAAACCTGAATTACCAAAATCATCATAAGCCAGCATGTGTAATGAGGTAGCACTATCCAAAAAACTTTGATAATACTGTCTGATCATACAGCACCCCGACACCGAAGAATGCACCAAAAGTGATTGCGAAGATGACCTTCTGGACCTTGTCTTCAGTTTGTTTTGTGGAGTAAAGTGTCTCTGCAGAGCCACAATGGCGGGCAAGCATAGGACCACACAACATTGGGTTACCCTCGAAGCTAGAACTTGGAAATGTGCTGAGCTGGCCTGTGGTTGGGATAGGCCCTTCGAGGTCGTTGTTGGAGACATTGAACTTTGAAAGGAAGTGCAGATTGTTTAGTGCAGTTGGGATTGCACCTGTTAGATGGTTGCTGGACAAGTCCAATGACTCAAGGTTTGTGAGGTTGCAGATCGATTGTGGAATTGGTCCAGTGAAGTCGTTGTAGCTCAAAAACAGTGTAAGGAGTGCCTTTAACTGACCAATCTCTTCAGGGATCATACCGCTGAAGTTATTCATACCTAAATTCAGCGTTGTTGAGAAAGAAATGGGCATACGGAATTGTCGCTGCTGGCTCTTATAAACAGGCAGCTCGAAGGCCTTTGGTTCGACCTTATCTGCTTTTAGCATTGGCATATCCACTAAGGCTATTGGAATTTCCCCAACAAGGCTGTTATTTGATAGATTTATATGGAATAGGAATTTTAGGCTGTTGATCCAGTCTGGTACGGATCCAGTTAGTTGATTTCCATACAGAAGTAAAACTTCCAGATTTGTGAGTTTCGATAACCAAAAAGGTATTTTTCCAGATAATGAGCAGTGATTCAGAGCAAGGACCTGAAGCTTCTGAAAGCCATCAATTATGTCATCCTCTGGCATGGCCTCATTCAAGAAGTTGTGCCCAATAAACAAGGTGGTCAGGCTGCTGCAATTCCCTAGGATCTGAAGTGTACCTGTGATATTTGAAATGGAGTTGTCAACAAGCGACAGAAATGTGAGGGACTTCAGATTGCCAATTCTTTCTGACAACTGACCATGGATCTTATTTGAAGATAGCCGCAGTGCTGTTAGTTTGCTGCATGTATAGATGCTTTCTGGGATTGTGCCGCTGAAGTTGTTCCGCAAAAGATCCAAGGTTCGTAAATTGGGTAGCTTGGTGAAATTGACATTGCTGAGTTCTCCACTGAAACTGTTATTCTTGATGTCGATGATCATGAGATTTGTGCACTTGCTTAGAGTAGATGGGAGCACACCAGACATGCTATTGTCGTCCAGATGGAGTTCCACTAATCTCTTGAGCTTGCCTATGGACTCTGGGATGTTACCACTGAAACTATTCCCTCCAAGATCAAGGGCCACCAGATTTCTGAGCTTGCTAATGCCAATGATCGATCCTTCTAGCTGATTATTAGGAAAAGAGAGGTGCTCCATCACGGTAAGAGTGAAGAGTTCATCAGGAAGAGTACCAGTTAGGTTGTTGTTCCCAGCATTGAGAGATGCCAGCATGGAGCAATTACCGAGACCTGGAGGGATTCTTCCACTGAATTGGTTGTAGCTGAGATGAAGCGAAGCAAAGGATGGCGCGCTGACACATAAGCTAGCTGGTATCTGGCCACTGAAGCTGTTGTTGCTTGCATTGAGCACAACAAGACTCTTCGTTGCCTCCCAGGTGGCAGATGGAAACAGCCCTGTAAACAAGTTGCTGGAGATGTTCAGTACCTGCAGAGGCCGGAACGTTGGAGACTGCAGATCCTGCAAATCCCCAGTGATCTTGTTGAAGCTGACATCAAGGACAACAATGCTGCCGGAGGACAAGAGCTCTATCGGTAGGCCTCCAGACAACATGTTGTTTGACAGGTTCAAGCTCACGAGGCTGGTGAGTTTGCCAAGAGATGGCGAGATGTGACCCTGAAGACCTCTGGACGGCAGGAAAACACCAGTCACTGTCTGATGATCTGAACTGCAGGTGATACCTTCCCATCGGCAACAATCTGTGTCGCTCTTCCATGAACCGGTGAGGCCACCGTCATGGGAGAGCTCAGCGACGAACTGGAGCAAGGAAGCCTTCTCCTGCTCGCTGCATGATTTGGCAAGAGAGGCCAATGAAATGATCACAAGTGCAAGACCAAATAATGGCATGGCTAACCGACTGGTTCTGCTGTTGCATGAGTAATGGGGTAGCAGTGGCTTCATGGTTCTCCCGTTTTCTTGAGGGTGCAAATCTTGAGCAATTAATTTGTGTATTCGGACTTCAGAGGAGGTCTCTCTTTATGGAGTAATCAGAGTATTCAACGTGTGAGAGCTGGCAAGCCGCTTCAAAAAATTTGTCTACTTCACGGCCTCTGATATGTTTCTACAAGTCCACGGCTGCTGAGACTGGGAGTCAAAAGAAGCGAGACTTGTTGGCCGATATCGTGGACCTGTCCTTTGATGGTATTCGAGGATGACAAATGAGTATGTTTGCTTCTGTTACAGTGCCTGCACAGAGAGCTAAGCAAAGATTATGTTTGCATCCGAAAATCAGTACCTGCACAGAAATATCATATGCATCGGTCAAATTTTCATTCTGAAACTTGGATACTATGTTTCAAAAGAAAGTAGATGCATGTTAGCAGTCTGTCTGCAGGGAAAACAAATGTATTCTGGGGTCATAGAATTTTGGGGAATAGTTTAGCCACGAAGACAGCGCTAGTAAGGTCAATGGTTTTAGTGGAGAACATAGCTTTTTGACCTCATCCGTTTACTCTTTGTATCGTCAGATGTCATTATCATTCATTCACATTTCACTTACTCACTTGTCTTGATTCTGTTGTAGGTGCTAGTTAGCGAATGTTTGCACTCACCTTTGACCGCTTTTTCGGCTTCTGCTAAAAGCATGGGCATGTTTGGAGTCAATATAGTCGGCAGGCTACTTGACTACACACATGGTGATGAACGCTTGGCGTTTAGGGGTCTATGACAGACTGATATGGAACGTAATGTTACACTTGAAATACTCCATTTCAAATCATAAGAAGCTTTGACTTTTTAAAAATTATAGTTGTGCATATTAAGAGACCCACCGTTGTTAATCTATTTTCAGGCGCAATCTTTTTTAGGTGTCTCCATAAAAAAGTTAATCGCTTCTAGAAATCACGGGGTAATTTTGGAGGCGGTGAGACTTTTTGCCCGCCACTATTAATGAAAGGAACTGTCTACTAAAATCGTTTATGTAATTGACTTTAGCTTAATTAGACTACCTGCACTCGTATCCCGTAAAGCGGAGGGCGTCGCTGCAGCGGGTACCCTAAACGCTACGCTATCGTAGCGGACGCCGCTCCCATCCGGTATTTGCAGCGGAGTGGCGGACCTCCGGTATGCACTGTGGGTCTGTGGCGTTGGGCCCGTCGCGTGGGGGAGGGAGAGAGAGAGAACGACTCGCTGCGTGGGGGAGAGAGAGAGAGAGAGCACGACCGCGTGGGGGGAAAGGGGCGCCGCCGGCCGCCACCGCGCCCGAGGAGGGAGAGGCCGGGCCGGGGAGGGAGGGAGAGAGAGAGAGAGCACGACCCGCCGCGTGGGGAGGGAGAGAGAAAGCACGACCGTGTGGGGAAGGGGGCGCCACCGGCTGCCATCGCGCCCGAGGAGGGAGAGGCCGGGCCACGGAGAGAGGCCGCCCGTGCTCGACCTCGCCTCACCGGCCGCTCGCGCTTAACCTTGCCTCGCCGGCCGCCGCCGCCCGTCCACCCTCGCCGCGCCGGAGTCAGAGGAGGCAGCCTTTCCCGCCCCGCGGCTCGCCCGCGGCCGGAGGGGAGGGGCGCTCGCCCGAGCCCGCGCCGGGGAGCTCGCTGCAGCGGGGGTGCTCGGGATGCGCTGCCATCGCGCCACCTCGTCGCCGGGGAAGGTGCCCCGTGCTCGCGGCCGTGGAAGTGGGAGAGAGAGAGAGGAGGAGAGAGAAGGGGTAGTAGGATTTTTAATAAAAAATCTTTATAGTGGACTCCACGGTGAATAGAGGATGATACAGAGTATGGAATAGGTGTGGGAGAAAGCAGCATAGAGGAAAGAATTTGGAT
Source organism: Eremochloa ophiuroides (assembly GCA_038502445.1). Classification (NCBI taxonomy): domain Eukaryota; kingdom Viridiplantae; phylum Streptophyta; class Magnoliopsida; order Poales; family Poaceae; genus Eremochloa; species Eremochloa ophiuroides. Next base: position 8,185,201 of record JAHLJS010000005.1, read on the forward strand.
GATCAGGCTGGAATATTTCTTTTAGATGATAATTATAGAGGATGATGAGTGTGGATAGTCTTAGAATGGAGCTTGCCCGCCACTATTAATGGAAGAAACTGTCTACTAAAATCGTTTATGTAATTGGCTTCTAGAGGATAGCTTAATTAGAATGGAGCCCTTGGATAACTACTCCCTCCGTTTCAATTTATAAGTTGTTTGATTTTTTCAACCCTAAGTTTAACCACTCGTCTTATTCGTAAAAATAGTTAATTTAAATCATTATTAAAGACCTTTTGTTAATAAAGCAAGCCATAACAAAAGAAGTGATATCTTGTACAAATTTTTAAATAAAACGAGTGGTTAAACTTAAAGGTAAAAAAGTCAAACGACTTATAACTTGGAACAAAGGGATTAGATATAACCTCAAAAGAGTTGAAATTTCCTTGTCAAAACTCATATTGTTCCTGCAAGGCTGCAAGCAATAACGATCAACATGTAGCAGCCGTCCCGAAGAGGACTAACATTTTTACATCTTAAAAAAAAAATCGGTGCAACCAATTAACCATTAGACCTTGTTTAGCTGCACCTGTATTAACTTTATTTTACATGGGTTAGGGCGAATTGTCTATAGCTAGAGAAAGCCTTGGTGGGAATCCGCAAGCCACTTCAAAATTTGTCTAGCGCACGGCCTGTGCTCCATTTTGGCCCGGCCCATCACAGCACAGAGGCCCGACCCATTCTTCCACGAAACCCTAGCACCTCCTATATAAATTCTGTCTCGTTCCTCTTCGCTTCTTTCTCGAGCCTATTCCTCACGCGCGCCGCCACAGCCGCCGCCGCTGCAACCGCCCCGCACCTCGCTTGCTTTCCCGTCACCAAGATGGTACGTCGCTTCACCTCTTCCCCCATTCTTCCTGTGATCAAGGTTTCTATCTCCTGTTGTTTTCTCGTACGGTGGATGCCGTAGTTCTGCTGGCCGCTTGTTATGTTGTGTGGTGCGAGATCTATTGTTAGACTTCGTTGTCCAGCTCCAGTTCGATATGCATTTGGCTAGGCTCTATGTATAGTTTTCGGGATAAGAATATGTAATGCAATCGTACTTCGGATCAATCGTTGTGTTTTCATAGTTGAAGGTCGTAACACTTGTAGTCTTGAATAGCTTGTGCTTAAAGAACAGTTTAGTGCTAGCCTGTCGGTAGGGTAATGCTAATTCTCACGCGGGTGGTTGGATTGTGCAATTTAGAGCGGCACACTACCTTTTGTGCAGTGTAGGTTGGGAGAAGTTGATATCTCAGTCAGGTTCACCAAGGTGAGGTGCGAACTGTAGTAATCTAAAGCCACCCAGCTGCAACAGGCAGGGTATTTTTTTTCTCTTGCTGCTATTGAAGAGTTAATAGCTACTAACTCAACTCAATTTTTTTAGTGGTCTATACATATCAGATTGTACTTCTCTTGTTGGTTGTAAGCCTACCTCAGTGTGTGCAATCTTTTATATTGTTACTAACATTAGTCTTGAATTTACAGTTTTACACTTAGTTATACTATATTGATCAAATTTGTGAGCAGCTGTGTAATTTATTTTGTTTTTATAATGCCTACGCAGACGAAGCGCACCAAGAAGGCCGGAATTGTTGGCAAATATGGTACATGCTAATTTTTTTTTTGTCATTTCTCAAATTGTGAGTCTGTCTGAGATATGATGTTAACCTTGCAAATTATAATGTTATAGGAACCAGGTATGGTGCTAGCTTGCGTAAGCAAATCAAGAAGATGGAGGTATCTCAGCATTCCAAGTACTTCTGTGAGTTCTGTGGGAAGGTAGATCTTCTGTTAGTTACCCTGCTTCTGCATCCGAGTTTGCTATTTTAACACTGCAAGTTGTTTTTATGAACTTCTTATCACAACCACTAGGCTGTTGTTTACTGTAGGCTGCAGACTGATTTTGAGCACATGAAAGCAATTGGTTTTAGATATATTTGTTTATCTTATATTTGAAAGGTTTATAAGATGCCTAGGCATGTTGAGCAATTTGTTTCTAAGATGTGTCCCACTTTTGCTGTGTTGTCTTTGCAGTTTGCTGTGAAGAGGAAAGCAGTTGGAATTTGGGGATGCAAGGACTGTGGGAAGGTCAAGGCTGGTGGTGCTTACACCATGAAGTAATTCTTCACTGACTCTCATCTTGTGTTCCAAAACCATAATTTGTTAAGCATGGCTAAATTCTTTTATGTGTATTTGCAGCACTGCTAGTGCAGTCACTGTCAGGAGCACGATCCGTCGGTTGAGGGAGCAGACTGAAGCATGATTGAGCTCATTTTATCGGGGTTCTCTAGTTGCTGTTGTCAGGCATGCTAGGGTTCTCTAGTTCTTGTCAGGCATGTTGGGGGTCTTCTAGTGGAATCATGAGACTAGCTGTTTGGCCGAGATAATGCTCCATCATTTTTGTTTTATGCTCTAGGATCTCTAAAAATTGGGTGATAAGATTTCTACTTGGTTACCATTATGAAATCCTTTGCCTGTCTTAATGACGTCAAATTTGCTTGTGATTTCTACTCTCTTGGCTGCGTCATTGGTTTGCTATTCTTATCTTCTTGACATTGTACCGATAATGCTACGTCTTCTCATTATAGAAGAGTTCTTTACTGGTCTCGTGGTTGAGTCTGGTTTAGACAACACAAGGTTATGTACGCCTTGTTCTGGGCAGCTTCACAATGTGGATTGCACAGGTGCAAGTGCTATTATGCTCTTCTGCAGTCAACTGTCGGATGTTCTTCTGTTAGGCGTTCTACTGCTGGTTGTGAATCTCTTAAGGCCAGCGCACCACTTATACTGCCTACTGTGAATTATAGTTACTGAACTTCAAAAGTTCAGTAGTAGTTGTTTGGAAACTATGCCTTTACAAACTACTTTTTCAGATCTCTTGAAGATTCTTGAGTAAAAATGTTATAAATGCTTCGAGTGTTGTTGGTTCCATCTCTTTTGATTGTATTATACATTATTTCACTGGGGTTGCGGGTTGCCAATAGATCATTTGATGTGATTTTGGTCGGGCTAGAATCCCTTTTAATAGCTTTGTTTTGACTCCAGGATCGTTGTTCATTCTTCTCTCCTTTTGTGCTTCTATATTTGTGCCTTTACCTAGCTTTTATGCTAAGGCTACTTTCTGTACAAAACAAATTTGTAAATCCTACGGGCCGTTTGGGGCCGATAAATATAAATTCAGGTGCCCCCCCCCCCCCCCCCCCCCCCTCTCCTATCCTAGTCAGTGATAGAATTACCTGTGAGCTGATCTCTAATCTCTTGAGCTCACCAATAGAATCTGGGATATTACCATGTAATTCGTCCCCTCTAAAATCGAGTGATCAAATTTGTGAGCTTGCTAATGCTAGAGTGATCCTACTAAATTATTGTTAGGAAAAAGAAAGGGTTCCACAAGGCAATATTGAAGAGCTCATCTGGTAGAGTCCCACTGAGGTGGTAAATTGGAAATGGAAAACTTCAATTTAGAGAGAACAGATTTTTTCATTTTACTCTCTCCGTCCCAATAAATATACAATTCTCACGTATCGAAAAATCAACCATCACAAAGTTTGACTAAAATTATATGAAAAAATATTAATTCTTATGAGACAAAATAAGTACCATTAGATCGGTTACGAAATATATTTTTATAATAAATTTATTTTGAAACATAAATATTCATACTTTTTACTATAAACTTGGTCAAAGTTGACACAGTTTGACCGGCACGCTTCTCATAATTGCATATTCAACCGGACAGAGGGAGTATTTACTTGTACTGAATAGTGATATTAGCAGTGCACGTACTATTCATTTACCCCGCAGGAAAGAAAAGAAATGTAAATACTACTTGTGCATTGTTTATACTGTTGTATCGTCGTGGCACATTGTGTTATCCTATAAAGTTCGGTACCACTGCTTCTCTTGTTTAGATGGAAGGTTTGATTCTCCTCTTATTTTCAATTTTTTTTGGTAGTATATGCTAATCTTCCCAGCAACATTGTTTAGGTTGATTGCCAGGATGTTCATGTGCAACCGGTATGGCAAAACCCCTGCATTCACATGATTTCCATCTCACCTCAAACTTAAAGAATTACTGGGCTACCATTAATGACTCACAGTACTTGTTATCTGCATCGCTAGCCTGACGAATATCTGACAAATCGGTGTTCAAATTCATTTGAAACATTGTACTATGTAGTACACACTCTTCAGTTGAGCTTAGTAATACTCGGCCTCCTGGGCCGAAATACAAAGCTCCGACGTTCCGCACTTCCGCGGCCCAGCTCACGTCCAAGGCTGCAAGCCTGCAATGTGACTCTCGCGCAATCTCGGCTCTTGCGGGTCGCGGCCCCTCGCGGGTTAGCGGGGCAGGCAGACAACAAAGCAGTAAACGGCAACCGGCAAACCCGGCGCAGCAGCAGCGGTGCGCTAAAGACTAAGACCACCCACACCGCATCCTCTACCGCCGTCCTGAACGAGCGAATACCGGACGAAACCGCCGCAGCGGGTCCTGTATCGCGTCCTAGACGAGCGATGCCTCCGGCAAATTTGCCGGCATCCAGGACATCCAGTGGAGGACGTTGGGGCCCACGGGCGCGTGGAGAGAGGGACCACGAAGAGAGAGAGTGGGGGAGAGAGAGGGAGCCGTTGAGGGGGGCCGCCGACGGAGTAGGAGAGAGAGGAGGAGCGCCGGAGCCGCCCGCGCGCCGCCGCCGCTGCGCACTCGTCCCGCCGCCCGCGGCCTGGGGTGGCCGGCCTGGCTCGCCGGCAGCCTGGCTTGGCCGCGGCCAGGGGTGGCCGGCTTGGCTCACCGGCGGCCGGGGAGGGCGGCGGCGCAAGGGAGCACGGAGGGACGGGGAGAGAGAGGAAGGACGGGGAGAGAGAACGGGAGGGAGGGTGGGTGGGTGATAAAAAAAGAAAAAGAAATATAAAGGAGAGATATAGAGGATGGATGGGTGCGGGGGAAAGTAGTATAGAGGAGAGAATCTTGATCACCAAGACAGAATATTTCTTTTAGAGGATGAATTTAGAGGACGATGAGTGCAGATAGTCTAAACGCGAGTGGCGGCCAGGTTCGTCTAGGGCGTTAAACGCGGCGGTGGAAGGATCCCGGAGCCTAGCGCGGGACGGCGGGAGCTCGCTCCTGCACAATGCGTCCCCAACTCCGAGGTACATCCTAGGTTTTGCGAAACCCTTGTGGGAATGGGGGTAAAAATCGTACACTCGTATCCAGGGAGCATCTGGTTGCTAAAAGAGTTCGGTGGGATACTCTTGATGTCTTATGTAAGATCTGCCCAGTTGATTTCAACAAATTAAAGAGTTTTTTTTCCATTTTTTTTACTTTTTGTTCTCGAATATGTAAAAGGTCCGCGTATCATTGTATTTAAGAAGAAAGTTTTTGTTTACAAGAGCGCCAGCGCGCTGAGAGAGGATACAAGAATTTGAACAAAAGCAACTCCTCTGCCTGACAGAAAGCTAAGCCGACTACTCGCAAAAGAGGCAACTGAGGTTACAAGCCCCTGCCGCAATCCAGTTGTCGGCGGTTTTCTTGATGGTGCCGAGCACTTGGGCATCAGTCTGGACGTTCGGGTTACCCGTTTTTTTCAGGTCGGGTAATTCGGATATTTTAAAATTCAGGTAATAGAAATTACTATTCGATGTTTGTCCTGAAAAAATACTACCCGCAATTTTGGGTACCTAATAATTCAGGTTCGGGTTCGGGTATTAACCGATATACCCGAATTTACAGAAAACAACAAATTACACAGAATTTTAGAAGCGATTTATATATAATTTCAACAACAATTATATAGAATTTCAATAGAAATTTGTAGAAAACAATGTATGATAGTGACATAGAGCATCATATATTAATAAAATAATAAGTTCAAGTGTTTAACTGATAACACATCATAAACACAAAGACACAAACACATATTCGGATAGTTTGGGTAGTTCGGGTACCGAAAGATATTACCCGAATTACCCAAATTAATTTCGGGTATCCGAATTTGAGATCAGGTACCTTGGGTTCGGGTAATTCGGGTCCGGATTCGGGTAATTCGGGTCCGGGTAATGGGTATCGGATAATTTGCCCAGACTTGGGCAATGGTGGCTTCCGCGCTCCGGAAGCATCTCGCATTCCGTTCCTTCCAAAGCTCCCAGGCCACTAGCAAGAATAGAGTATCAGCTCCTTTCTTCTTAGTTCCTTGCCATCGCCGTCTCCAATTTTCCCACCAAGACAGGATGTCGGCTTCCCAGCTGACCACGGCGCTAGACTTGAGGAAGATGAGTATGTTCCACCACACTTGTCTTGAGAAAACGCAAGAAGAGATGAGGTAGTCTATTGATTCGTCTTCCTGGCCGCACAGGTAGCAAAGTGCTTGGGCGTCAAGTCCATGTCTCCTCCTTCTGTCTGCAGTCCAGTGGCGCTTCCGCAGCGCGAGCCAGAAGAAGATTCGCACCTTGAGTGGCGCCCAGTTCTTCCAAATCCTTGCACATCCGGCCATGGCGTGCGAAGCCAGGTGCAGCGAACGGTATGCGGATTTGGAGGAATAGTTCCCATCGGCCGTCCATTTCCAAACTAGCTGATCGTTGCTCTCTGTCAAATGGACGTCGGCGATCAGGTCCCAGATGTTCAGCACTCCAGTCTCAACGGTCGGCGATCAGGTTCCAAACTAGCTGGGGTAGTAATCCCTCCCGTGATCTGCCTCACCCAAGTTCTGTTCAGCACTCCAGTCTCAACGGTCGTGTTTCTTATGCAGCTCTGGCTAACGAACTGGATCAAAGTTGGAGCCAAGTCCTTAATTGCCTTGCCGCCCAACCATTTCCCGGTCCAAAACAGGGTCGATTTACCGTTGCCGATCCTTACTGAAGTGGAAGCCTCGAAGAAAGCCCGCACCTCTCGGGTGACATTGATAGGCAGTTCAGTCCAGGCTCGATGCTCATCCACGTGCCTGAGCCATAACCAGCGCGACTGCAGGGCTATAGTAGTGAGATGCAGGTCTGGTATTCCCAACCCTCCTAGCTCAGTCAGCCTGCATACCACTGGCCAGGAGACCATACACTTCCCTCTAATGGAGCCGTCACGCCCAGCGCAGAGGAAGCGCCTGCAGATGCCATTAATCTCCTTGATTGCCCATGGTGGCAGCCCATCCGCGATCATTGAGTAGATTGGGATAGCTGCAAGCACCGATTTTACCCAGATGAGGCGGCCGCTACACGCCATCAAGGGTCCCAAGCACGGCGGCAATCTCTTGGCGACAGAGTCTATGGCCCGCTGAATGCTCGCTTTTGGCAACCGCCTTGAACTTAGCGGCAGTCCCGGGTAGGTAATAGGGAACTCCGACACTGCACATTGCAGGATCTGCTGCACTTGCTGTAAACTGTCGTCTGCTCCGTAGACAGGCGTGATCGAGCACTTGTTGAGGTTAGTGATGAGCCCGGAAGCGTCCCCAAAGATCTTGAGCAGTTCTTTTACTACTATGGCCTCTTCCTTGTCCGGGTGTATGAAAAGGATCACATCATCCGCATAGAGGCTACATTGGTGCCTGATTGCCGGCGCACCGATGTCGCGGATGAGACCTTGCTCTCTGGCCAAGGCGATCAGGCGCGCCAAAGTCTCCATCGCAATGATGAACAGCAAGGGAGAGAGGGAGTCCCCCTGTCGCACTCCATGTCTATGCTGGATGGGCCGCTCGGGGCAGCCATTCAGCAGAATCCTCGACGTGGCTGATGAAAGGAGCAGCGCAATCCACCTTCTCCAGCATGTACCGAACCCAAATGCCTGCAGCGCGTTGAGGAGGAATGGCCATGCTATAGTATCAAGGCCTTGGAGATATCAAGCTTTAGCAGCAACTTGGGAACTTTGTTCTTGCGCAGGAAGACCGCTGCCCTTTGGACGAACTTGAAGTTGTCATGAATGGTTCTCCCCTTGATAAAAGCGTTTTGATTTGGCGAGATGAGCTGCGGCAGATAGGGTGCCAGCCTAGATGCAAGAAGCTTCGAAACTAGCTTCCCGAAACTGTGGATCATGGAGATGGGCCGGTAGTCCGATGGCGCCATGGCCTCCGGCTTCTTCGGCAGCAGCACAATGAGCGCGTTGTTCAGCTTGTGGAATCCCCGGCTATCTCCGAAGAGGACGGCATTGAGGGCTGCGACGATGTCCTCCTTGATCACTGGCCATGCCGATTTGTAGAAGGCGCCGGTGAACCCATCCGGTCCAGGCGCCCTGTCGGCTGGCAAATCCCGAACTACCGCGAGGACCTCCTCCTCCGAGAAGGGCAGCTCAAGAGCGGAAAGGTCGAGAGTCGTGACGCCTAGCGCTTGGAAATCAAACGAGGCGCCTCCGGGACCAGGTTGGCCGAAGATGGCCTTGAAGTGGTGGAAGATGACGCTCTCGACGGCCTCCCCAGACGCGCACAATGTTCTGGTGGCGTCTCTGAGCCTGTGGATGCTATTTCTTCGCTTTCTGCCGCGGGCAAGTAGATGGAAATATTTCGTATTAGCATCTCCGTCCGCCAGAAATCAGACTCGCGCGCGTTGGCGTGCTATTGTCCTCTCCAGCGAGGCTAACCCCAGAGACTTGGCTTTTAGCTCTTTGCGCAACTCGTGCTCAGCATCTGAGAGCGCTCTCGTCTCTGAGGACTGGTCCAGCTTCAGAATAATGGCGCGAGCCATCAGAAGCTGCTCTCGGACGTTTCCAATCTTGGCCGACGCCCAGCGCTGCAACTCCTTCTTGAGGTTCCGCAGTAGTGCATCAAGTCTTTGCAACGGATTGCTGATGTTGGGCTCACATTTCCAGCTGATCGCCAGGGCTTCCTGGTACCCAGCCGTTTTGGGCCAGAAGGCTTCGAAGTGGAACCGTGGCTTGGAGTGGAAGGACAAATTTGTCTAGAGAAGGAGCGGGCAGTGGTCCGACGCGTCTGAGGATAGAGCCTGCAGATGGCAGTTCGGGAACATGGCCTCCCAGTCCAGTGAAGCCAGAGCGCGGTCAAGCCTGACGAGAGTGGGCGACCGCCGCTCATTGCTCCAAGTGTAGCGTCTGCCGTGTAAATGCAGAAGCATGTGGCTCTGCGGCTCTGGTACGTCTCAACTTGTTTACTTGAAGATCGAGTTGGAGTTATACAATGCTGAATTTAGCATATTTTTACAAGCAAAAATAATAGACGAGATTAAAAGTTGCACATTATGGCAAAAAAAAGAGAGAGTAGGGCCTAGGTCTACCTAAAATACCATGATAACACCATCTGATCATACAACACTCCCACAACAAAGAACACACCAAAGGCTATCGCGAAGATTACCTTTTCAACATTATTGCTAGTTTGTTTTATGGAGAAAGCTGTCTCTGCTGAACCACAATGGCGAGCGAGCATAGGACCACACAACTTTGGGTTTCCATCAAAGCTTGAACTTGGAAATGTGCTAAGCTGGCCGGTGAACGGAACTGGCCCTTCCAGATCATTGTTGGAGACGTTGAACTGAGAAAGGAAGTGCAGGTTATTTAACGAGGTTGGGAATGCTACTGTCAAATGGTTGTCAGACAAGTCCAGCATCCCAAGGTTTGTGAGGCTGCAGATCGACTGTGGGATCACTCCAGTTAGTCTGTTGGCACTCAAATTGAGCGCAATGAGCGTTTTCAACTGACCAATCTCTTCTGGGATCACACCAGTCAAGTTATTGTTGCCTAGTTTCAGCACTTTAGGGAAAGCACTGAGCTTTTGGTATCGAAGTGATTCAGACATAAAAATCGTGGCCTCGAGTATGTATGGTGCATCCATGTCAGTCCTTAGCATTGGCATCCCAATTAAGGCTCTCGGAATTTCTCCTATAAGGTTGTTTTCTGATATGTCTATGTAAAAAAGGAACCCAAGGTTGCTTATCCAGTCAGGTATTGGCCCAGTTAGTTGATTGTTATGTAGTAACAATATCTCCATATTTGTGAGCTTTGACAACCAACCAGATATTTTTCCAGACAATGAACAATCACTTAAGGATAGAACACGAAGATTCTCAAATCCTTGAGCTATATCGTCCTCTAGCATGGCCTCATGCATAAAGTTATTCCTAAGAGAAATTTTACAGCGCTTGGGGATAACGAGAGCCATCCATTTCGTTAGATCGGATGGTTTAAAAATAGGAAGAACCAGATGGGAAGAACTTAAGTCGTGGGTCGGAACTAAAAATATGTGGGCTCAGAACTAGCTCTAAACAAATTTGAAGGGTATTGCGGTACTTTGAGGTCCTAGAAGCTGCTGCTTCTCAACGACACCATCTGACGCGGCTCGATAGCAATTTCTCCGGACCCACCCCAGACTCCTTCGCCCGCTTCACCAAGCTCCAGTCGCTCTCCCTGCAGCTGGACGGGCATCACCTGTGATACCGACTCTGATGGCGCCGTCACCGCCATCTCCCTCCCCAACCTCAACCTAGCCGGCTTCTTCCTTTAACAGAAGAAATCGCTTTAGTAAGCGTTAATAAATCGCGGTCAAAGAGACCTCGAGGAGGACCGCACGGTTAACTGAAGGTGCACAAGCTGACGGTGGCGAAGAGCTCCAACCGGGATCAGGTGCCATTGCCATTGCAAATTGCCTGCGCGTCAGAAGTAGCTAGCCGCGTTTGGGCACTAATCAGTGGCTAGAAGAGCGGAACCCAAAGAAGACGACTGGATGGTTTTGCCGGCGACCCGGCGTTTGTTTTTCACTGGATAAATTAGACTGCATCTGTGGTGGTGAGGGCGGCAGCGAGGCGGCCGGACCTACGGAGGCGCGTAGTGGTGGTAAGGGTGGCGGCGACATGATATTGGCTGTGAGACGGTCGGAGCGGTGGCGATCTAGCGGGTGGAGGCTTGCCGGCGACCTGGGAGGCAGCGACACAGGGAGCAACGAGATCCCGAGTCGCAGGCATCGGCCACTCCCGTTCAGCCGTTCGTGGGGAGGAATTGGGTCAGGATTCCCAGATTCTGTATAGGAGAGAAAAAGTACTAAACTGCCCTTAAACGTAATTAATAGGTGCCACGAGAGGAACCGGCGGTTCCTCCCAAGTACGGTAACAAAGCTCACTTCCTAAGAGAAATTTTACAGCGCTTGGGGATAACGAGAGCCGTCCATTTCGTTAGATCGGATGGTTTAAAAATAGGAAGAACCAGATGGGAAGAACTTAAGTCGTGGGTCGGAACTAAAAATATGTGGGCTCAGAACTAGCTCTAAACAAATTTGAAGGGTATTGCGGTACTTTGAGGTCCTAGAAGCTGCTGCTTCTCAACGACACCATCTGACGCGGCTCGATAGCAATTTCTCCGGACCCACCCCAGACTCCTTCGCCCGCTTCACCAAGCTCCAGTCGCTCTCCCTGCAGCTGGACGGGCATCACCTGTGATGCCGACTCTGATGGCGCCGTCACCGCCATCTCCCTCCCCAACCTCAACCTAGCCGGCTTCTTCCTTTAACAGAAGAAATCGCTTTGGTAGGCGTTAATAAATCGCAGTCAAAGAGACCTCGAGGAGGACCGCACGGTTAACTGAAGGTGCACAAGCTGACGGTGGCGAAGAGCTCCAACCGGGATCAGGTGCCATTGCCATTGCAAATTGCCTGCGCGTCAGAAGTAGCTAGCCGCGTTTGGGCACTAATCAGTGGCTAGAAGAGCGGAACCCAAAGAAGACGACTGGATGGTTTTGCCGGCGACCCGGCGTTTGTTTTTCATTGGATAAATTAGACTGCATCTGTTGTGGTGAGGGCGGCAGCGAGGCGGCCGGACCTACGGAGGCGCGTAGTGGTGGTAAGGGTGGCGGCGACATGATATTGGCTGTGAGACGGTCAGAGCGGTGGCGATCTAGCGGGTGGTGGCTTGCCGGCGACCTGGGAGGCAGCGACATAGGGAGCAACGAGATCCCGAGTCGCAGGCATCGGCCACTCCCGTTCAGCCGTTCGTGGGGAGGAATTGGGTGAGGATTCACAGATTCTGTATAGGAGAGAAAAAGTACTAAACTGCCCTTAAACGTAATTAATAGGTGCCACGGTTCCTCCCAAGTACGGTAACAAAGCTCACTTCCTAAGAGAAATTTTACAGCGCTTGGGAATAACGAGAGCCGTCCATTTCGTTAGATCGGATGGTTTAAAAATAGGAAGAACCAGATGGGAAGAACTTAAGTCGTGGGTCGGAACTAAAAATATGTGGGCTCAGAACTAGCTCTAAACAAATTTGAAGGGTATTGCGGTACTTTGAGGTCCTAGAAGCTGCTGCTTCTCAACGACACCATCTGACGCGGCTCGATAGCAATTTCTCCGGACCCACCCCAGACTCCTTCGCCCGCTTCACCAAGCTCCAGTCGCTCTCCCTGCAGCTGGACGGGCATCACCTGTGATGCCGACTCTGATGGCGCCGTCACCGCCATCTCCCTCCCCAACCTCAACCTAGCCGGCTTCTTCCTTTAACAGAAGAAATCGCTTTAGTAAGCGTTAATAAATCGCGGTCAAAGAGACCTCGAGGAGGACCGCACGGTTAACTGAAGGTGCACAAGCTGACGGTGGCGAAGAGCTCCAACCGGGATCAGGTGCCATTGCCATTGCAAATTGCCTGCGCGTCAGAAGTAGCTAGCCGCGTTTGGGCACTAATCAGTGGCTAGAAGAGCGGAACCCAAAGAAGACGACTGGATGGTTTTGCCGGCGACCCGGCGTTTGTTTTGCATTGGATAAATTAGACTGCATCTGTGGTGGTGAGGGCGGCAGCGAGGTGGCCGGACCTACGGAGGCGCGTAGTGGTGGTAAGGGTGGCGGCGACATGATATTGGCTGTGAGACGGTCGGAGCGGTGGCGATCTAGCGGGTGGTGGCTTGCCGGCGACCTGGGAGGCAGCGACACAGGGAGCAACGAGATCCCGAGTCGCAGGCATCGGCCACTCCCGTTCAGCCGTTCGTGGGGAGGAATTGGGTCAGGATTCACAGATTCTGTATAGGAGAGAAAAAGTACTAAACTGCCCTTAAACGTAATTAATAGGTGCCACGAGAGGAACCGGCGGTTCCTCCCAAGTACGGTAACAAAGCTCACTTCCTAAGAGAAATTTTACAGCGCTTGGGGATAACGAGAGCCGTCCATTTCGTTAGATCGGATGGTTTAAAAATAGGAAGAACCAGATGGGAAGAACTTAAGTCGTGGGTCGGAACTAAAAATATGTGGGCTCAGAACTAGCTCTAAACAAATTTGAAGGGTATTGCGGTACTTTGAGGTCCTAGAAGCTGCTGCTTCTCAACGACACCATCTGACGCGGCTCGATAGCAATTTCTCCGGACCCACCCCAGACTCCTTCGCCCGCTTCACCAAGCTCCAGTCGCTCTCCCTGCAGCTGGACGGGCATCACCTGTGATGCCGACTCTGATGGCGCCGTCACCGCCATCTCCCTCCCCAACCTCAACCTAGCCGGCTTCTTCCTTTAACAGAAGAAATCGCTTTGGTAAGCGTTAATAAATCGCGGTCAAAGAGACCTCGAGGAGGACCGCACGGTTAACTGAAGGTGCACAAGCTGACGGTGGCGAAGAGCTCCAACCGGGATCAGGTGCCATTGCCATTGCAAATTGCCTGCGCGTCAGAAGTAGCTAGCCGCGTTTGGGCACTAATCAGTGGCTAGAAGAGCGGAACCCAAAGAAGACGACTGGATGGTTTTGCCAGCGACCCGGCGTTTGTTTTTCATTGGATAAATTAGACTGCATCTGTGGTGGTGAGGGCGGCAGCGAGGCGGCCGGACCTACGGAGGCGCGTAGTGGTGGTAAGGGTGGCGGCGACATGATATTGGCTGTGAGACGGTCGGAGCGGTGGCGATCTAGCGGGTGGTGGCTTGCCGGCGACCTGGGAGGCAGCGACACAGGGAGCAACGAGATCCCGAGTCGTAGGCATCGGCCACTCCCGTTCAGCCGTTCGTGGGGAGGAATTGGGTCAGGATTCACAGATTCTGTATAGGAGAGAAAAGGTACTAAACTGCCCTTAAACGTAATTAATAGGTGCCACGAGAGGAACCGGCGGTTCCTCCCAAGTACGGTAACAAAGCTCACTTCCTAAGAGAAATTTTACAGCGCTTGGGGATAACGAGAGCCGTCCATTTCGTTAGATCGGATGGTTTAAAAATAGGAAGAACCAGATGGGAAGAACTTAAGTCGTGGGTCGGAACTAAAAATATGTGGGCTCAGAACTAGCTCTAAACAAATTTGAAGGGTATTGCGGTACTTTGAGGTCCTAGAAGCTGCTGCTTCTCAACGACACCATCTGACGCGGCTCGATAGCAATTTCTCCGGATCCACCCCAGACTCCTTCGCCCGCTTCACCAAGCTCCAGTCGCTCTCCCTGCAGCTGGACGGGCATCACCTGTGATGCCGACTCTGATGGCGCCGTCACCGCCATCTCCCTCCCCAACCTCAACCTAGCCAGCTTCTTCCTTTAACAGAAGAAATCGCTTTAGTAAGCGTTAATAAATCGCGGTCAAAGAGACCTCGAGGAGGGTTAACTGAAGGTGCACAAGCTGACGGTGGCGAAGAGCTCCAACCGGGATCAGGTGCCATTGCCATTGCAAATTGCCTGCGCGTCAGAAGTAGCTAGCCGCGTTTGGGCACTAATCAGTGGCTAGAAGAGCGGAACCCAAAGAAGACGACTGGATGGTTTTGCCGGCGACCCGGCATTTGTTTTTCACTGGATAAATTAGACTGCATCTGTGGTGGTGAGGGCGGCAGCGAGGCGGCCGGACCTACGGAGGCGCGTAGTGGTGGTAAGGGTGGCGGCGACATGATATTGGCTGTGAGACGGTCGGAGCGGTGGCAATCTAGCGGGTGGTGGCTTGCCGGCGACCTGGGAGGCAGCGACACAGGGAGCAACGAGATCCCGAGTCGCAGGCATCGGCCACTCCCGTTCAGCCGTTCGTGGGGAGGAATTGGGTCAGGATTCACAGATTCTGTATAGGAGAGAAAAGGTACTAAACTGCCCTTAAACGTAATTAATAGGTGCCACGAGAGGAACCGGCGGTTTCTCCCAAGTACGGTAACAAAGCTCACTTCCTAAGAAAAATTTTACAGCGCTTGGGGATAACGAGAGCCGTCCATTTCGTTAGATCGGATGGTTTAAAAATAGAAAGAACCAGATGGGAAGAACTTAAGTTGTGGGTCGGAACTAAAAATATGTGGGCTCATAACTAGCTCTAAACAAATTTGAAGGGTATTGCGCTACTTTGAGGTCCTAGAAGCTGCTGCTTCTCAACGACACCATCTGACGCGGCTCGATAGCAATTTCTCCGGACCCACCCCAGACTCCTTCGCCCGCTTCACCAAGCTCCAGTCGCTCTCCCTGCAGCTGGACGGGCATCACCTGTGATGCCGACTCTGATGGCGCCGTCACCGCCATCTCCCTCCCCAACCTCAACCTTGCCGGCTTCTTCCTTTAACAGAAGAAATCGCTTTCGTAAGCGTTAATAAATCGCGGTCAAAGAGACCTCGAGGAGGACCGCACGGTTAACTGAAGGTGCACAAGCTGACGGTGGCGAAGAGCTCCAACCGGGATCAGGTGCCATTGCCATTGCAAATTGCCTGCGCGTCAGAAGTAGCTAGCCGCGTTTGGGCACTAATCAGTGGCTAGAAGAGCGGAACCCAAAGAAGACGACTGGATGGTTTTGCCGGCGACCCGGCGTTTGTTTTTCACTGGATAAATTAGACTGCATCTGTGGTGGTGAGGGCGGCAGCGAGGCGGCCGGACCTACGGAGGCGCGTAGTGGTGGTAAGGGTGGCGGCGACATGATATTGGCTGTGAGACGGTCGGAGCGGTGGCGATCTAGCGGGTGGTGGCTTGCCGGCGACCTGGGAGGCAGCGACACAGGGAGCAACGAGATCCCGAGTCGTAGGCATCGGCCACTCCCGTTCAGCCGTTCGTGGGGAGGAATTGGGTCAGGATTCACAGATTCTGTATAGGAGAGAAAAGGTACTAAACTGCCCTTAAACGTAATTAATAGGTGCCACGAGAGGAACCGGCGGTTCCTCCCAAGTACGGTAACAAAGCTCACTTCCTAAGAGAAATTTTACAGCGCTTGGGGATAACGAGAGCCGTCCATTTCGTTAGATCGGATGGTTTAAAAATAGGAAGAACCAGATGGGAAGAACTTAAGTCGTGGGTCGGAACTAAAAATATGTGGGCTCAGAACTAGCTCTAAACAAATTTGAAGGGTATTGCGGTACTTTGAGGTCCTAGAAGCTGCTGCTTCTCAACGACACCATCTGACGCGGCTCGATAGCAATTTCTCCGGATCCACCCCAGACTCCTTCGCCCGCTTCACCAAGCTCCAGTCGCTCTCCCTGCAGCTGGACGGGCATCACCTGTGATGCCGACTCTGATGGCGCCGTCACCGCCATCTCCCTCCCCAACCTCAACCTAGCCTGCTGATGAGATTGCCAAGGGATGCTGAGATGTGCCCCTGAAGGCTCTTAGAAGCCAGCATGATGTTGGTGACCCTCATATCTGAACTGCAGGTGATTCCTTCCCATTTGTAGCAATCTGTGGCATTCTTCCATGTACTGGTGAGGCCACCGTCGTAGGAAAGCTCAGTGATGAACTGGAGCAAGGAGCTCTTTTCCTTTTCAATGCATGATGTGGCAAGAGAGGCCAAGGAAAGAAGAATCACTAGAGCAGAGAAGAAACCAAATGGTGGCATGGCTAACCTGTTGGTGATGCACAAAGAATGAGGTAGTTTCTTCATGATTTATCGTGTGGCACTATATGCAATCGAACGTTATAATTTGGAGCAATAATTGTCCTACGTGTAGATGCAAAGATGCTTGCTCAGAGCAAATGCTCAAAGTCTTGGTTGTTTGTGTTGTCGTTGTTTCTCTTTGAAGTTACCAGAGCAATTCTTAGAGTCTTGGTCATTTGTGTAGTCCATGAAAGACACTAAACATGCTATCTTCCTAGTCAGGACCATCCATGGTCGTATGCCCATAGCCAGCAGTGCAATTGCACTGGTTTGCAAAGAATCCGGGTCCATAGCCAGCACCAGCAGCACAATTTAAACATGTATCTTAATTATTAGGCTCAAAATTAGGAAAGGATGGTCCATTGTCATTCCATTCTGCCCCAGAGCCGAGCACTTTCCCTCTTTCTCTGTTCACCTGTCTGTAGTTACCTTTTATTTTTTATTTATTATGTATACAGTATAATACTACATATATGAAAGCACATGTGTTTATTTTGCTTAAAAAGATCAGTGTGGCCATAAATGAAAGATGGTCGAGTTATTATTATAAATGGCTGTTGGAACTTCACTTGGCACAGATCACTATCAAAGGACAACTTGTAGACCGGCACATTTGATCTGTCAATTGCTACTATTGAATACTGACCAAATTTTCTAGTTGGTGGAGGAAAGGTCTTTGGCTTATTCCTAAAAATCAGCAAAAGGGTTTTAACTCTTTATTTATTCTGGTTGTTTGGGAAACTTCGAAACACAGGAACTCTTGTATTTTCGAGCACGCGAGGCCTTGCATTCCAGATCTGCTCCGGGTGATAGCTGATGAATGCAGTTTTTGGGGGTTGGCTGGAGCTTCTAAACTGCATGAGCTCCTTGCCCGGTCGTTGTCCTTGGCCGATTAGTTTGTGTCTTTGTGGGTCAAGTTAGTTTGTTAGTTTTTTCTTCATGTGGGAAGGGGGGTGTGTGTGTGTGTAGTGTTCTTTGTTTTTGGGCCGGTTGAAAGGATCTACAATGCCTAGAGGGGGGTGAATAGGCGTAGCATAAAACCTGAAACTCAAATTCAATTGAAACGTGAGAACAGAGACCGGTACTACCGGGATTGGACCGGTACTACCGATACCTGTCGGTAGTACCGATGCAATCCGTCAGTACTACCGGTCAAGAACAGATAGCTACGAAACCAAGATTAAATACACAGTAAGTTTAGATCTATGCTATACCAAACCACCCAAGTGTATGTAGAGTCCCTTGCAACCTTCTCCCTAACTTAAAATCACCACCAAATCGTAGATCGGGCCTCCAAACCTAAGAACAAGGTAGAGAGAGAAAGAGCACGGTCGAAGCCGTGACACCACAAGTAGACACAACAACAAAGAGAGCAAGGGACAAGTTATTTATCCCGAGGTTCGGTCAATCCACAAAGGAAGGCCTACTCCTCGTTGTCGAGGTGACCACAAAGGTCGGAGTCTATTTCACCTCCTTTCCTCACTCAAGGTTACCACAAACGTCACTTGAGTTTCTTCACTAGAATCTTGGGGTGATATAAACACTTCGGGGAGCCCTCACAAATGGATCAAACCGGGCTCTCCCGAAGAATGCCTAGCCGCCTAGGGTTCCAAGAACCCAAGAGTAACAAATGCAAAGCAAAGCTGGCTAGAGGGAGGAATCAAGTGCTCAAACAATGGATTTAAGTTTTCCTCACTCGAATCTCACTTCTCAACTTGAAACTTGCAATGGATTGAGCTAGGAGCAATGAATGTGTGTGAGAGAGAGAGAGTGGGAGAGCAAGAGAGAGCTGTTGTCTCGGGTTGGTAGGCAACAAATGAAGTGGGTCGCGTTTTAAAGAAGAGGGAAGAAGTATTTATACTTCCTCCGTCTGGGAGCTACCGGTACTACCGATTCCCACCGGTAGTACCGATGCTACCTCAGCAGATCGAACGTTAAAAGCCTGACACACGCACTGCACGAGGCCCCAACGGTAGAAAGTTTGTCAGTCAAGTTGACTTGACCGGTACTACCGGTGGAACACCGGTACTACCGATACAACAGTCAACCTACTACCGAAGTACAGTCGTTACTACCGATCCAGACCCTGAGTAACTGCTTGGGCAAAGTCCTACCGGTACTACCGGTCCAGGACCGGTACTGCCACTCTGGAACCGGTACTACCGGATTAAAATCCGGTACTACCGAAATATATTTACTGAAACCCGAGAGCAGCGAGTTGGCTGGGAGGGGTTTCGGCGCTAAGTCGTACCGGTACTACCGATGCAGAGTCGGTACTACCGGTGCAACATCGGTACTACTGGATTAAAATCCGGTACTACCGGAATAAACTTTTCTGGAACCCGAGAGCAAGCAGTTCGCTGGAGAGGATCCTGCTCTAAGTCCTACCGGTACTACCGGTCCAAGACCGGTACTATCGATTCTCCAGGGGTAGAACAGGATAGGGCAGTGCACAAGTGTGTGAAGGTGTCTCTCAAGCATGTTTTTTAAGTTAATGTTTGAGCACTTTAAACCTTCTACTAGTCAACTAGCTATGCATCTCTCTTGATAGTGCGGTAGTCCTATACTCAATAAAAGATAAAACTTGCTAAACTATGAGTAAAAATCACCAAGTAACTCGGTTAAGTTGGAGGGGTACTGTTTCACCCGAATATTTCAATTTGCTTATTCATATGGACTAACACCTGCACATAATCTTGATAAAACCGTTAGTCCCTAATTTGATTGTCATTAATCACTAAAATCCCACGTAGGGAGCGAATGCACTTACACCGGTCTCGCCGGCCCTCTGATGTTTTTTTTTCTTTCTTCTTCTTAATGAAATGACACGTAGCTCTCTTGAGTTGTTCGAGAAAAAGTGTGTTTGCAATGGATCACAACTACTCTCGCAAAATAAATAGTTGCATCTGTTAAAATTCTGTGAATTTTAAAGGTCAACCTAGTGTATGGAGTCTCTCCTACTGCATTTTCCTAAAAAAATGGTCAATATACATGTATGGCTGTTGGGAACTTCACTTATTGACCGACCTTACTGTCACATAAGAACTGACTTGTTTACTGACATACTAGTTGATCTGTCAATTACTATTACTGAAGAAGGATGGTCCTAGAGTATGTTTGCACTATATTATTGCTACTCATACAAAATAATAAGACACATCTGTAAATTCTATAACGTTACCATTGTGTATGTGCTCACCACAAAGTCGGTGCTAGTCTGTACTCTTTGCAAGAGCATTGTTCTGGAAGGTGTCAATTTTGTGAAATAACTGTGCTATTTATCTATAATTACAGGGCTGATTGGCTGAAGGACAGTGAAGTCAGCAATCTTGAATGATTCATGAGTTTCAAGTTATGAAAATTTATGGAAGATGAGCGCTTCAACTGTCGCAGCCTGAACGACGAGTCAGACCATTGAGCACCTGATCCTGGAGTGGCCATGGGGCACGTATATGTGGGCTGAGTGCCTGGACACGCATTTGATGCAGTCTGACTAAGACCTGGTTCACTTGAGTACTTGGTGGGAGAAGACTGTGCCCAAGGTCGCAAAAGAAGAAAGGAGGTGCTTTAATGACTTGGTGATCTACACATGCTGGAATCTATAGGAGGAAAGAAGTCGAAGAATGTTCAATAATGCCCAGGAATCGGCTTCACACGTCGCTTTGAGAATTAAGAAGGACATTGAGCAAAGGAAAAGGACTTTAGAAAGGGGGGCCTAGCAAGCCTGTGTTGGTGCTGCATCCGGGCTGTGCCTCTGTGTGTTTGCCACTCCTTTTTTTTTTTTCCTTTGCTTTCGCCTGGGCACCATCAGGCGGGGGAGGTTACAGTTGCCCTGAGCACAGTCGTCTGCATCAACTTGCAATCCTCTACCAAATCAGTGCCAATCGAGCTGTGAAGAAATCTCTATGATGGCGACTAGTAATTTCAATATTACTCTGCAGGTGATCCTTCCCATTCGCAGCAATTCGTGCCATTCTTCCACGAACTGTTGAGCTAGGCCACCTGTCATGGGAGAGCTCACTGATGAGCTGGAGCAAGGAGCTCTTCTGCTTGGTGCATGAAGTGGCATGAGAGTCAAGGATAGATGAATAACATAGCATGGCTAACCTGCTGCTTTTGCTGCTGCCTGAAGAGTGGGATATTTGCTTCATGATTTATCGTGTAATGCTACCGGCATTAGAAGAGCAGTACAATTTTGGAGCAATAATTGCCCAACGTGTGGATTAAGTAATCAGAGCGAATGTTTTGGAGTCTTGGTCCTTTGTGTTGTCAGTGTTTCCATTTCAAGTAATGAGAGCGATGCTTGGAGTCTTGGTCATTTACAAAGTCCTTAGTCAGGGTTCAAAATTTCGGTGAAATTTCGCTGAAAATTTCATGAATTTAGATAATTCCGGTGGTGGCCGAAAGAAAAAAAATCAAAATTTCATATTACACTAATATATGTGCTTTACTGTAAATATACTCCTTCCGTATCTCTCCTATAATTAGATTCACAAACAAATATATGTTCACCCAAAAAAAGTATACTCCGCTGAGAGCTATAACCGTTGTGCACCCAAAAAAATATATATAAAAATTTGTCTCTATCAAAATCAAAAATTACGAGAGCATGTAATGACGATCCAAGGCTCTAGATCATATTTGGTCACAAACTCACTCTCCCATCCTATTCTTAAAAAAATTGCAAGAATTGCTTTATAATAAGCACTCTTATCAATATCAAAAATTAGTTTAGGGTGTGGGTACCTAAAGGTACATTCAACCTAGGCGCAGGGGTAGAAAGGCTGATCCAAATTTATTGCTGCAGCTATACATTCAATGTAGAAGAATTTGAATTTTAGAATCGAAGGTTCATAATATAAAACTTCTCGACTCTTATCCATTTTTTTAATAAATACATCATTCAATTTGACAGGCAGAATAGTAAAGATTTCACGAAAAACTTACAGCAACTTGCCAAACAAACGCTAATAGACGCGTCCCGATCCGCACCCCTCTCTCCCGTTTCCCATCCCTAGATTTCTTTTTTCTCCGTTCTCTTACCTCTCTCTCTCTCTCTCTCTCGGCTGACGGCGGCGAGCGCAGCACGGTGCAGGCGAGGACGCCACCGTCGCGCGTCCTGGATCCGGTGAGGTGGGCCCTCTCTCATGGCATCTGCCTTCCCTTCCCCTCTCTCTCTCACACGGGAGGAGCTCGCGACGGTGGCATGGCCATAGAGGACGAGGAGATTCAATTGATGACGTAAATGTGGACACCATCGGAGATGAAGCAGCCACGGCGGTCCCGTCATCTTTCCGCATTCGGCGCTCGATCTGCTCCCGTCACAGAAGTCGTCGCCGCAGTTCCGATGACCCATCGATTGCGTGCACTGGATGGGATAGGCGAGCAAGTCGTCAGGGACAGGGTCGGTCTCGGTGTCTTCAGCGTGGAGCATCCCGGAGCTGTACGAGGAGAGAGGAGCCAGCACCCTCCGCGAATTCGGGTTCCGGGAGCTCCGCGCCGCCACCAGCGACTTCAGCCGCCTGTTCAAGGTCGGCGAGGGCGGCTTCGGGAGCGTTTACAAGGGCATGGTCCGGCTACCCGGCGGGCCCCCCGACGGCACGGTGGTTGCCATCAAGAAACTAAACCCCAATGGTCATCAGGTACGGTCGTATGGATCGATGGTTTCTTAAATCAGTTGTGTCAGTATCACCTTGTCATGGTTGATCACGAATGCATCAGCATTTTACCAGTCTCTTCTCTCTGTGATCCCTACATCCCGTAGAACTACACTGAGAGTTTCAGACTCTGTTTTTGTCTCATGAAATGGACAATAGCTTTCATAACTGTGTACTGACGATACCATGCAATCTGCAAAGGCAGCATACTAATACTAACATGTGCGATGAACATGGTGATGCTAGCACTATTTCATTTTAGAAGTTCAAGGTTATTTCATTCTGGCATATCCATCTGCATGCAAGTCTCAAGAGTTTTCTGTTCCTGCTCCTGACTTGATCAGGGCCACAAGCAATGGTTGGCAGAAGTTCATTTCCTAGGGGTTGCTGAGCACCCAAATCTTGTCAAGCTCATTGGGTACTGCGCTGCTCAAAGCGAGCGATGTCCGCAGAGGCTACTGGTCTATGAGTTCATGACGAACAAGACCCCGGATGATTATCTATTCAATAAAGCATACCCCGTCCTTCCATGGGACATCAGGTTGAAGATAGCACTGGATGTCGCTGAGGGATTGCTGTACCTCCACGAGGGATTAGAAGTTCAGGTATCAGCTCGGTACTCCACAAATAAATAAGGTTATCCTGCACCCTACTGAATAACTTGGATTAGATTGAATGAGAACGAGCATGCGTATAAACTGAACTAATAACTGATTTGCACATCACAGGACATGTTACAAGCACAAATTTTTGTAGTATGGTAACCTATATAAAATGCAGAGTAACTTTTCTTTAAGAGTAACCTATCTAAAATGCACAATAACTTTGCTTTGAGTGATAGATTAGGTTACATCAGAAATAGCATGCAGTATTAATTGAACAAATAACTGATTTCCACAACACAGGTTTACAAGCATAAAAATTGTAGTATGGCAACCTATCTATAATGTTGAATTGTGATAATCCATACTGAATCATATCTAAAAATGCTGAGTGTCGTAATCCATACTGAATCACTGGACATTAATAATAGATCTATCATAGATTAGGTCAAAACTTGGGCTTGCACATTCATACATTCTTGGAAACTGAAACAATGAGAGAAGTGGCCGAAAGCCTGAAGTAAGCAATGCAGCAAAAGGAGTTAGATGGGAAAGCAGGGCGTTTGGGTGAGACTTCACCACCAGAGGAAGTATATGGAAAACCAACCAATGTTGTCATGGCATCAGAAGGTGGAGGATGCTTCATCTGGCTGCCCTAGGTGAGAATGCAAACAACATTGCCAGGAGGAGATTCATGCTCATGAGGACTGCGGCTACTCCAACTCCTACATAATTTTGACTTGTAGTTGTGATCTTTTTTTTACTCTACTCTGCCCTTAAACAAATGTCTTCTTATATGCAATATTGTTTTCCTAATTTGTATGTAGACTCTCCAAAACAAATTGGTTATTTTTATAGCATTTTCTTGAAAAAGCCGTAGCGTTAGCACGGGCATTATACTAGTAGGAAAAAGATGACGTTTTCGAAAAGGTCTTGGTCAAACATTGAGAATATAAATCACGAATAACTTTTAAATTGTTAAGTTTGAAAATATGAAAACTATATAAACTGAGTTATATTTAAATATATTTTCATAAAAGTACACATATATCACTTTCAATAAATATTTTTTATAGAAATATGAAGTCAAATTCATGCTTTAAAGACCGTGTCGTTATCCTAAACGTCATCTTTTTATTGTACGGAGGGAGTATAACTTTAGAATACCATTTATGTTGTATATTCTTCTACTTAAAATTTTTTTATAGATATTATTTATCTTATTTTGACTTATTTTATTATTAATGATACTTCAATAAGATTTATTTATTTTATAGTTTGCATAAAATTTTCAAATAAAATAAACGATTAAACACGATGTCTGAAAGTTAAAACATTATTTTTAAGACGGAGGGAGTATATTGTTGTCGTGTGTGAAAAGAGCAGTGCTAATTAATGGCCCTTCGTTGGGGGTCGGATACGTATAATACACGACACTTGGCCAGGATGAAACTGCCATGGAGATGGAGGTCATGTCAAAACGTAACCTCTTATCTTACTCAAAGTGCGAAAGCCAACGAATGAGTTGATACATCGTTTGTCTCTTTTTTTCACGAGCTAATAATTAATAGACAGAGGTGAAGGTCGATGTTTGATTAATTTTTACAGGTGAACGGATGGATTTGATTTATGAGTATTGAATAAAAAATTCTTTAACGAGATTTTACTTTATATAAGAAGTAAGCGATATGATATATGATATGCTGCTCAGGTGCCGTTTGGATTGAGATTGGGTTGGGGTAAGGGATACCCCTTCTAGGGGTATTCGTATACTAGACGTCTAGGGGTATTCGTATACTAGACATCTATTTTTCATGTCTCATCCAATCTTAACCATTCATTTATTTCTTTATTCTTATTCCACCTCTCATTTCTCGATATTAAATAAGCCCTCAGTTCATGAGGTGGCGGGAATGGAATAGGCCGAGGACAAATCTGGACCCCAGTATTTCATCCTTTCGAGCGGCCAGGCTTTCAAGATCTTTTGAGTTGATGGCCCAGATCCATATCGAAACGGCACAGCCGTCCTCCGGCACGCCACAATGATATGCCGTGGCGGCGACCCGACGGTCGCAACGGCTCCCGCCAGCTCCCCCGCCGTAGGACGCCGCACGCACCGGCGGGTGGGAGTTCCCCGGAGTCATGGGCGGAAGGTCTAGCTACAGCGAGGCGCGCTTCCAAGGTACATCCTGCAGAAACCTTGTTTGGGAAAAAATGAACAACCCCGGAGGCGCGTAACTGCGTCTTGTTGTTCGAAATTATGGAAATGCCCTAGCGTCTGTCAGATTGTTCGAAGTTGTTTCGCAGGGATTTGAGTCGCTGGTTCTGCTTGCCTTCATCTTGTTCAATTGTTTACCTGAAAATGTATCGTGATTTGATTGCACAGTGTTACTGTGCACCAACAAAACTGAGTGGTGGAATTATAGGTACACAGAAATCTGACGGGGTGGTCGCTTATTTTATTACAAATTTAGACTGCTTCAATCCAGATCAGTTTTCATGGCTACGTGCCTTTTTTATTAGCATCAAATTAGTCGGTCCTGACTCCTGAGCCTTAAATCCCCTCCAGTTACATTTTTTAGACATGAAAATGAAGTTAAGTGTGGCTCATGACTGTAGAACACAATCTCACCAATCAATAGGTCCTAAACAAAATTAAAGATGAAGCAAGGCTTTTGACTGCGGCAGGAGCAAAACATCTTGCACATTTTTCCTTCAAAGTTCTTGATCTCATCGTGTGTACAGACTACAGTATAGTTTTTTTTGTTTGTGGCCAGGTTCGGCCTTCCCTTTTTTAATATAAATATAGGCAGCTCTCCTACCATTTCATTAGAAAAAAAAAAGAACACAAACTTCTGCCCATAGCAGCAAACCGTTAGTGGTACTATCAAAGATCATCATAATCTCACATGTAAACTGAGGCTAACCAAAGTACCTTGACAAAACTATTTGATCATATAGCACCCCTACACCAAAGAAAGTCCCAAAAGCAACAAAGGCAATCCTTTTGTCCATTTTTTCTCTGGAGGGAACAGAGACTGTAGGTGCATCAACTGAGCCGCAGAGCTTACCAATTATAATTCCGCACAACTTTGGGTTCCCATCAAAGCTAGAACTTGGAAAAGTACTAAGCTGACCTCCACTCGGAATAGGCCCTTCCAGGTCATTATGAGAAACATTGAATTCAGAGAGGAAGTTCAGGTTGCTCAGTGCTGATGGGATTGCACCAGTCAAATGGTTGCTAGACAAGTCTAGCACTTGCAGGTTTGTAAGCTTGCTGAGTTGCTGTGGAATCTCTCCTGACAAGCCATTGAAGCTAAAATTGAGCTTCTCAAGCGATTTCAACTGAACAATCTCCTGTGGTATGACACCAGTTAGGTTATTGTGACCAAGATCCAGTGTTTTTTTGAAAGTACTGGCTATCCGGTATTGAAACGAATGCGCCAAATAAAGAGGAAGCTCAAACTCAGGTGCGCTTGAATCCATATGGGTTGTAGTCGTTTTTGTTCTTAGCATTGGCATCTTTGTCAAGGCTGCTGGTAACTCCCCTGTAAGGTTATTACGTGATAGGTCCAGGTGAAAAAGTGAATTTAAGTTTTTGATCCAGGTTGGTATTGACCCAGTGAGCTGATTCCTATTTAAAAATAACATCTCCAGGTTCTTGAGCTTTGATAGCCAGAGAGGTATATTCCCTGACAACGAGCAATCAGTTATGGACAGAACCTGAAGATTCTGAAAACCATCAATTATTTCATTTTGTGGCATGGCCTCACCCTTGAAGCTGGTCCCGATAAGTAGGGTGGTGAGATTCCTACAGTCCTTCAGGATATGAAGCGTATTAGTAATATTTGTAAAATTGTTGGCGCCAAGTGATAGGAAAACAAGAGATTTCAAGTTGCTTATTCTTGGTGAAAGCTGCCCATGTAAGTTGTTGCTGGATAGCCGCAATGCAATTAGGTTGCTGCATGAGTAGATGCTTTCTGGAATTGTGCCAGTGAAGTTGTTGTACAGAAGATCTAGTGCTTGTAGATTGGGAAGGTTGAAGAAGTTGACTTTCTGAAGCTCTCCACTAAAGTTGTTGCTCTTGAGGTCAATCATTTTGATATTTGTGCAATTGCTCAGAGTTGATGGTAGCTCCCCAGACATGTTATTGTTGTTCAAATGGAGCTCTTCGAGCCTCTTGAGCTGGCCTATAGACTCCGGAATCTTGCCATTTAACATATTGCCTCCAAGATCAAGGTTAGCCAGATTTCTAAGCTTCATTATGTGTGCACCATCAAGTAATCCGTGCAGACCATTGTTTGGGAAAGAGAGGTGCTCTAATGCTGTAGCGTTGAAGAGCTCATCTGAGAGGGAGCCGCTGAGGCGGTTGTAGCCAGCCTTGACTATTCTAAGTTCAGAGCATTTACCTAAACCACCAGGAATGCTGCCACTGAATTGGTTGAAGGAAAGGTCGAGCACTGCAAAGGATGATGAGCTGATGCAGAAAGAAGATGGTATCCATCCTTGAAAACTATTGTTGCTTGCATTGATGGCAATAAGATTTCTTGTTTTCTCCCAAATTGTGGATGGAAATTCTCCTGTAAACATGTTGCTTGAGATGTTGAGTACTTGCAATGGATGCTCTGTAATTGACAGAAGAGGCTCTTGCAAGTTGCCACTGAGACGGTTGAAACTCACATCAAGAACAGTGATGTTGCCAGATGACAGCAGTCCTGATGGCAGGCCACCAGAGAATGAGTTGTATGACAGATTGAGCCGCAACAAGCCGGTGAGCTCGCTAAGGGATGGTGAGATGCTGCCTTCTAGGCTTCTAGATGCCAGAGAGACCTCAATAACCTCTCCAATTTCATTGCAGGTGATGCCTTCCCACTTGCAGCAGTCCGTGCCATCCTGCCAGGACATGGCAAGACCATCTTCATGTGATAGTCCAGCAAGGAACTGGAGTAGGGAGCTCTTCTCATGCTCATTACATGAGGTGGAAGGATAGGCTATGGCGAGTAGAAGCACAATACCAAAGAACGGCATTGCCAGCCTACTGACCTTGCTTTTGCATGAAGAATATTGTTCTCTCTGCATGGTTATTTTTGTGGTGGGTTTTGGTCTGAGTAGCAAATGTATTTGCAAAGACCCTGCTTGCAAAATGTGGCTAGCTTGAAGCTGTACTAAAGAATGATAAGTAAGAACTAAGGAGCTGGTAGGCAAATAGTAAGAACTATGAGAAGTCAATTGACCAATCTCTGCACTTGGAGTATACTAGAAGTCATATATACTAATTCAGGTATTTAAATTGGCTCCTGGATAATGACCACTGTCAGATCAGTAGTGTTTGATCTAGAACGGCACAGGATGCTCCTTGATTAACTGTCACATCATGTGCTCCTTGATTAACTGTCACATCATGTGCTCCTTGATTGACTGTCACATCACTGTCGGATGAGTAGTGTTTGGTCTAGACAAGAAATCGGCCTTTTCTTGTCTACTGCAGTCTGTTGCAAACCATCGAAAGGTTTCATGCGGTCATGCCAAAATAAAGTAATAAGGTCGCGGTAGCCTAGACTGGAATCAACCAAACTGTTGGCCCAAAATTCTGTGATTTTCTTTTGGCTCAATAAATCCACCCCAGGTGTGTTTGCAGAGAGACGTTTGCACTTATACAAATATTAGTTAAAATGTGAGGTATGAGGTATCTCAAGTCAATGCTAGCTCACATCTGACATTTGCGTTACTCGACATACACCATTTGTTTCTCTATAAAATGTCTGTAGCAAGGTCAGTCTACTGTCCATCGCTAGGATCCAAGGGTGACGATGCAACAAGATTCTTAGGAAGATTTTCCACGGCATCCGACGAGACTTTAGGCAGAAAGACTGATCTGATCTGTTCCCTCCCTCACTTATCTGGGATTCTGGGTTCATCATTTTGTGTGAACATGTAAATGTGATCGCATATATAGCGTGGAGCCTTTTACATGGGTGCCATTACAAAAGTTTGCAATTACGCACAAGCCACTGAAAAGTTCAAGCGTTCGTAGCTAACACTGGTCTAAACTTTTTTATCCTTTACGCCATTCTATCTACTTTTATCCTAACGTTGTTAAACAGCGGTGAGAAAAGTCTAAAATACCCTCAAATCTAGCCATTGTGCAAAAGTTCATTGTTGCAATTGCCACTGACCCTCACTGCCTCACGCCTCGCCCTTGCTGCTGGGTAGTGCCGCTGCCCTATGTGCATCAGCGAATGTTTGACGAATTTTTAGTCATTTAAAAATTATTTTAGGCCGTATTCTTCCTTTTAAATACACATGCGGCGCGGCACGATGTACACATTAGTCGAGTCTACAGTACGTCCAAAGGCTAGCTCTTGACTCAATGATTTTTTTTTTAAACGGAACCGGCAGGAGAGCTGCCTATTGTATTAAAAAGAAAGAAGCCTAGAAAGACACTGTACAAACAAATATAGAAATATACAAAGGAGCCAAAAGCTCTAAAACCTTGTCTCTGGAGGGACTCACATCACGTATGCACAAATAAGTTGGAAATATGTTTTGCTCCCGCCATTGCCCACAGACTCGCTTCATCCTTAATTTTCGGTAGGAGCCACGTTGTTGTGGATTCTTTGTGCTCGAAAATTCTTACATTTCTTTCATTCCACACCTCCCAACAAATAAGAATAATGATTGATCGAAGACCTCGTCTCGCCGTCGAGGGTATGTTGTCCATGTTTTGCCACCAAGCTTGTACCGAGTCTCCTGGCACCCAGGCGGAAGGTTGCAGCTGCTCATTGCCTAGCCAAGTTGCAATGCCCTCCCAGATACGCCTAGTAAAACGACAATCTTGGAAAAGATGAACGCCTGACTCTTGACTATGCCTGCATAGGGGGCACACTCCATTGTTTGGCCATCTCCGCGCTTGCAGCCTATCTACTGTCCAGATTCTGTTTTGGATGGCTAACCATGCAAAGAATTTGCATTTTGTTGGCGCCTAGGCTTTCCAAATGAGGCGTTTGAAATTCGTCATTGTTGCTCCCACGAATTGCATGGTAGGCAGATCCTGTAGTGAATTTTCCATCCGGGCTCAATTTCCAATCTATGCTGTCTTCCTTGCCTAAATGCAATTGGACGTGCCTAAGGGCGTTCCAAAGCTGAACATACTCCACGAAGTGCTGGGAGTTGAAGCTTGTATGCCGCAGGTCGATGTCCCTGATCCACGCTCTGTTTTGCATAGCTTCATTGATCGACTTGTTTTTGTTTTTTGAAATTTTGAAGATGTTTGGAGCTAGGTCCTGGGGCCTTTGACCTTGTAGCCAGGCACTGCTCCAAAAGGATGCTCTCATGCCATCACCAATCGTGATTGAAGTTGCTGCCGCAAATAAGAGTCTATCTGTCGTGTCACATGGCGTGTCTAGATTGTTTAGAATCTTTCCACCTTCCTCCCATTCTTTCCATAGCCATCTCAGGCGTAGTGCTCTTTCAAATTTTCCAAAATGAAGAATGCCTAGACCCCTAGATTCAATCGGTCTTGTAGTACGTAACCAATTCACTTTGCATTTTCCCCCGGTTAACTTCTCGGAACCCGCCCAAAGGAATCTCTTTCTAAGATTGTCAATTTCCTTTAGCGTCGCTTTCGGAGCTCTTAATGATGTGAGGCAATACAAAGCTTGTGACGTGAGGACCGCCTTGACCAAGGTGGATCTTCCCGCATGATTGATATTCTTGCCATTCCAAATAGTGAGCTTGCTCACCGCTTTGTCAACAAGAGGCTGAAAATCAATCCTCCGTAGTCTGCTGCTTGAAAGAGGAAGCCCCAAATATTTAGTTGGGAAGTGCGCTCGTTTTGCATGGAAATCACGCAGGATCTCATCAAGATTAACACCTTGACATCTTATGGGGATGACAGATGACTTCTGAATATTTGTTTTGAGTCCTGACACTTCACCGAAATTGGTAAGAATATTAGCGAGCGGCGTGACATCCTTCTTATATGGCTTAACAAAGATTGCTGTGTCATCCGCAAAAATGGATGTCCGCATGACAGGTTGTTTTCCCCCAAATTTTTCCAAATGCCCTTCTTCAGTTGCCAGGTTCAGGATTTTTTGCAGTGGGTCAATAGCGATGACAAATAGCAACGGTGAAAGCGGATCGCCTTGGCGCAATCCCCTGCCGTGTTTAATAGGAGCAGTGGGGACACCATTTAATAGGATTCGGGAA
This sequence comes from Eremochloa ophiuroides, assembly GCA_038502445.1. Classification (NCBI taxonomy): domain Eukaryota; kingdom Viridiplantae; phylum Streptophyta; class Magnoliopsida; order Poales; family Poaceae; genus Eremochloa; species Eremochloa ophiuroides. Next base: position 8,216,387 of record JAHLJS010000005.1, read on the forward strand.
GATGACGTAGATAATAGCGCTGCCACCCAGTCTCTCCACTTTGTGGGGAAGCCAAGCTTGCTCATAAGGGTGAGTAGATACTCCCACCTGACGGAGTCAAAAGCCTTTGTGATGTCGAGCTTGAAAAACAAGGTAGGGGTCTTGGATCTCTGGAATCGACGCACAGTACATTGCACTGACATGAAGTTATCATGGATGCTTCTTTTTTTAATGAAGGCGCTCTGGCTTTTGGAGATGAGACTGTTCATGTGCGGCGCCAGGTGTAATGCCAAGACCTTTGCAATGATTTTCGCAATCGAGTGGATTAAGCTTATTGGTCTGAAATCCGAGATCGATTCAGCCCCATCTTCTTTTGGAATGAGCACAATGTTTGCTGTATTGGGAATGGCAAAATTAGAGGTGTGCAGCTGATGGAAAGCGTTGACTGCACTCATGATCTCCTTTCTGATAATATCCCAACATTCTCTGAAAAAGATCCCTGTGAAGCCATCTGGATCCGGCGCCTTATCCGGAGGCATCAGATTTATGACACCCTTGATCTCGGATTCTGTAAAGTCACAAGCTAGCATGTCAAGATTGTGTGGCCGCAAATTTAACCTCTCCCAATTTAAATCCACTTGTCTTTGCAGCGGACTCTTCATAATATTTTGAAAATGCTCCTGGATCACCATGACTTTGTCATCATGAGAGATTGCCCAGCCTTGCTCATTCCGCAACCTCTGGATGTGGTTTTTTCTTCTTCTCGCGTTTACTCTTCGGTGAAAATATTTTGTGTTTGCGTCACCCAATTTAATATTTGTGACACGAGAAGTCTGCCTAACTCTGGCTCTATCAATGACCGCTAGGCCAAGAACTCGTCTTTTGAGCTTGGTTCTGAGATTGGATTCCGCTGGTGATAAGCTTCTATTTTCTTGAGCGACATCTAGGCGCAATATCACTTCCAAGGCCATGTGCAACTTTATTTTAGCATCTGAGATTAATTCATTACTCCAATTTCTCAGGTTTCTTGATGTGATAAGCAACTTGTTATAGAGGATGTGAAAAGGCTCATGGTGGTTTGAGGTTTCTGTCCATGCATGCTGGACCACCTCTCTGAATCCTGGGAGTTTGACCCAGAAATTTCCGAAGCGAAAAGTCTTCGGCCGTTGTGGGCCACTTTGATTGGAGAGTAGAAGCGGGGCATGGTCTGACAATGAGGTGGAAAGAGCGTGTAGGACATGTGAGGTGAATTTGGAGTCCCAAGCCGCGTTACAAAAAACTCTGTCCAACTTCATCAGTGTTGGTTGGCGCCTTTCGTTGCTCCAAGTAAATTTACGATTCTGAAGATGAATCTCGTGAAGTTCACATTCATTCAAAGCCTCTCGGAATTGTTGCATTAGTCTATGATTTAGTCTTCTATTGTTCTTATCAGCCGCCTTGTAAATTAAATTAAAATCCCCTAGGAGTAGCCACCGCGTATTGTTGTCAGTTTTGATTGCTTTTAGCTCCTCCAGGAACCTTTGCCTTGCAAGGTGTCTAGTTGGCCCATATACCACTCAATGATGGTTCGCTAATATACAACGATTATAAGCTAGTTGGTTTCTTAGCCATAGGTTACTTTGTTTGTGCTAGCGAAGAAAAAAAACATAAATTATGTACGTGTACACGTGCTTGAGAAAATGAAGAAAACAACGCAAGCGCATGTGCATGGGAAGTTCACCTACGTGTCTTGTGCGTGCCTTCTTTGACGAATGAAAGAAAAACGTATGCGAACTAGCATATGCATGCCTTGCTCCGGGCCGCAGCCACACGTCGTCTCGTCGTGCCTACGACTACGAGATCGTCATGGTCGAAGAAGCCGTCCTTTGCCGACGCCGGCAATGACGAGACTCAACATGGAGTCATGGAGTGCGCCCGCACGGCCGCACACGACAGCTGCACGCCGTTCCCAGTGGCACAGAGCCGGAGGTAGTGGACGGAGACGGGAGTCCGATCGAGTCCTCAGCGACATGTTCGCCTGCTTCCGGATATGAGGCCGCCCGCAGCGCACGACGAGCGAGGTAGCCGCGGAAGGCGATCTCTGGAAGGCGCGCGGGAGAGGTTGCTGTTCCTTGGCGTACACCGCAGCCGCGCATGGCGTCATCGTCTGGACCTGGGCGTCGTCCGCCGCTTCATCGCTTGGGCCTTATTATCCATGGCGCGGCAGCGAGCTCCGATCCCCTGCGTGGCGCTGTGGTCAGACGCGTCGCCGTCGTTGAGCTCAGGCATGGCGTGCACCGACGAGGAGGCGTGGCCATGGCCGCGTCCAAAACAGGCGAAGACGTTGCGGAGGAAGCGGCGGACGGTGCCCCTGTCCGTGGACGCGGCCTGCCTGGAGCCCCACGAGATCCGCCTGGGCGCGCCGCCGCTGTTGAACCCGTCGTCCATCTCCATGTACACCACGGGAAGCTCCCGCTCCTTGGGCCTCCGCCCGCTGGCGGACCTCCCGACCGCGAACCCGCCGCCCGGGAACATCCAAGATGGTGAGGCCGACGGTCGCCTCCTCGTCCCCGGCGGCGCCAGGAGCAGCGCGCGGGGCGTCGGTGGCAGCGAGCGCGGCGCGGAGCTGCGATGCGAGGACCCCGTGAGCATGGAGATTCGAGATAGGTCACGGCACAGACGTGCAAAGGGATTGGGACATGGGGGTATATTGGACATCTTCACTGGCCCGGGTCCACTTGTCAGGGCTGATAAACGGCAAAAACTAATGGAATTTGGACGGAATGGCTCACAAGGCAAAGAAGTTTGGACCAGCGGCAATGTACAAACGTTCTAACTTTTTAATGGCTTGTGTGTAATTGCAAACTTTTATAATGGCACTCATGTAAAAGGCTCTAGGCGTGTGATCAAATCACGTGCTGTTGGCTGTTGCAACTTGCAACTCGTTGACAAACGCATAGAGGGGGCGTGGAAGGACCTTTTGTTCTATTTTGTATACATATACAAATGCACAATTGTGTAATCTCTTTAATACGAATCTCCCACCATTCTCTGGCCAGAGAAGGTGGCCACGTCGCGGGCCGTCCACGGCCGTCCGATCGGTCGGATGGAGGGCCCAGATCGGGCGAATCTCGGTCATTTTGCAAAAAAGCCCTCGAACTCTAGCGAAATAGAACCTGCCGTCCAGCCCCTCTCACAGTTTTTCTTGCAAAAAGCCCCTTCAACTTTCCGAAAATCAACCCGCCGTCCACGCCGTTCTTCGGGCCGGCCTGCCACCGCGTGCGCTGTTTGTGGGCCGATTTGGGCCACATTTGGCCCAAAAAACCACCTCCTTTATGTGTCTTTTATTAAATCCCGTGATATGCTGATTTTGTTTATTTCATATAAAAATAATTAGAGCTCCTAAAATCATGAAAATTTTTGTGTACGCTCTTCGTGATGCGCTCTATGTAGGAAAAATATGATACTTGGAAAATAAATAATTTTAAAATGATTTAAAATAAACTCTTTTAATTGAAAAATAGACCTCCCATTATTTCTACAAATTAAAACATTAAACCAAAAATTATAAAATTTATTTCATGGCTACTTTACGATGTTTCCAACTACTACAAAAATTTTGAGACAAGTTTGAAATATTTCAACAAATTATTATCCAACACTCAGTAAAAAAATAATTAAAAAAAGGGTTCGCGCTTGATCTTCATAGGACTCCAAATATATACAACAAAATAAAAAGATCCACGGTTAACATATACAGTCATCCACAAATAATAATTTCAAAATAACACGAAAAAGAACTAATACATTAAAAAAGATTTAGCTACCATTATTCATACTCATGTAACTAACTACAAAGCAAAAACAAATATCTAACAATGGCCATGCGCGGCTCCTTTCTAGTGAATACGAGTATACAAATGCACAATTGTGCTATTTAGACAGCGACACGCGGCTGCGGCGTTGACCCGTCCTCTCGAGTCTCGAGGTCCTGCAAAACCCCTTGTTGGGAAAGCCTTGAGGAACATTTGATTTTATTGCGCCCCCCTCTCTCTCATTTGCAGCAACTTTATTCGGATGTTTATCTAGACTTTTTCTTACAAAAGATGTTTATCTTGATTTAGCTGCGTAGTTCTATATTCAGCAAGAGACTGGATGATGAATGCATTAGTGGAGTCGAAATTTACATAAATCGAGGGAGTTTTGTAACAACAAATTTAGGTTGCTTCAATTTAAATTAGCTTACATAGTTGCAAGCCTTTTCAGTGTACAGCCATGCTAGAAACGCTCTAATTACATGGTGTACCCAAAGGTAAATCCTGATCCCTTGAGCGCCTCCTCGACGACGCCATCCAGCCTCGCTGCCATCTCCGGTGTCATGTGGTTCCTCCAGTCCCCCATGATCCCCTTCCTATAGAAATGCTTGTTCTCGATGGTGGACGTCACCGTCAAGCCATCCACAACGCTGTAAGCTCCAGTCTTGTTCACCGCCAGGCTCCGCTGCTTGTCCAGGCTGCACAACTCAAGGATGGAGCGCACCACGCCAGCGTCGTCCTCCGCCGCCGAGAACGGGCACCCCATGAACTCCGCCATCTTCTTCAGGTTGCCTACTGGGTCCTGTAGCATATCCTCGTACCTGAGGAACAACACGCTCCCTGGTCTCCTCTTGCTCGCCTCCCAGTATTCGCGGACGTGCTCCCACTGCGGGCCAAACCCGCAGTGGCCTTGGCAGTACAGCTCGAACGCCTCATCAAAGGTGGCTCCTGCTGCTCCTTCGCGATCTTCTGCTGTGACCGACCTTCGGAGACTTGCATCGAAATGCCATGTGGAGACCAGCGTGTCCTTGGGGTCCCTGGCGACGTATACGATCCGGCACCCTGAGCCGTCGCCGCCGCCGCCGCCGTCTGCGGTGGCGCGTCTCGGGAGCAGGGAGTAGGGAAAGTGCGTGCTAAGGAGACGCGGCGCCATTGTGTTGCCGTCGTCTTTTTCTAAGAACCCAAGGATGTCGAGAAACCTGACGCAGTCGTGGGAGGTGTTGGAGAGGAGCGGGTGGCCGGCGTCGAGCGGCGAGTGCACGGACCTACGCACCGTGGCGAAGGCGAGGGCCTTGAGTCAGGTGGTGCCGCTCTTGGGGAAGCTCGCCAAGAGGATGTCCGCGGGGGTGGGGTGCTCCTCGAAGGAGGCATGGGCTCTCGGGAGGTTCAGCAGGAAACCATCGGGGATCCAGAACCCGCGGTAGAGACGGAGGGAAGGAAAGATCGAGCACGATGGCCCTCTGGGAAGAGACGCCACAATCTCGGCGAAGTTCGCTGGGAAGTCGTCGTCGTGGGTCACGTGGGACTCATCAGCCTGCTTGCCCTCCATTATTGCTTCATCTATGGTTCTATGCCTCCATGCAATGGAAGCCATCACCATATATAGAAAGGGAGTGGCTCTGCAATGCAAGCCTGAAAATAGCCAACACGAATGCTCTGCTGCACGCGTGTTGATTGGCTCAACAGAAGAGTGAGCAGTAGAAGAAAGGGAATAGCTGAAAACAACGGATGAACTAAACGATCAGTCGTACTCACGTGGCTCATGTGCAGTGGATGAACAGTCGCACAGGCCCTCACTGTTTTGTGCAAAATACAGTAACAAAAGAATTCGTTTAATTGGTACAACACTACGTAGTACAACTCTATTTTATTGGTGTAGTAGTTTTTTCTAACTTCAACAGTTCAACTATATATTAAACTATCACTGATTTTATATTAAAAATTATCCACCTCAGCCATCATAAACAAAAATATGTCTCCAATCTAAACTAAATACTAATTTAAGCTATCACAAAAACAATTACCCACCAATATGCATGGTTGCGTGAATCAACATAAGATAATCCATGAATCTATACTTATATTCGGACACTCTTTTTAGGCGTGTGTGTTGCTGCAGATAGCGATGCTCATCTTTGTGCTCTTCTACTACACAATTGATTTTTGTGGATGCTTACGATTTTTTTAGCCACGGTCGTTCATAATGTACATGCGCCAGTAGAAAAAAAATTGTGAGCCCATGCTATAAATTGTCAGTGCAATTCAATTTTACTAGTTATTTCTTAAGTCTACCGCTAGTAGAAATTATATATTTCCACTTGCGGTAGACATAGAAAAACAACTAGTAAAAATACTTTTTACTAGCATTTTTATTAACCTAGCACCACACAAATAATATGAAATTATTTTTTGTTTTTAAATGATCAAGGATAGAGAAATAGTTAGAACAAAAGCTGTAATATTCGAAAAGATCTACAACTTTGTAGTTGACTAATTTTTCATTTGAACTCATTTAGAACTCAGAAACTATGTTTTAAGATTAGTGGTTTTATTTTTTTAATTTCTCAAATGATCTCGGATGAAAAAATGGTCAAAAACAAAGTTTTAGATCTCGACGGGATTTAAAAGATTTTAAATTTTAGTCTGTTTATGGGTTCAAATCTTCATTTTAAAATATGGTGGAGCCAATACTAAGGGAATGTTTGTGCTACTAAGTCACATGTGACTTTGGGTGGTAAGGGGAGTAACACATAAGGTCTAAGGTAGTATTCCCAGTGAAAATGAAAAGTGCTAAAAACCATGCGTGGCAGCCTAGTCGGAGCCTCCTTATTTTTTTTATAGTTTTAGCCCATTTTGTAATTTCTAAAAAATAATTTAAAGTGGCAATTTTCTTAACCGTGTGTGATTGCCTAGTGAGAGCCTCCTGGATAAAGTGGTTTTGCTACTTTTGAGGCTGATTTGCAATTTCAAAAAATCATTTACAGTGGTGGACAGTGTAAATCGATTTATAGTGACAGTTTGCGGACGATTAAAATATACTTATTTTACTGGCCTTTCACACTGGAGGTTGATGAAAACGTTAATTGTACCACCGATAAAGATGTTTTATGTACTAGTGTCTCACAGTATGATATGAACATGGAAGAAGTTGTGTATGAACGAAACGTTGTTTTAAACTTGTGATTGTCTAATAGGGACATAGGCTTGACTTGGTTGAAAAGTAAGTCTAATGGTGCATATAATTCTTTGCAATTAATATTATTTTGCAATCATTATTTTCTTAATAAAAACATAATATTTCAAAGTATTGAGGTAGCTGAGGCAAGGAGACCATTTCATATAATAAACTGTTAAATAGAATAATTTCAAATTGTGATTAAATTACTCTACACATATATACCTTTGCGGGTTTGGACGAGTATGTATTGCATAAATGGATGATTTATGATGCTCATTATTAAAGAAATGATGACTTCGTTTTTTTCAAAAAAAAATGAAATGAGTCTTTTGTGTGTCATTGATTAATCCACTTGACAAACGGGGAGTTCTACATCTTTGCACACTCACGTGAAACAATTTAAGAATCTATTTCTAATGACAAAGGTAAATCCTAACTAGGTCCTAATTATTATTTGTATTGGTGCACCCAAAGGTAAATCATGATCCCTGGAGTGCCTCCTCGATAATGTCATCCAGTCTCGCTGCCATCTCCCGTGTCATGTGGTTTCTCCAGTCCCTCATGATCCCCTTCCTGAAGAAATGCTTGTTCTCGACGGTCGTTGTAACCATCAAGCCCTCCAAAATGCTAGCTCAGGTCCTTGTTCACCGCCAGGTTCCGTTGCTTGTCCAGGCTACACAGCTCATGGATGGAGTGCACCACGCCGCCTTTGTCCTCCGTGCCGGAGAACGGGCACCCCATAAACTCCGCCATTTTCTTCGGGTTGCCTGCCGGGTCCAGCAGCATCTCCTCATACCAGAGGAACAACACGCTCCCCGCCTCCCCGGTATCCTCTTGCAGGCCTCCTAGTACTCACGGATGCGCTCTCACTGTGGGCCAATCCCACGTGGCCTTGACAGTACAGCTCGAACGCCTCCTCAAAAGACGGCTCCTATTATTGTTCCTTCGCGCGGCCTTCTGCAGCGACCGACCTCCGCATACTTGCATCGAAATGCCATGTGGTGTGTCCTTGGGTCCCTGGCGACGTACACGAGATTTGGCACCCGGAGCCTTTACCGCCGCCATCCGTGATGGCGTGTCTCGGGAGCAGGGAGTAGGGCAAGTGCGTGCTAAGGAGACACGGGCACACGGCACCATCGTGTTGCCGTCATCCTTTTCTGAGTCTAACGCAGTCATGGGAGCTATTGGAGAGGAGCGGTGTTGGTATTAATTAAGTGTCACTTGGTAAATTACTTAGCCACCTCTTTTAAACCTATATTTCTTACAATAACTAAGTTGTTATCCCTAACATGGATATAAGAGACATGTATGAAAACTACTCAGAATAATACTAAACAGTTATTATGAATGCAAGTGACTAGAGAGGATAAAATAATCATGTTTAAAAGTATCAAGCGTACAGATTAATCTCTACCATTGTAACATTTTACCCGAGTATTTCAGGGTTGTCGATTTATATTTCTACCACAGGGAGAAGGTATGGAGCCAGACATGAGTGGATAGATGCAAATACATTACTTATGATAAAAATCAATCGCATAGCACTTACTTAAACAGGGGTAAGCCAATAATAAAGATATAAAATATATAATGACAATAAAGGCTTAAATAACTTTTCCGAGATAGGCGTAGACTACTCATGGTTAAAATTAACCAAAGCAAAGGATTAATTAAGAGATCAAATTTTTATGTTATTCCTAATTCATTAAGTCTATCATCTAATCTAGCAAATATATAATCATGTATAGCATTAACTCTTTATCTATGCATCAGGAACATTACCCAGTAAAATCAAGAATAGAGCAAGTTTACCATCGTAATCATGTTCTACTCTACATACGGGGAGTAGACTACAAAGGACTCAACGGGAGTATCACATCCGTGATCTACTACATGACCCAGTATATAAAGCGCATTCACAGGCAAACAATATCTAAGCACTATGCCTCTATAATGTCGACCACTTAACTCACTTGAGTACTGAATTAAGCGCTTTGCGAACTCATGCATAAACTTATTATCAATCATAACTATATCAAATATACTATTAAAATAAACTAGGAACATAACAAACCGAAACATAGTATTAAAATAGCATAAAATCATAACAAGAGAAAATACAGCGGAATTACCGGCCTCTTGTAGACACCAGAATCTTGAGCCGCAGGCTCAACTCTACTTGAATCTAGTAGCTAGGTCTAAACTAGAACTTTGAGTGTCTAACCCTAATCTCTGGTGGAGAGAGGAGCTTCTCTTCTCTGGATCAAATGACTTGTATGATCATTGATATGAAACTCGGAGGGGGGGTCTGGGGCTGTATATAGTCCGAAGCGATGAATCTCAGCCCTCGGATCAAACCAACTTACAATAGTGGCTCAGATTAATCTTCAAACACGGTGGGAAACCGATATAAAAAACTGGAGGCTGACGGGTGGACCCGTAGGTCGGCCGACTTAGCCAGGGGGTCGACCAACCTCCTCTGGCTGCCATATGGGCCCAGGTTCTGCAGGCGAGTATCTGGTGTTCTCTAGAATGTTCTTAACTCACTATCGTGGCGGAATTTGATGTATTTCTCTGACATATAGGTCTTTTTTGATTCTTTTCTGAATAACACCCTGTAAAACACAGATTCACCAAAACTTGTGAAATTCTGTCAGTTTAAACCCTAATCTATGTTTGAGGATGGTTTTATGCCCTTTCTCATATCTAGTTGATGATTAAAAATGCTCAATAACTACAATCAAGAAGCGGGTGGCCAGCGATCGAGTGGCGAGTGCATGGACCTGTGCACCGTGGCAAAGGCCAGGGCCTTGAGCTAGGTGGTGCCACTCTTGGGGAAGCTTGCCAAGAGGATGTCCACGGGGTCCAGGAGCTCCTCCAAGGAGGCATGGGCTCTCGGGAGGTTGAGCAGGAAGTTGTCGGGGTCCTCGGGGAGCCAGAACCCGTGGTAGACTTAGGGAAGGAAAATTAAATCGAGCACTGTGACCCTCTGGGAAGAGATGCCACAATCTCAGGGAAGTTCGCCCGGAAGGTGCCGTCGTGGGTCACGAGGGACTCGGCATCCTGCTTGCTCTCCATTATTGCTTCGTCTGTATATGGTTCTATGCTTCCATGCAATGCCAGGTATCAGCATATATAGAAACACAATAGCCGAACACGCATGCTCTGCTGCGAGGGTTGATTGGCTCAACACAGTAGAAGAAAGGGAATAGCTGAAAACAACGGATGAACGAACAAGACATCAGTCGTAATCACGTGACTCACGTTCTGTGGACTGTGGATGAACTGTGGTACAGGTGCTCAGTGTTTTGTATAAAATAGGGATTGGTATTGGTGTAGTAGATTTTTTTTTTTACTTCAACGAGTTCAACTATATATTAAACTATCACTGATTTATATACATCAGCCATCATAAACATCATAAAAATAAACAAATAATATCTCTCAATCTAAACTAAATAGATTTAAGCTATCACAAAAATAGTCATTAGATCTATTCTATTTTGTAAACAATTGCCCACCAATATGGTTGTGTAAATCATCATAAGGTAATACATGAATCTATACTCAAATTAGGACTCGCTTTTGGCGTGTGTGTTGCTACAGATAACGATGCTCATCTTCATTCGATCTCTTCTACTACACAATCGATTTTGGTTGATGCTTGCGAGTTTTTTACTCACGGTTCATAATGTATATATACGCAACTAGAAAAGCAATTCTGACCCATGCTATAAACCGTCAGTGCAAGTTCATTTTTACCAGGTGTTTTTCTTAACTCTACCCGTGAGTATCATATATTTCTACTGGCCGTAGACTTGGAGAAACATCTATTAAAAATGTTTTAATAGCATTTTTATTAACCTAGCGCCACACAAATAATATGAAATCATTTTTTATTTTCTATTTTCAAATGATCACGGATAGAGAAATGGCCAGAAAAAAATTATAGCATTCGAAAAGATCTACAACTTCGTAGTTGACTAATTTTTTGTTTGAAATCATTTAAAAATGGCCATAGCGTGCCGTACATCCCGGATTATGGTCGCTGCATTCTAGGTTGGAGGGTCATTTGAGACGCGCTCCCGAGGTACATGCTGCAAAACCCTTTGTTGGGAAAACCTTGAGGAACATTTGATTTATGTGCCTTTCTCTATGTGATTTGCAGCAACTTTATTCGGATGTTTATCATGATTTAGCTGCGTAGTTGTATTGTGCAACAAGAGAATGAACGATGAATGTATTAGTGGAGCAGAAATTTACATAAACCAAGGGAGTTTTGTAGACAAATTTAGGCTGCTTCAATTTAAATTGGCTTACATAGTTGCATGATTTTTCAGCATAACCATGCCATACACGCCCTAATTACATGTTGGTGTACCCAAAGGTAAATCCTGATCCCTTGAGTGCCTCCTCGACGATGCCATCCAACCTCACTGCCATCTCCGGAGTCATGTGGTTCCTCCAGTCCCCCATTATCCCCTTCCTGAAGAAATGCTTGTTCTCGAGGGAGTTTCTCACCGACATGCCCTCCTGAAGGCTACGAGCTCCGGCCTTGTTCACTGACAGGCTCCGCTGCTTGTCCAGGCTACACAACTCAAGGATGGAGCGCACCATGCCAGCGTCCTCCTCCGCCGTGGAGAACGGACACCCCATGAACTCTGTCATCTTCTTCAGGTTGCCTGTTGGGTCCTGCAGCATCTCCTCGTACCTGAGGAAGAGCACGCTCCCGGGCCTCCTCTTGCTCGCCTCCCAGTACTCGCGGACGTGCTCCCACTGCGGGCCTAACCCGCAGTAGCCTTGGCAGTACAACTCAAATGCCTCATCGAAGGCAGCTCCTGCTGCTCCCTCACGGCCTTCTACGGCGACCGACTTCCGCATATTTGCATCAAAATGCCATGCGGAGACCAGCGTGTCCTTGGGGTCCCTGGCGACATACATGATTCGGCACCTGGAGCCGTCGCCACTGCTGTCCGCGGTGGCGCGTCTCGGGAGCAAGGAGTAGGGCAAGTGCGTGCTAAGGAAACGTGGCGCCGTCTTGTTGTCGTCGTCCCTTTCTACGAACGCTAGGGTGTCGAGGCACCCGACGCAGTCGTGGGGGTTGTTGGAGAGGAGCGGGTGGCAAGCGGCGAGTGGCGAGTGCACGGACCTGCGCGCCGTGGCAAAGGCGAGGGCCTTGAGCCAAGTGGTGCCGCTCTTGGGGAAGCTCGCCAAGAGGATGTCTGCCGGGTGCTCGTCGAAGGAGGCATGGACTCTCGGGAGCTTCAGCAGGAAGCCGTCGGGGAGCCAGAACCCGCGGTATAGACGGATATTAGGAAAAATCGAGCACTGTGGCCCTCTGGGAAGAGACGCCACAATCTCGGCGAAGTTCGCCGGGAAGATGTCGTCGTGGGTCACGATGGACTCGGCATCCTGCTTGCTCCCCATTATTGCTTCGTCTATATGGTTCTATGCTTCCATGCAATGCCAGGCATCGGCATATATATATAGAAACAAAATTGCCGAACACGCATGCTCTGCTGCGCGGGTTGATTGGCTCAACACAGTTGAAGAAAGGGAATAGCTGAAAACAACAGATGAACTTGACCATCAGTCGTAATCACGGGACTCACGTGCAGTGGATGCACAGTTGCACAGGTGTATTTTTTTTTCCTTGAACAGTTCAACTCTATATTAAGCTGTCACTAACTTTTATTTAAAACTATCCATCTCAGTCATCATAAACGTCATAAAAATAAACAAAAATATACCTCTCAATCTAAACAAAATACTAATTCAAGCTATCATAAAAATAATTCAATGTCATTTTCGTAATAAATAGTCAATAGATCTATTCTATTTTGTAAATAACATGTGCAAATTGGCATAAGGTAATACATGAGTATATACTTAAATTAGGACACTCGTTTTAGGCGTATGTTGCTACAGATAGCAATGCTTATCTTGGAGCTCTCACTACTACACAATCGAGCTTTTGCTGGTGCTTGCGGATTTTTACTCATGGTTCATATAGTGTATAGGGCTATAGGCGCCAGTAGAAAAGAGATTGTAAGCCCATGGCTATACCATTATTAACTGTCAGTGTAAGTCATCTGTACTAGCTGTTTTCTTAGAAAAATCATATATTTCAGAAAAACAACTACTAGTGCTCATCTTCGGCCATGCTAATTGGTTTAGTGGCAATTTCAGAAATTTCGGTATAATAAAAATTTCAGTGGTTACCGATAAAAGCGAAATTTCAGAAATTTCAAGAATTTCGGTAGTGACTGTAGCATTTTCTTTTTTAAAAAATAATTACTTTTGTGCTAAAAAACAAAAAAAAATGGCATACTGGTATTGTTTTTCGTTTCGGCACTCACCGATAAAAACGAAATTTCAGAAATTTTGGTGAAATTTCGCCGACTTGCCATCATCTTCGGCCGTGCACCCAGTGGTCCATGTCTCACAACAACTCAAGAAGTTCGTCGGTCATAAGCATCAAGTTATTCCTGGTCCTCCTTGCTTTGGCTTCTCCCAAGGTTGTGGCAGCTCGCCTTTCTGTTTGTGTGCTGTGTATTCCTGGCTCTCAACGTTGGCTGGCAGCTCGCCGGCCGCCGTTTGAGCGTCTTGTGTGCGTGCCATGCACGCTTTCCGAAAAAAAAAGGTTGTGGCAGAGCGTATATTGGATCGGCGGCTTGTTCTTCCAGGTTTTGAACGGTTGATTCAGTGGTCTCACACTCCTTCTATGGCCACTTGGGAGAAACTGGAGACCTTGCAGCAGCAGTTTCCAAGAGCTCGTGTTTGGGGACAAACACCATGTCAAGTCCGGGGGAAAGATAGCAGCTCTGCTAGTGGTCCATCTGATTTTTTTATTTTTTTATTTTTTTTTGCCGCCGCGCGCGTGCAACCCGGGTCTCAGCGCCTCCAGGGCGACTCGAGTAGGTCCGGCGAATCCGTCATCGTTCCTCGTCGTTTCCCTCCCCAGCCCCGTTTCCGCGCCGCAACTGCCGGCCCCGTCTCCTCGGCCTGCACCGAGAAGACCCCGCTGCTCCGTCCCCCACTTTCTCCCTAAGTAGCGACGGAAAAAGAAGTATCGCCCCCGTTGTGCCGCCGCCCGGTCTCCCCTGTGGGGAAGATCGCCATCGGCGTCCCGCTCCTGCCGTCCTGCGCTCACCCCCACCCCTAGCGAGCTTAGCAGCGGCGCGTCCTTGACGCGCGGACGGCGCCGTGCTCTAGCCCACGCACCAGCACGGCGAAGCCCTCCGTCGACCTCCCGTCTGAGCGTGCGGGGCCCACACGCTGCCCTACTAGCAGCACTGGCCAGGCCGCGCTTCAAGTCGCAACCGGGCGCCGGCAAGGATTACGTCTGCGTCGCCGCTTCCACGCCGCCGTGCCGGACACTACGCGCGTGGCCCATGCTTTGGAGGCGTTCACGGGTGCTGTGTTCCAGGGTCGCCGCTCTTGTCTGCAGTGAAGCTCGGACCATCTACGAGAGGAAGCTCCTGGAGCACGACCGCGAAGAGAACCGACAGGTGGCTACAGTACCGATAGTGACAGCTGAGCACAGTTACCGATGTGAGTCATTTTGCCGCCTGTGGGGCAACAACCGAGCTGAAGCTGGCACGCCTGGAGACATCCAATTTGGTGGCCACAACCAACCTTGAGCTGGTTCAATCTGGACTGGATATTTTTTTCACTGTTTTTGTGAGTAGACTCTGAGTTCAAAAAAAAAAGAAAAGAAAAAAGAAAGAGTAGCCTCTGGAAAAACTACGGCTGAAATCGGAAGAGGCAATTTTGGTTTCCCCCAGTGATTGGATTGGTAGTAGCAAGTTTGATCTTCCCTTGTAATTGACGGGCAAAATGAAAATCTTAAGTCTAAACTGCCGGGGCCTGGGACAGCCCGAGGCAGTGCAAGAAGTCCGTAGCTTGGTACAGCTACAACGCCCTATCCTCGTTTTCCTATCAGAAACGAGGTTGTTCTCTGATAATGTTCAAGTTCTGAGAAGACAGCTGGGCTTTCCAAATGGTGTGGGAGTCGGCAACTATGGCCGAGGAGGAGGTCTCGCTCTTCTCTGGTCAAATGAAATCTGCATGAAGCTAATGTCTTACGACAAGCTCCACATAGATGTAATGGTGGTTGATCCAACGACGGGGGCAGAACGTTGGCGTTTCACTGGGTTCTACGGTGAGGCGAGGAAGGAAAATAGACACAGAAGCTGGGAGTTAATGGAGTACCTGAACGGCCAAAGCCTTGCGCCATGGCTGTGCGCGGGTGATTTCAATGAGATTTTGGATGCCCAAGAGCAGTTTGGGGGAGCTGTGCGACCTGAATGGCAAATGGACGGCTTTCGAACAGCTGTTAATATCTGTGGTTTCACGGACTTAGGTTTCATTGGCCTACCCTACACGTGGGATAACCGACAGCAGGGTTCGCATAACATTAAGGTGCGGTTGGACAGAGCTTTTGCAAATGGGAGCTTTACTGATATGTTCAGGGTCTCTAAGGTCTGGCATATCCAGACAACGGAATCGGACCATTGTTGCTTGTTGATTGAGTGCCTCAGAGCAAGGAAGAATAGGCATAAAGGTGGTTTCCGATATGAAAATATGTGGAGAAGGGAGCCTTCATATAAGAAATTGGTAGAAGACACCTGGGGAGATGCAAGAGTAATCCGGAACATGCACCAAATGCAAAATGCTCTCGGCCGAATGAAAGGCAGTTTTTAGGTGTGGGAGCATGATGTGTTCGGTTCAGTCAGGAAAGAACTAGCTAAGGCAAGGCGTGAACTGGAAGCAGAACGATCTCGTACTATCCACACTGGACCGTCACAGAAGGAAAAAAGATTGATGGCTAGAATATCAGAGATGTTTGCTCGTGAGGAAATTATGGAGAGGCAACGGTCTCGGGTATCTTGGCTCAAGGAGGGTGACAGAAACACAAAGACCTTTCAAGAAAAGGCAAAGGAGCGCGCAAAGAAAAATCAGATCAACGCGCCGCGAGATCCAAATGGCGTTTTACTGACCAAACAAGAGGAGCTAGAAGGTTTGGCGATAGCTTTCTATATAGAGCTGTTCACTGCCCAACCTAATACAGAACAGAATGAAGTTCTACCTTATATACCACGGAAGGTTTCAGCTGAGATGAATGAGACTCTGGTTTTGCCATATTCAGAACAGGAAGCGGAAAGGGCCTTGTTTATGATGGGACCTTGCAAAGCACCAGGGCCAGATGGTTTTACAGCTGGATTCTATCAAACCCACTGGGAGACGATTAGCCCTAGCGTCACTAATGCAGTTTTGGACTTCCTGAATGGTGGAGTGATGCCAGAGGAGGTAAATAGTACAACGCTTGTGCTCATCCCAAAGACAAAGCATCCGCAAGAGCATAAGAACTTTAGACCAATATCTCTCTGCAATGTCATTTATAAGACTTGTTCAAAGGTACTTGCAAATAAGCTGAGAGTGGTCTTGGATGATATCATATCTGAGGAGCAAAGTGCTTTTGTCCCAGGAAGGCTAATTACGGACAATGTTCTAGTCGCATATGAGTGTATTCACTACCTAAAAAGGAAGAAGGAAAAAATGGAGCTTGTGCTATTAAACTTGATATGGCGAAGGCTTATGATAGAGTGGATTGGCACTACCTTCATGGAATAATGCTGAAATTGGGTTTGGCGGAGAATTTCGTTAATACCATAATGAGGTGTGTCACTACAGTCTCTTTCTCGGTGAGGGTGAACGGACAATTGTCACCACGCTTCACTCCGACAAGGGGCATTCGCCAAGGTGACCCTATTTCGCCATACCTTTTCTTGCTATGTGCAGAGGGTTTATCCTGCCTTCTCAGATCGGTGGGTCCTTTGTATCTTGCTAGAGGTGTAAGGGTGGGAATCCATGCCCCTTGGATATCTCACCTGCTCTTCGCAGATGACTGTATCATTTTTTCTGAAGCTTCAGAAAGGGGTGCGCGGAGAATACAAGAAATTCTGAACTTCTACAGCCGAGGGTCAGGTCAGCTAGTGAACAAAGACAAGTCGACAGTGTTCTTCAGCAAAAATTGTGATGCTGAGACGAAGGACATAGTAAGGGAAACATTACAGATCAACACGGAGGCTTTAGCGGAGAAATATTTGGGGCTACCGACTGCTTTAGGAAGAGCCACAAATGGTGCATTTGAATATATGCCGACCAGATTCAAGAACCTAATTTGGGCTTGGAGTGGAAAGGAAACAAGCAGCGCTGGAAGAGAGGTCTTATTGAAATCTGTTGCGCAGGCAATTCCAACATACCCGATGAGTTGTTTTCTTATCCCAAAAGACACATGCAAGAAGATGAAAACTGCCTTGGCTAATTATTGGTGGGGGAGCTCAGCGGAAAACAGATGCATCCACTGGCAACGATGGGAATTATTGACTCGTCCGAAGCCGATCGGTGGCATGGGCTTCCGTGATCTCAGGTTGTTTAATCTTGCGATGTTAGGAAAACAAGGATGGCGGCTGATTGAGAGACCGGAGTCTTTGTGCGCCAGAGTATTGAAAGGTCGTTATTATAATGACTCAAATTTTCTGGCAGCAACAAAGAAGAAACATGCAAGCCAAACATGGCGACCTATCCTTGCTAGGAGGGATGTCCTGGAGCACGGTCTTATTCGACGGATAGGTGATGGCAGCTCGACAAGAATCTGGCAGGATCGATGGATTCCAAACCACTTTAATGGAAGGCCGATCACTACTGAATCGAATTCATCTTTGTCTGTAGTGGCGGATTTACTGACACCGAGTGGAGCATGGAATGTGGAGTTGATCAAAAATACCTTTGCAGATGTGGACGCCCATGCAATCTTGAGTACTCCAGTGAGAGGCTCTGGGGCAGACATTTGGGAATGGGAGTGAAAGCCCATGTTTGGTTTTGGGTAATTGATGAAACCTAGTTTGCTAACGATTGCTCTAAGTGTTTCATGAGAATGATTAGCAAACAACAAGATGGAGCAAAGGACCGGGTCGGTGGAGGCCACAAGTGAAGGGCAATGACGGCGTCCATGAAAATGGTGTAAGCCCATCAACAAGGGAGAAGGCTCTATTGACGGCATCCATGCAAATGGTATAAGTCCATTATCAAAGGTGTCCACAAGGTCCATCAAGAGATGAGAAGGAAGTTGGAAAGAAACCGGGAGCTCAAGGCAAAGGTATAACCAATAGGAGCTCTTTTTGTTTTGGTGATCAAGACTCCATAGAGGGAGTGATCACATTTAGGATAGATAGCCGTACTATTAAGAGGGGCGAAATCGTTGATGAAATACGGTTATCAAGTGCCACTAGGTGTTCATGATCATTGCATTGCATATAGATGCTAGTGACACTAACAAACCCTTGGAAAACTCTTTTGAAAAGTCTAACACACGTGCACAAGGTGTAGAACACTTGGTGTTAGCACATGGGAACAAAGGGTGAAAGGTTTGAGTGAAAATCTTGAGAAAACAGAGCGTCGGACCGTAGAGTCACAGAGCGTCGGACCAATGTCTTCGGTCCGACGGCTAACTCTGCTGAGAGCGTCGGACGCTCAGTCCCTGAGCGTCGGACCATTAGCCGAAGCGTCCGACGGTGCAGATCGTGCGAGAAATGACGTGTGGCGAGCTCTGAGAGCGTCGGACTCTCGACATTAGTCCGACGGTGAGCGTCGGACTATCGTTCGACGGTTTTCAGCGCTCGGGGAGCTCTCTGGAAACTTCGGACGCTGGCGAGTTTTAGTCCGACAGCCTGCTGTTTTAGAGTCCGACGGTGGATACGTGTAGTGCGTCGGACCATGAGGTTTGGTCCGACGGCCTACCGTCCGACGGTTCGTTTAGCGCAGGAAGTTAGCCGTTGTGATCCAACGTTCGACTTCAAACGGCTAGTGACACGTGGCATTCATCCGGGGCGTCGGACCATGCCTATTGGTCCGACGGTGTGGACGTCGAACAGTCCGACGGTACGCAGTGAAGTCTAAACGGCTATTTCTTTGTGTGTGGCTTATAAATAGTCACTTGGCTGGTTTGGGAAGTAGCTTTTGGCACTCCTAAACATCATAGAATACTTGTGAGCCTTCCCACTCCACTCTCACTCATCCTACTTGATTGTGATCATCATTTGGTGAGTTTGGAGAGCATCAAGTGCATTGCATTGATAGATATCATCTAGAGGCACTTGGTAGTGGTGATTCGCAGCGGTTTCTCTCATTACTCTTGGAGTTTACCGACTCCTAGACGGCTTGGAGCTGCGAGGATCGTTGAGGGGAGTTGGTGATTGTCTCCGCCTCCGATCAAGGTATTGTGAGGGGTTCTTGAGCCTATCCCCGCGGGAGATCGTGAAAGGCATCTTTAGTGGATTGCTTGTAGCTTGGTGGATCCCTGTCTTGTGTTGGTTGTGCGGCACCCTTGAGAAGGGTTTGGCGTGTGATGCCAATTAGCTCGTGAACCTCTAAGTGGGTGTATCGCTACAACGAGGACTAGCTTGCCGGCAAGCAAGTGAACCTCGGTAAAAAATCTTGTGTCATCTCTCTACCGAGGATTTCTCTTGTATTTGATTGATTGGTTATATTGGTCTTCATCTCTTCTCTACACCGGAGTATTGAAATCACCTTTACTCTTTACATTTGTGTACTTATTCTCTTGTGAAGATTGTTAGTTAGTTGCTCACTTAGGAGTAGTGTATAGTAGTGACTTAGCCTTTGATTGTGAACTAGTGATCATAGTGTGGTATACTTGTCTAGGTGGCTTGCATAGAGTAGTTTAGAGCTAGCGCTTTGCAAAGCTTGCTATTGTTACTAATCGGCTTGTTAAGTGTTGTTTGTAGATTTTATAGGCTATTCACCCCCCTCTAGCCATTTAGGACCTTTCAAGTGGTATCGGAGCCGAGGCACCGTTGTTTTGAGGCTTAACAACCTACGGTGTAAAAATGGCTCAACTCAACATTCACATCAACAACACCAAGAAGCCACCTCAATTTGATGGCACAAATTATGCATATTGGAAGAGCAAGATGACCTCACACATCAAGTCAATCAATAGAGAGGTTTGGAGGGTTGTGGATACCAAGATTGAGATCGCCGATGCGGCAAACCCCACAACCGCCGAAGAAAGATTGCTTCAACTTAATGACATTGCGGTTTGTGCTATTCATGAGGCCGTAGATGAAAAAGTGTTTGAGCAAATCAAGAACATTGAGAGTGCTCATGAAGCTTGGAAGAAGCTTGAGGAATCATATGAGGGCACCAAGGGTGTAAAGGCCGCCAAAACATACATCTTGAAGGACAAGTTTGTAAGCTTCAAGATGAAAGGATGATGAAACCGTGCCGGAGATGTTCCATAGATTGCAAGTTATTGTGAATGATCTTAAGGCCGTGGATGAAGAAGTGAAGGATAGTGACTTCTCAATGAAATTCTTGAAGAGCTTGCCCAAGAGGTTTGCTACCTTGATCACGGTTTTGGTAAAGACTACATTGAGTGAGTTGACACCAAACCAAGTGCTTGCGGAGGTGATGACTGATGATGCCTATAGAGATGATGATGACAAGGAGGAGTTGATCAATAAGAAGAAGAAAGAAAAAGATGAAGACTCCAAAGATGAGAAGAAGAAGTGTGTGGCATTCAAAGCCACATCATCATCAAAGGACAAGGGCAAAGCAAAAGTTGAATCAAGTGAAGATTCATCAAGCACAAGTGAGAGTGATGAGGAGATGGCCCTTCTAGTGAGAAGATTTGGCAAGTTCATGAAGAAGAAGGGCTACCGGGCAAGAAGGAAGAAGAATGCAAGAAAATTTGATGGCCCAAGAAGATGCTTCAATTGCGGAAGCAAAGATCACTTGGTAGCCGATTGCCCACACTCAAGTGAAGATGATCACAAGGGTAAAAAGAAGAACAAGCATGAGAAGAAGGAGAAGAAAGAGAAGAAGGAATCCTCATACAAGAAGAAGAAGAACTATTCTCATATGGTGACATGGGATAGTGATGCCTCTTCAAGTGATGAAGAGAGTGATGATGACAAGAAGAGTAAGAGAAAGGCACATGCAAGCATTGCCATTCATTGCAAGCCTTCCATCTTCGATACTCCTTCATGCTTCATGGCCAAGGGCTCTAAGGTATCATCGGATAGCGAATCTAGTGATGATGATAGTGATGATGACCTAACAAAAGAAGAATTAATTGAAATGCTTGATGATGCACGTATTCATTTTGATAAACTTAGAAAGGAATGTAAGGGCTTGCGCAAGGATAAACAATCCATTGAGCAAGAACTTGAAGAGCTTAGAGCATCTTATGAGAGTCTAAAGGAAGACCATAAGAAGCTCCAAAAGGCTCACACTAAGCTTGATGAAGCTCATTCCTCTCTAGTTGAGCAAAATGAAGACTTGCAACAACAAGTGCAAAAGAAAGAAACTAAAACTTGCAACATAGGTGTAACATGTGATATTTCCTATGAACCTATTATTGTTGCTACTACTAACCCTTCTTGTAGCACCCCACTACTACCTCACCCACTAGTGACCCTTCACTAGTAGTTGAGAACAAGAACCTAAAGGAGGAGGTTAAAAAGCTCAATCACTCCTTAGCTAAGGCTTATGGTGGTGAGGACCGCTTACTTATGTGCTTGGGTAGCCAAAGGGCATCTCTCCACAAAGAGGGATTGTGCTATACCCCCAAGAAAGGCAAAACCGTCTTTGCTCCTCACAAGACTTGTTTTGTGAAGAGAAATGGCCGGTATTGCACAAAATGCAAGCAAGTTGGTCATATAGAGCAAGATTGCAAAAGCAAGAAATCCAATGCATATGTATCCTCAATTAAGTTTGATTCTTGCTATATTCTTACAAAGGGCTCAAATGGTGTGAAGGCTAAGTTTGTTGGTACATCCATGTTGGGTTCAAAGAAGAAGACCATTTGGGTACCAAAGAGTTTAGTCACTAACCTTCAAGGACCCAAGCAAATTTGGGTACCTAAAAGGAATTGATCTCTTTTTGTAGGTCAATTACAAAGCCGGAGGGAGGCATTGGGTGCTTGATAGTGGATGCACTCAACATATGACGGGTGATTCTAGTATGTTTGGCTCTCTCAACACAAGTGCAAATAGTGGCTATGATGCAATCACATTTGGTGACAACAAGAAAGGGAAAGTGAGAGGACTTGGTAAAATTGCTATCTCCAATGATATGTCTATCTCAAATGTGTTGCTAGTTGAAAGCTTGAACTTCAATTTGCTCTCGGTTGCACAACTTTGTGATCTCAGTTTCAAATGCATATTCGGGGTTGATGATGTTGAAATTGTTAGTGTTGATGGGTCAAATTTGATATTCAAAGGGTTTAGATACGACAACCTATATCTTGTGGATTTCAATGCTAGTGAAACTCAATTGTCAACTTGTTTGATCACTAAGTCAAGTTTGGGTTGGTTATGGCATAGAAGGCTTGGTCATGTTGGAATGAAACAATTGAAAAAATTAGTGAAGCATGATCTAGTTAGAGGCTTGAAAGATGTCACCTTTGAGAAAGATAAGCTTTGTAGTTCATGTCAAGCCGGCAAACAAGTTAGAAATGCACATCTTAAGAAGAGCATGATGAGTACTAGTAAAGCTTTTGAGCTCTTGCATATGGACTTGTTTGGACCAACCACATATACTAGCATTGGTGGGAACAAGTATGGATTTGTGATTGTGGATGACTATACTAGATATACATGGGTATTCTTTCTAGTTGACAAGAGTGAAGTGTATGATATATTCAAGTCTTTTGTCAAGAGAAGCCAAAATGAGTTTGAAACAACCATCAAGAAAGTTAGAAATAACAATGGTAGTGAATTTAAAAACACCAAGATTGATGAATTGTGTGATGATTATGGCATTGGACATCAATTCTCACCCAAGTATACACCACAATCAAATGGCATTGTTGAAAGGAAGAATAGAACCTTGATAGATATGGCAAGATCAATGCTAAATGAATACAATGTTAGTCATTCCTTTTGGGCCGAAGCAATTAACACCGCTTGCTACTACATCAACCACTTATATTGGCATGGTATGCTTGTAAAGACTCCTTATGAGCTATTGAATGGTAGAAAACCCAACATTGCATATTTTCGGGTTTTTGGTTGCAAATGCTACATTCTCAAGAAAGGCACAAGATTGAGCAAATTTGAAAAGATATGTGATGAAGGTTTCTTACTTGGCTATTCAACCACAAGCAAGGCATATAGAGTTTGGAATTTGGCTAGTGGTACTCTTGAGGAGGTACATGATATTGAATTTGATGAAACCCAAGGCTCTCAAGATGAAGTTGAAAATCTTAGTGACGTGAGAGGCAATGACTTGGCAAATACAATGAAAGATATGGATATTGGTGATATTAGGCCAAGGCAAGTCAATGATGATGAAGATGATGGTGCAATTCATATATACTAGTATGCAAGTTGAAAATGAAGCAAGTGCAAGTGACTCACAAGATCAATCTCAAGTGCAAGATCAACAAGCTAGTTCATCTCAATCCAATGATCAAGTTCCTATTCTCCAACCGGTCTCTATTGTAAGGGATCATCCTTTGGATCAAATCATTGGCGGTATTCAAAGTGGAGTTCAAACTAGAGCAAGACCATAGAGCCAACCAAGATTGAGGAAGCATTGAAAGATGTTGATTGGGTCAATGCCATGCATGAAGAGCTCAACAATTTCACAAGGAATCAAGTTTGGGAGTTAGTGGAAAGACCAAAGAAACACAATGTGATAGGAACAAAATGGGTCTTTAGAAACAAGTAAGATCAAGATGGCATAGTAATAAGGAACAAGGCTAGATTGGTTGCACAAGGTTACACTCAAGTAGAAGGTCTTGATTTTGGAGAAACCTATGCACCGGTTGCTAGATTGGAGGCCATTAGAATCTTATTAGCCTATGCTTGTGCCCACAACATCAAGTTATATCAAATGGATGTCAAGAGTGCATTTCTTAATGGGTACATCAATGAATTGGTTTATGTGGAACAACCTCCCGGATTTGAAGATGTGAAGAAGCCCAACCATGTGTACAAGCTAAGAAAGGCATTGTATGGTTTGAAGCAAGCACCTAGAGCATGGTATGAAAGATTGAGAGATTTCTTACTCTCTAAAGGGTTCAAAATGGGAAAGGTTGATACAACTCTCTTCACTAAGAAGCTTGGTAAAGATTTGTTTGTCTTGCAAATATATGTGGATGATATCATCTTTGGATCAACAAATCAAGATTTTTGTGAAGAATTTGGAAATATGATGGCAAGTGAGTTTGAAATGTCCATGATTGGTGAGCTTAGCTACTTTCTTGGTCTTCAAGTTAAGCAAATGAAGAATGGTACATTTGTAAGTCAAGGCAAGTATATAAGGGACATGGTGAAGAAATTTGGATTGGAACATGCAAAGCCCATGAATACTCCTATGACAACTAATGGGCATTTGGATTTGGATGATAGTGGCAAAATGGTAGATCAAAAGCTATATAGATCAATGATTGGAAGTCTCCTTTATGTGACCGCATCTCGACCGGATGTCATGTTTAGTGTGTGCATGTGTGTAAGATTTCAAGCCTCACCAAGAGAAAGTCACTTGAAAGCCGCAAAGAGAATATTGAGGTATTTTAAGGGCACACAAGATGTTGGGTTGTGGTATCCTAAGGGGTCAACTTTGAGCTTATTGGATATTCGGACTCCGACTATGCCGGTTGCAAGGTGGATCGAAAGAGCACTAGTGGAACTTGTCAATTGCTTGGAAGGTCACTTGTATCATGGTCTTCAAAGAAGTAAAATAGTGTTGCTCTCTCAACGGCCGAAGCGGAGTACATTAGTGCTGGAAGTTGTTGTGAACAATTGCTTTGGATGAAGGCAACCTTGAGTGATTTTGAATTGAAATACAAGAAAGTGCCTTTGCTATGTGACAATGAGAGTGCTATCAAGCTAACCAACAACCCCGTGCAACATTCAAGAACAAAGCACATTGACATAAGGCATCATTTCATTAGAGATCACCAAATCAAAGGGGACATTGCAATTGAAAGTGTTGGCACCGAAGATCAATTAGCAGATATCTTTACCAAGCCACTTGATGAGTCAAGATTTTGCAAGTTGAGAAATGAGCTAAACATACTAGACTACTCCAACATGAAGTGAAAAGCATTCCACATTATATGACATGCCTCTTCTTCGACTAAAGCAAGGTAAAATTGGTTGACATGGCATTCATACTTTGATAAGGATTTGTCTAGTTCATTTAGACATGAAATGCATCTCATAGGCTCATTCATGAAAAATCAAATGCTTTCATGTATATATGGTACCATTTTTGTTCTCTATGCTTGTATGATCAAGTGGTAGCATATAACATATTGATGCGCTTGCAAACCTAGTGTTGAATCTAGAACATGAGCTCATGATGTGTAACTTAACATGGTCAAGATAACCCTACTAGTGAGGTGTGAAGAAGCTTGTCCTTGGCTCAAACTTAGTTACATATTCTAGGCAAGTGATCTAGATTGAACCAATGTGAACATGAACTAAACCCCATTTATTGACTTGATACTCCCATAATTTGCACCATTTTTGGTGATTGTTGACAAAGGGGGAGAAGAAAGTCACAAAGATAAGAAAGGAAAGGGGTCAATTAACAATTTGAAAGCACACAAATAGGAGGAGCAAGCTCATGAATAAGTTGTTGCATTTGTGTATGCATTAACATATGATTTGTTGTATTGTCAAACTTCAATTCCTATGACATGTTTGTTTGGTGTAACGCTTAGAAATAGGATTTGAATGGTGTATGACAAACTAGCATGCATAGGACTTACTTTACTTACAAAGTACCTCTTTTACTTAAATGTTGATCTCACGAGGTATTTTGAGTTTGTGATGTATGACTAGTGAACAATGGTGCTAAGGAAGGTATATTTCCGCAACTCCGATGGTATCACGCTTCAAAGGTCCATTCTATATACCTTAGCATCACTTGATAGTGGTAGCTCACCCAAACTTTAAAATTCATGCATATGTGAAAAATTGAACCAAACACAAGGAATCACATATGTAGGGGGAGCTAATACTATCAAAATGCAAACTTGGTTTTCATCTCATATCTTTATGAATGTTGTCATCAATTACCAAAAAGGGGGAGATTGAAAGCCCATGTTTGGTTTTGGGTAATTGATGAAACCTAGTTTGCTAACGATTGCTCTAAGTGTTTCATGAGAATGATTAGCAAACAACAAGATGGAGCAAAGGACCGGGTCGGTGGAGGCCACAAGTGAAGGGCAATGACGGCGTTCATAAAAATGGTGTAAGCCCATCAACAAGGGAGAAGGCTCTATTGACGGCATCCATGCAAATGGTATAAGTCCATTATCAAAGGTGTCCACAAGGTCCATCAAGAGATGAGAAGGAAGTTGGAAAGAAACCGGGAGCTCAAGGCAAAGGTATAACCAATAGGAGCTCTTTTGGTTTTGGTGATCAAGACTCCATAGAGGGAGTGATCACATTTAGGATAGATAGCCGTACTATTAAGAGAGGCGAAATTGTTGATGAAATACGATTATCAAGTGCCACTAGGTGTTCATGATCATTGCATTGCATATAGATGCTAGTGACACTAACAAACCCTTGGAAAACTCTTTTGAAAATGCTAACACACGTGCACAAGGTGTAGAACACTTGGTGTTAGCACATGGGAACAAAGGGTGAAAGGTTTGAGTGAAAATCTTGAGAAAACAGAGCGTCGGACCGTAGAGTCACAGAGCGTTGGACCAATGTCTTCGGTCCGACGGCTAACTCTGCTGAGAGCGTCGGACGCTCAGTCCCTGAGCGTCGGACCATTAGCCGAAGCGTCCGACGGTGCAGATCGTGCGAGAAATGACGCGTGGTGAGCTCTGAGAGCGTCGGACTCTCGACATTAGTCCGACGGTGAGCGTCGGACTATCGTTCGACGGTTTTCAGCGCTCGGGGAGCTCTCTGGAAACTTCGGACGCTGGCGAGTTTTAGTCCGACGGCCTGCTATTTTAGAGTCCGACGGTGGATACGTGTAGTGCGTCGGACCGTGAGGTTTGGTCCGACGGCCTACCGTCCGACGGTTCGTTTAGCGCAGGAAGTTAGCCGTTGTGATCCAACGTTCGACTTCAAACGGCTAGTGACACGTGGCATTCATCCGGGGCGTCGGACCGTGCCTATTGGTCCGACGGTGTGGACGTCGGACAGTCTGACGGTACGCAGTAAAGTCTAAACGGCTATTTCTTTGTGTGTGGCTTATAAATAGTCACTTGGCTGGTTTGGGAAGTAGCTTTTGGCACTCCTAAACATCATAGAATACTTGTGAGCCTTCCCACTCCACTCTCACTCATCCTACTTGATTGTGATCATCATTTGGTGAGTTTGGAGAGCATCAAGTGCATTGCATTGATAGATATCATCTAGAGGCACTTGGTAGTGGTGATTCGCAGCGGTTTCTCTCATTACTCTTGGAGTTTGCCGACTCCTAGACGGCTTGGAGCTGCGAGGATCGTTGAGGGGAGTTGGTGATTGTCTCCGCCTCCGATCAAGGTATTGTGAGGGGTTCTTGAGCCTATCCCCGCGGGAGATCGTGAAAGGCATCTTTAGTGGATTACTCGTAGCTTGGTGGATCCCTGTCTTGTGTTGGTTGTGCGGCACCCTTGAGAAGGGTTTGGCGTGTGATGCCAATTAGCTCGTGAACCTCCAAGTGGGTGTATCGCTACTACGAGGACTAGCTTGCCGGCAAGCAAGTGAACCTCGGTAAAAAATCTTGTGTCATCTGTCTACCGAGGATTTCTCTTGTATTTGATTGATTGGTTATATTGTTCTTCATCTCTTCTCTACACCGGAGTATTGAAATCACCTTTACTCTTTACATTTGTGTAATTATTCTCTTGTGAAGATTGTTAGTTAGTTGCTCACTTAGGAGTAGTGTATAGTAGTGACTTAGCCTTTGAGTGTGAACTAGTGATCATAGTGTGGTATACTTGTCTAGGTGGCTTGCATAGAGTAGTTTAGAGCTAGCGCTTTGCAAAGCTTGCTATTGTTACTAATCGGCTTGTTAAGCGTTGTTTGTAGATTTTATAGGCTATTCACCCCCCTCTAGCCATTTAGGACCTTTCAGGGAGCCTGAAAAACATGCATTATATACAGTGCGCTCGGCATACAGGAAACTCTACAATATCCAGGGTCAAGGAGAAGATGAGATGCATGCTTCAACCTCTGGTAATACCTCCTGATCTCGGATTTGGAAGCTTATAGTTCCACCAAAAGTTAAGGTTTTTTGGTGGCGAGTGGTAAACGGCTTCCTTCCAACCCAGAGCGTGCTGCACAAGAGACACATTGAACCTCTTCCAACGTGCGAGGTATGTGGAGCTGCTGATGAGTCTATCATGCATGCTCTCAAGGAATGCATGGTCGCGAGGTCGTTCTAGTTACAGGTAAAAGATCACAGAGATGTGAAATTACCAGAGCTGCATCCTCTGACCTGGGCTCAAGATATCATTGACCCGTCACTAATCGCGCCCAAAGAAGCATCTGTAATCCTTTGCGGGATGTGGGCAATGTGGATGACGAGGAACAAACGGCGACATGGAGAAGAAGTAGCGCCGATCTGGGCATCTGTCAAATGGGCAACGAATATGGCCTTTGATCTGTGGCAGCTGGCCCATCCAACAAAGAACTCGCTACATCAAGGGCGGAGTGCAAAGGCTTGGCAAGCGCCGGCGGAGGAATGGATCAAATGCAATGTTGATGCAGGTTTCAATTCAGTGAATGGATCGGCCTGGACAGGAGTTGTGTTACATGATCATGAAGGGAGACCATCTGGTGGAAGAGCAAGATGGTATGAGCACTGCCTTAATGCCCTATCCGGAGAAGCCCTGGCTTGCCGAGATGGTATGGTTTTTTCTTTGCAAAAAGGAGTGCAGAAGCTACATCTAGAAACTGATTGTCAAGTTTTGATCGGCTTGTGGGCAGGCAGAGCGCAGCAAAAATCTGAAATTGAAGCCTTGCTGCAGGAGATGGACGTTCTAAGTAGGGGTTTTGAAGATTTTGCTTTTAATTTCATAAATAGAGATTGTAATAAAGGTAGCTCATGAGTGTGCTCGTCTTGTTTCCCATGTAAACCAAGTTGAGGAGTGGCATATAACCCAACATGGTATTAGGGAGATCATAGACACTGAATGTAATCACCTCCATGGCAATATATGAAGCTCCGGCTTAATCTCAAAAAAAAAAAGATAACAGCTCTGCTTCCACGACCAACAAAGACAAGGGCGGGAACTAGGAAGATGCTGTTGGGCCAGGAGCAAGCGCCAAGCCCAGGACGAGGAAGCTGAAAGGTCCTAGTATGGCTAGAGAGGGGTGAATAGCCTAATAAAATTTCTACAAAGAACTTAGGCCAAGAGGATAGTAACAAATATGGCTAAATGTGCAATGCTAGTGCAACTACTAACCTAAGCAAGCCACCTACATAATTCTAGTTAATTCTTAGTTCTAATCCACTCAAGCAAGCTAGAAAAAGCTAAAAGACTACACAACTACACAAGACAAGAAAACAAGCTACTTTGCACAAGAATAAGAAAGGAATGATCGTCGATTAAACCTTTGTCTTGAAAGGGAGCCAATCACCGGGACAATCAATAAGTCACTCACTCGAAGGTGAGGAAATCAATAGAGACACCAAGATTTATCCCCGAGGTTCACGTGCTTGCCGGCACGCTACGTCCTCGTTGTGTCGACTTCAACCGGTGGTTCGGTGGCTAATCGGTATCATACACCGAGTCTACACTAGGCGCCACAAGAACCTACCACGGAGGAAGTAACTCAAAGACACGAGCAATCCACTAGAGTTACCTTTGAGCACTCCACTCGGGGAAGGCACAAAAACCCCTCACAATTGCCGGGTGTGGGCAAGCACAATCACCAAGCTCTTCTACACCTTCTTCTCCTTCAAGCCGTCTAGGGACACGGCAATGTCCTAAGAGAATAAGAACTGAACCAAGGCTTGCTCTCAAGTGCTCTAGAATGCAAATCACAAGCAAAGATGCACTTGAGGTTCACTCAATCTCACTAAGAATGATCAAGATGATGAACTAGTGAGAGAGTGGGAGGCTAGAATGCAACAATGTGTATGACAATGATCCAAGTGTGCAAAGGTGTCACCAAGTGACCAGGGAGGGAGTATAAATACCCCCAAATGCAAATCTAGCCGTTACCCACTCCAAAACAGCCGTTAACCACGATTTTCGGGGCGTCGGACCAAGCCATAGCGTCCGACGCTCTAGATCTCGCCACGTGTCAACAGGTTTGAACATCGTTCGTCCGATCTCAACGGTCGTCTTCGCGTCAGTTCTTACACCATCGGACTGGGGGCGTCGGACTAAACAACAGAGTCCGACGCCCTCTCACAGTTCACTGTGCGTGTACCGTCGGACCAAGCTTGTCAGTGTGTCGGACTAAAGATTCTCAGCGTCCGACGCTTCCAGAGAGGTTCAGAAGCGCTAAAACACCGTCGGACTTAGTCCGACGCTCGTCGTCGGACGATTCACCAACGTCCGACGCTCTCAGAAAGTGCCATGCGTCACACCTCGCTGCTCGGCACCGTCGGACTGAAGTGGGCAATGGTCCGACGCTCGCCATTGACCAGAACTAGGGTTAGGCGTCAGACTCTGCTCAATGGTCCGACGCTGCCCCTCCACACAGTCCGACGCTCCTTTTTCAGCTAATTTCAAGTCTATTTCTCACCCCTTGCTTCTATGTGCTAACACTCAAGGTCTTCAACATTTGTGCACAGTGTGTTAGCATTTTGCAAACATTTTTCAAGGGTTTTCAAAGAGGTTCTCTAGGTTGGTTAGATCAATGCACATGAGATGCAACCTAGAGCACTCGAAAGTAATCCAATAGCTTAGTTCTCCCCTTGATAGTCGGCTATCTATCCTAAATGTGATCACTCCCATTTGGAGTCTTGATCACTAAAAGAAAATCCCTATTTGGATATACCTTAGCCTCTAGCTTTCCTTCTTTAAGTCCTTTTCTTTCTCCTTGATCATTTCATCTTGATCTTCACTTGAGCTCATGTCATCTTCCTCCCTATCACTAATCTACTCTTGGCTACACATACTTAGCACTTAGAT
Organism: Eremochloa ophiuroides; assembly: GCA_038502445.1. Taxonomy (NCBI): domain Eukaryota; kingdom Viridiplantae; phylum Streptophyta; class Magnoliopsida; order Poales; family Poaceae; genus Eremochloa; species Eremochloa ophiuroides. Next base: position 8,247,471 of record JAHLJS010000005.1, read on the forward strand.
TAGTAACTAGGTTTTATCAATTATCAAAACCAAACTAGGGTCTTTCAGAAGCCTAACCAGAAGATCTACGGGCCCAGGACGAGGCTTCCACGACCAATGAAGTGAAGCATTTGCTGTAATGGAGGCCAGAAGCAACCAGCATGCACCGGACGAGAAAGAGCATAATGGCATTGTTCGTTGACTCGCCAGTCATGACAGAAATGGCTCCCTTTTTGAAAACGGTCGCTTACCCGTCGTGCAAGAAAAGAACGGTAGATGTGTACATGTCTGAATTCTCTAACGACTGAAAACTCGACGGTGTGCAAGTGGCATTCGCATTTGTCACTCGGTACTAAACCCGGCTTCCAAGTTCCACCGTGGGAACTGGGAACCACAGCTTGGAGCCCAGAGGACGATGAAAGAGTCAGGTCTCTCCTGTCTCCTATCCTTTCCTTGTGAGTTGTGAATTTGTGATACTTCGACAACTCGTCACTTCTCAATGGTTGCGTTGTCTGGCTTCATCTCTGCTCATGGCACCAGGTTAACGTATTTTTACTTCGTAGGTTTAGTTGGTTAGGTTTTAGGTGTGTGGTGGAGGGTCTCTCCCTAACACCTCTATGGCTCTATTTCTATTCTTTTGTCCTCTGGGTTCCGCATCCTTTTTCCTATAGTTTTGTAAAAGGCACTTTGGATTCTCGCATATCTGGCTTTTGTAAGCCGTTTTTTTGTTCTTCTTAACGAAATATGCATGAAGTCGAGGTCGTAAAAAAAACGTTGACCACAGCTCAAGATGCTTATTAGAGACAAGAACCACGTCTCTGAATTTGTGTTTGTGATGTGGACCATATCAATGCCGTGTTACTCTCCGTCATTGGAGGATCCAGGGGGGCTGGGGTGGCTGCAGCCCCCGTGGCCAAAAAAATGGGCCGATTTTGGATCCGCCACTGTTCTCCGTCTCAATTTGGTCTCGTAAAAGATGGTGTTTTGTTAATTCACCGTCTCTGATGGTCAACAACCATAGATAGGTTTATCAAAAGCACGTCTCAAATGAGACCCGTCAAAGATAGTTTTTTTTTCACGTCTTAGATGTGTGACTCTATGAGAGACATGAATCATTAAACCCAAGTCTTTTACACGTCTCAGATGTGTGACTCTGTGAGAGACATGAATCATTAAACCCAGGTCAATCTACAACCTAACCTAATAGTGATATCATGTTATCACTGTCGAATCATGCCACAGTCCGGCTTTGCTAGGGTTTGGTCTAACCCGGCAATGATATTCCCTATATCACTACTGGTTCATGATTCAAAAGGGCTGTCGCATCTGTCTTGCCAAGGCAATAGAATTCGCAATCATTGTCTGGATCCTAGTCTTACAACCTGGCCTCTAGCAATAGTGTCGCAATCAAATGTTCTGCAGCAGTGAAGCTCACAGTTCCCTGAACATTGTTCTATTAGAGCACTTGTCAACTGTCATCTACTAGGGTTCACAAAGTTTTTATTTTCCATTTTGAAAAATCAAAGGGGGAAAAACTACACCAAAGTAGGTTGTAAACAAAGCAAAGCATATAGCTGTTCAAGTCAACCATCCTTACTCAGACTCCTTGTGCCTAAAAGAAATTCCCTTGAGTTATTATAATTATTGGTCTGTTGCCAGACAAGCAATGACGACACAGCACCAAAAGTCAGAGAAGATTATTTTGCGAGAACGATCAACGATGGCATCGAGCTGTTAGGATCTGATGATATACCGCCGTGCCAAACGACGGGATGCCACTGTTATGAGCGACGTATAGGAATATGAAGTAAAGAATCAAGCCACAGAGGAGACACACGATTTAACGTGGAAAACCCCTCAGATGTGAAGGGGAAAAAACCACGGGCACCAGCCAGCAACAATCTCACTATTTCAAGAGTTTTGGGTTACACGCCTATGGCGGCTTACAAGAGAATCAAGTCTCCACGAAACCCTAGCAAGGGTGTATATACCGTACCGTACCGCGGAGCCCCCCGCACCCCCCGAGTACAGGGGCGAGACCGGCCCATGGGCCGGCTTCAGACTCCGCTACGCTCCGACCCAAGCCTCCGGCGACGGGCCTCCGCTTCGCTCCGTCAGAAGCCCGGCCTATATCCTAGAGTGAATTTGGAACAACTCCAACAAACTCCACCTTGAGACAAATTCATCTTGTATCATAAATCAACCCTTCATCCTGATCATAACAAAGATAGAAAAAACCACTGGTGCCAACAATAGTCTCTTGGACTATCCAATTAAACCAACTAAGCTTGAGCACAGCTCAAACTTAGCAACAGGAACAGGCTTTGTCATCATATCAGCAGGATTATCATGAGTACTAATCTTGCATACCTTCAGCTTACCTTCTTCAATCACATCACGCACAAAATGATACTTGATATCTATGTGCTTAGTTCTCTCATGGAACATCTGATCTTTAGTGAGGTAAATTGCACTTTGACTGTCACAGTGCAAACTTATGCAAGATTCAACTCCACAAAGCTCAGCATACAAACCTTTCAGCCAAATTAATTCTTTGCACGCTTCACAAATAGCCATATATTCTGCTTCAGTAGTAGACAAAGCAACAACTGTCTGTAAAGTAGCCCTCCAACTCACAGCACAACTGCCAACAGTAAACACATAACCTGTAAGTGATCTTCGCCTGTCTAGATCAGCAGCATAATCAGAATCCACATAGCCAATAAGACCCTTATCAGTTCTTCCAAACTTTAAACAGGAATCTGTTGTGCCTCTGAGGTACCTGAAAATCCACTGAACTGCCCTCCAATGTTCTTTGCCAGGATTAGACATATATCTACTAACAAGACTCATAGCATATGACAAATCTGGACGAGAGCAAACCATGGCATACATCAAAGACCCAACAGCACTAGAATAAGGAACCATTGACATGTATTCAATCTCTGCATCTGTACTAGGACACTGAGCAGCTGACAACTTAAAGTGAGGTGCAATAGGGGTACTAACAGCCTTAGCATTTTGCATGTTGAAACGCTGAAGAACTTTCTTGATATAATTTTGTTGACTAAGAAATAGCAAACCAGATTTTCTGTCTCTACTAATTTCCATACCAAGAATTTTCTTAGCACTACCAAGATCTTTTATATCAAAACCACTACTCAATAGCTTCTTTAACTTAGTGATTTCAATCTTACTCTTGGCAGCAATCAGCATATCATCAACATATAACAGTAAATATATAGGTGATCCATTAACATGCTTGATGTAAACACAGCTATCATACTTAGATCTTTTAAAACTGTGTGCTAACATAAATGAATCAAACCTCTTGTTCCACTGACGAGGGGACTGTTTCAAACCATACAAGGATCTCTTCAACTTGCACACATATTTTTCCTTGCCAGGCACTATGAACCCTTCTGGTTGGTCCATGTATATGTCCTCCTCAAGCTCTCCATGCAAAAACGCAGTCTTCACATCTAACTGCTCAAGCTCAAGATCATGTGAAGCAACAATACTAAGGAAAGTACGAATTGAACTGTGTTTTACCACTGGAGAGAACACATCATTGTAGTCAACACCCGGAATTTGACTGTAGCCTTTAGCAACTAACCTTGCCTTATACTTTGGAGGCTCGCTTGGAGATAAACCCTCCTTTCTCTTGAAGATCCATTTGCAGCTGATGGTCTTCTTATTCTTAGGCAAAGGTACAATCTCCCATGTACTGTTCTTCTCAAGAGACTGCATCTCCTCATGCATAGCAGAAATCCAATTCTCAGTATCACCACAACGAATAGCTTCTTTATAGGTTGCTGGCTCATGAACATTCTCCACCTGTTCAGCACAACTCAAAGCATAGTAAGACA